>CM076579.1:580296854-580881266 GCA_034641835.2 Pinus albicaulis | reverse complement strand
ATGGAATAGCAAAGCAAATAAAGGATTGAACAACAATTCTGAAATAGAACAGCAAGTCTAAAATGGAACAGCAATTGAATAACTAAGTCCCGCAGGTTGTAACCAAACTTAATCTATTAACTCAAATGCATTCTTTGCAATCAAATAACATTCTTTCACTCTAAAAGCAATTCACACAAATCACACTAATGGAACAGCAATAACTATTAATGAATTATGGAACAGTACTGATAAATCAGAAACGCGCACAACACGAACGTTTAGTATAACAGCTCTGTAACAAAACAGTAAGAACATGCAATTAACTCTTGAAAGGATTAATAACTTGATGCGGAGTCAACACACGATTCTATCTGTAAAAAACCTCAATGATTCAATCTTTAACAAAGCATGTAATATGAACTTATAAAGCATATCAAATTACCAAATAACAATGATAAACAAACCACACAAAAGTCAAGTCGTAATGGTACAGAAGCAAGTGTCCTTCGGGGCCGGGCCCTTAGCCTCCAAGGATACACCGCTTTAAGTTAATCCAGACGCAGAGATGAAATAATCACCAAGCTTTTATTAATGCATCGGTCAAAAATACATTGAACCAGTTCTCAACGAGACTCAATAATCAAAGTTGATGTTTTACAGAAAATTACATAAAAGCGTATCCTATCTATCAAGCTAACAGTGTTGTCCCTTTATATAAAGGTGATGGCGGAGATGTCCAAGTAACATGATAAATAAAGCAGCGATCCCTCAGGATCGAAGATCCTGAGGGATTCGCCAAACTGTTAATTCTTCATCCTTTCCTTTCTTTGGCGCCGAGCTGGTGTCTTCTCCTTCTTTTCCGAGCCGATTTGCTGTAATCTATTTAGCCTTGTTTGCATTCGGTTCTCGTTCAGAGGGACAGCAGTTATCTCGACTTTGTCCTTTCCTTTGGAACGGAAATTCCTCGTTTTCTCCTTTTCCTGTACAGAAAATAACCATTATCAGTGGCTAAGTCTTGCATATCAATTCTCACATGTTTTGTTATGGTTCCTTATTACTTTCCAAATTCATGATACAAAAAGGTTCACAAATTCTATTAAAAAGCCACTGAAATAGTCATCAAAAGCATACCAACATGCAATTAACTCTTGAAAGGATTAATAACTTGATGCGGAGTCAACACACGATTCTATCTGTAAAAAACCTCAATGATTCAATCTTTAACAAAGCATGTAATATGAACTTATAAAGCATATCAAATTACCAAATAACAATGATAAACAAACCACACAAAAGTCAAGTCGTAATGGTACAGAAGCAAGTGTCCTTCGGGGCCGGGCCCTTAGCCTCCAAGGATACACCGCTTTAAGTTAATCCAAACGCAGAGATGAAATGATCACCAAGCTTTTATTAATGCGTCGGTCAAAAATACATTGAACCAGTTCTCAACGAAACTTAATAATCAAAGCTGATGTTTTACAGAAAATTACATAAAAGCGTATCCTCTCTCTTCTCTCCCTTAAGCTAACAGTGTTGTCCCTTTATATAAAGGTGACGGCGGAGATGTCCAAGTAACATGATAAATAAAGCAGCGATCCCTCAGGATCGAAGATCCTGAGGGATTCGCCAAACTGTTAACTCTTCATCCTGTCTTTTCTTTTGCGCCGAGCTGGTGTCTTCTCCTTCTTTTCCGAGCCGATTTTCTGTAATCTATTTAGCCTTGTTTGCATTCGGTTCTCGTTCAGAGGGACAGCAGCTATCTCGATTTTGTCCTTTCCTTTGGAACGGCAATTCCTCGTTTTCTCCTTTTCCTGTACAGAAAATAACCATTATCAGTGGCTAAGTCTTGCATATAAATTCTCACATGTTTTTTTATGGTTCCTTATTACTTTCCAAATTCATGATACAAAAGGGTTCACAAATTCTATTAAAAAGCCACTGAAATAGTCATCAAAAGCATACCTTTTTAGTACTCCACACACCCCCCTGCTTACCTTGTTTCATGTCCTCATGAAAAAATTGTAGTTGACATGCAAGGCAGTGAGAGAATATGCTGGAGAAGGAGTCTCATTCGGAGGCCTACAACCATGATGAGTGATTAGATAATCAAAGAACTGACCTGTTTTCCCCTCAGGCATCTCATACAGGGCCTGGTATCCGGGTGCAGGGTGCCAAATAATTGGAGTGCAAAATCTATATCCTAACCAGGATGGCCCTGCTTTCAGAATGCTCTCGCCATAGAGGTTCAAACGGTTGGCAGCTAACTCAAAATTCTCATACTTAAATGGTTCCCTGAGCTGGATGTTTGGATTAGAGATTCGGTACCGAAATTTGGCTGCATTAATGGCCAAGTCTTGGATGGAAAGAAAATACTCTAACCCTTCCTGAATAAGTGCCTCATGAATGGGTCCTAAAGTTTCATAGACACCCGGAGTCTTTATGAGGTTCCTATGAGATTTCCACAACTGCACTGGGTTCCTAGGCTCAGCCCTTACCCGTAAATCTAGACCATTTTCCTGACTCTGGAAAGTATCATAGGCTTTAAGCCACTTAATCTGATTAACCCCGAATGAAATGAATGCTTGAAATTGGATGTCTCCAACGAAAGGGCCAGGGTTTAACTCAGTCTCCTGATTTAGCACAAGGTCATGCAAATAAAGTTCACACAACAATCTCTGGACTTTCACTCCATAATGTTTACATCAGTCTATAAAGTCATTGACATTGTTGATTTGTATAGGGGCGCCTGCTTTAACAGCTTTTATTTTTAATTGTAAATACCGTTCTAATAAAAACAGAGCATAGTTTTTAGCAGGGGCCCTACATGCTAAAACATCATTGTATAAAGAACACAAGGTATTCATCTACTTGATAACAGTATCTAGTCTACGGGTTACCTGTGCAACTTCCTCTTGTTCCTTTTTCCACCCTTCAAAGGCCTGGTTTTTGGATTGACTGACATCCCTTAGTTGCTGCTGTAACTCTTCATATTTTTCTCGGGGAACCGTTTGCTCTCTAAGTTGTTCGGCTTCTTGCTGGGCTTGCTTCACCATCTTATGCAAGGTTTTTGTCTTCGGATCTTTTTTCCATAGGTCAGTGGAGGCCGGGAGTTTTACCTGAACTTTCTTATTATGCTGTTTGGAGTTCAGAACCCTGATTAACCCTGAGGGTGGTGCCTCCGTCTGAATGTTCTTGTCACTGGTCCTTGTATCATCCTTTTCTGTTTTAACGCGAATATCCGTCTGTTCCTGTTCCTCAACATCATTTGGAACGTCAGCTGGATTCTCAGTAGGGTTTTGAACAGCAGGCCGATTGTTGGCCCTCTTTTTCTTCCTTCCAGTCTTTCTTACCTTCTGGTTCTTTTTCAGAATCCTAATTTGTTGTCTGAGCTGGGTTATCGTATTCAACAATTTCTGTCGTTCCCTCCGCAACTTCTTAATTTCCAGCGTTTCATTAGAAGGAACAGCAGACTGTCTGCTGCGGTCTGGACCATGACTAGTTTCAAACTCTTCCTCTTAGGGTTCTTCCTCACTGTTCTGCTCTGGTTGTTCTGGGGTAGGAACCTCGACTGGTTCTGTCTCTTCCTGAGCAACTGCTGTTTCTGCTCCTACTCCCTCTAGAATTTCCTCTTGTGACCTGGGAACAGATTGTTCCCGTTCAGTATTTACCTCCTCTTCATCATGAACAGGCATGTTTTCTTCTTGGGGTTTGTCGTGGGGGTCCTCTGAACTAGAGGGTTGGCCATACTTACCCATATTGGCTAGGACTACGGCCAAGTCATCATCTCCCAGTAGGTCTTGTAATGGGCTATCTTCCTGCTGTCCCATTTCTTCCTCCTGTTCAGTTTCTGCTTCTATTTCTGTTTCCGAAGGCTCAGCTGCTTCTTCTTCAGGTTGCTCATCTTCAATTAACACTGGTTGGCTGGCGCTTTCCTGGAGCTTTTCCAGCCTTCCTCGTATCCGAGCTAACCGGGCTGATTGTCTGGGCTTATCTATGCTTCCTCTCATCTGAGCTAACCGAGCTGATTTTCTGGGTTCCTCTGGTTGCTCGGGTGGATCGATGGTATGCTTGTGTTTTGCTGATTCTTGGTGTATCCCTGGTTGTTCTGATGCACTAGCGACATGTTCTTTGCGTTTTTCTGGTCGTTCTGGTGTGCTTGTAGGATGTTTACGTTTTGGGGATGGCGCTGTCAATCCCCCCCTAATCATTACAAGCAGCTCCTCCCAGCTGCTCTGCTGCTGGGTGAGACTATGGCTAACAACTAGTCGTATTAACCCATGGTGACTAACGACTGACTCTACATGCTGTGCCTTTTTTATGCTTTGTGCAACATCATGCAGTATTGAGTTCAGGAGTGCAGGTAAATTTACAGAGCATTTCTGCTTTAAAACAGCTAAAAGTTTAAGATGTCATGGTCTTACCACGTCTTTCCTTCCTTCGCAGGTGATGTAGCTCTGCACTATTCTTGCTAACTCCGTCCAGGGTTCTCCTAGGGTTGCTGGCAGAACTCCCCTCCCCTTAATTGTCAAACTCTGGCCTTCGTCCTGGAAAATTTCCATGACCTTCTGTAATCGTTCCTTTTTCAATGTCCATACTGGTCCGGTGGCTGGTAGTCCTGAAAATTCTGCAATTATGTCATCGGTGACCGCTATCCGCTTCCCCCTTACTGTGGAATGATCATCCTGTAGGTTCTGCAGAAATTCCATCGCTACTGTTTCATCAGACTCCTGTAGGCGATTGAAATAATTCAACCATCCTGCTCTTTCCAGGATTTCCCGGGCAGCAGCAGAGATCGTCAACTGCTGAGGCTCGCTTCAAATTGCCCTTCCTCCCATGGTTTCACTGTAGATTCTAAATGGAACGGCAACTACGTTTTCTGTTTGAAACACAGAGAGGGTGATAATCGCAAAGGTTTCAAAAAAACAGAGTATGCAACAGTGCAATAGAAAGCGATTTTGTGTAAAAATAGAAATGCCATGCCGTTAAACCATGCAAAACTGTCGTACACTATTTTCCCGAATGGTTATTTGACACGTAATACAGGGAATGATGAGGTTAACCTCCCCCGCCCGCAATGTGATAGGCTGCCCCAGCCGGCAAATAAAGGGGCGGCACTCGATCTGCAACCAAGTCAGAAAGGAACAGCATGTGGAATTATGCTATGTTAAAAGGGACAACGAATTACCGAAATCGAGGCGGAAAATTGATCGCTTATTATATAAGAGGCTGCTGTGTTATGATATGAGGCTAGTGGATAAGACATGTATCGTACTTGCCAAATCTTAAGTGGTCATGGTCACTTCCGTTGCCATGATTGGTAATGATAAATGTTCATGCGATGTATAAATCGGGAAATAACATATGATTAGTTCCTAGGATATAAGAAACAAAAGAGTATTAATATCTTACCCATTGGTGTAACCAAGGTGACTTCAATACCATTAACAGTACTCTGATGCCGACAGGTGTCCATAACCTTGGCAGAGTTGTTTTTTCACCCTCGGAACCATGATCCTTTGTGTATACTTAGGAATGTTGTTATGTCAAAATGTAGACCATTATGCTGGCTTGGTGACCAGTTAACCATAATGCCATTCACGAGGAAGGAGCGAAACGTGGGCAGGCCGACTCGTAATGAGACCTCCTGTTCCAAGGTTTGTTTATTTGATATACCTTTTGGACCATATCCCTGGTGTGGTGGCCATAATGGGAATGCCACTTCACTTCCATCCTCATGATCATGGTAGGCTGGCTCTCGATGAGACCCCCTATCTTGCATTTGACACTTCACATATCATGTTCACATATTTTTTCTTTTTATAGAATAATTTTCCTTATTTATACACAAAGGGTGGTTCAACACTCCTTAAGAGTAGGAATGGTGGAAGAAGTCTTACTATTTCAATAGGAAGATATAAGCTCTTTGCTCTTATTCCCAAGTACAAATCAAAAAAGTTTAAGGGAATCAGCATGATAAAGATAACCAAATCAGGGCAAAATTAGTAAAACCATGTCAACAAAAGGTAAGAAATAAGTATGTCCTTCCATTTGTCCTCTTATTAATGCAGAGCCTTATAGATATAGCAATTTATGGTTTGCAGATTTCGGTATGTTGTGATTTTATATTTCATTGCACAAATACATAGTTGTATCTTAAAGACTAGAAAGAAGACGGGAAAGAAGCATCCTCAATTTAAATCAGCAAAAAGAATAAGTTGTTTCACAAGGAGAGAAAAAGTATGCGAGTGGTGTCCCTTTGGAAAAGAAACAACGACGGATGATAGAAAAAAGGACAGCAAAAAATGCAAATGCCGTTCCTTTGGGAAAAAGGAACAGCAAAAATAAAAATACTATAAAAACACTCAAAATGCAATTCCTTTGAAAAAGGAACAACAGCAATAAAAAAACGTTGTTTCTTTGAAGAAAAAGGAACAATGGTAACCAAAAGGAACAACATAAAACGTAATAATGCCGTTCCTTTGAAAAAGGAACAGCAGAGATCTCGAATGCTGTTCCTTTAGAAAAGGAACAGCAAAAGGAACAGCAAAACAAGCAAAATCAGCATAAAAAACACGCAGATGCTATTTTTAAAACGGCAAAAATCGAACTTTGTGAGAGAAAAGGAACAGCAAAAAATGACAAGAAAATATTTAAATGCAAACTTATGTACAAAAATCACTCAAAAAAACAAGAACTTATATACAAATTGCAACAAGAAATGAACCCTTAATGAATTACAGGTGAGGAAAATTTCTCTTCCTCTCCTAAGATCTCCATATCAGTGTCTCGGCGTAGCTGCTGGCAGAAGGATTCCCGAGTGAGTGGTTTGCGATAGAGACGGACTCGGTGGCCATTCACTTTGAATGCATATCCAAAACCGTCAATGGTAATTAGAGTAAGGGTTCCGTTGTCATGCACCTTCTAGATTTCGTATGGTCCCAACCATCGAGTCTGAATTTTTCCAGGGAAGTCCTGAAACCGAGAGTCGTATAACAGAGCCCAGTCTCCCTCGTGAAAGACTTTGTTTTTGATGAGCGCATCATGCCATTTATCTCGCTGCTGTTGAATTAATGTTGTATTTTGTAATGCAGAGAGCCTAACTTCGTCTAATTCATTGATCTGCTGTAGTCGATTGATTTGTGCCTCGCTTAGATCTAGGCCAACTTCCTGTGCTGTTCGTAATGTTTGGATTTCGAATTCTATGGGAAAAATGGGTTGTTTTCCAAACACTAATTGATAAGGTGAGTAACCGGTGGTGCTCCTCCATGTGGTTCTATAGGCCCAGAGTGCTTCAGGCAGTCGGGTAGCCCAATCACGCCTATGTGACGCAATGGTTTTCGTTAGAATTGATTCTATTATCTTATTGCTACTTTCTACCTGCCCATTCGCCTGTGGGTGATATAGAGTAGTGATTTTATGCTGGACATGATAATTGTTGAGTGTGGCAGCTAATTTATGCCCAACAAATTGTGGTCCTCCATCTGTAATTATTTCTCTGGGAAGGCCATAACGAACAAATAGATGGAACAGGAACTGTATGACAGATTCCTCTGTGGCTCTTGGCAATGCTTCTGCCTCAACCCATTTGGTGACATATTCTGTTGCCACCAAAATATATGTTTTCTGATTTGATGAGGGGTTGATGGGTCCAACGAAATCAAGAGCCCATCGCTCGAATGGTTCGATGACTAACTGTGGTTTCAGAGGCATCTCATCATCTTGACCAGGTCGTCCTGCTCGCTGGCAGCTGTCACAGGCTTGGACAAACTTTTTCGCATCTTTGAAGATCGTAGGCCAGTAATATCCTGTCTGCAATACTTTATGTCCAGTTCTGCGCTCAGCGAAGTGTCCCCCACACGGTCCATCGTGACAGGCTTTTAGGATGTCAAAGATTTCATCTTCTCTAACACATCGCCTGATATGCATGTCTGCTCCTGTGTGAAACAAATAGCCCCCAATCCACGAGAATCGAGAACTTTTCTGAATAATCTGCTTGCGCTCATTAGGAGTTAAATGTTTTGGTAATTTACCTACTGCGAGGTAGTTGGCAACATCAGCATACCAGGGTGTTTGAACGGCAACAACAAACAAGTGCTCATCCGGAAATTGATCTTCAACTGCTGCTGCATCGCTTGATTTTGGTATTCTCGAAAGAAAATCGGCTACAGGGTTTTCTTTGCCAGGCCGGTCCTTGATTGTGATGTCGAATTCCTGCAATAAGATTAACCATCGAGTTACTTTGGCATTTGTGACAGGCTTGTTTGCTAAATATTTTATAGCAGAATGGTCTGTATATAAGATAACAGGATAGCCTGTAATATAATGTCTAAATTTATTGACAGCATGTATTACAGCTAGGAATTCTTTTTCAGTAACAGTGTAATTTAATTCAGCAGGGGATAAATTCTTGCTGATGTAATAGATAGCATATGGTTTTTTATCCTCTTCCTGCCCAAGGACTGCGCCAATAGCTGTATCTGAGGCATCAGATGATATTTGGAATGGTAAGTCCCAGTTTGGTCCTCGAAAGACTGGGGCTGTGGATACGAGCTTCTTTAAATCCTCGAAAGCACGGTCACATTTTTCTGTCCAAAGAAAATCAATGTTACCGGTTAGTGCATATAAAGGAGCAGCAATGTGTGAATAATGCTCTATAAATCGTCTACAATAACCAGAAAATCCAAGAAAGCTGCGTACCTCTGTTTGAGTAGTAGGAGTGGGAATGAGCAAAAGTATTTGGATTTTGGCCGGGTCTACCTGAATGCCGGCTGCTGAAACATAATGTCCTAGGATAAGTCCTTCAGTCATCATCAAGAAACATTTTTCATGGCTTAAGCAAAGCCTGGTAACAATGCAGCGTTGTAGGACTTTTTCTAGGGTGTCTAGAGCTGGATCAAAATCATCTCCATATGGTGTAAATTCATCCATGTAAACTTCAAGTCCATCATTTATTAAATCTGCAAAAATGCTAAGGATAGCCCTCTGAAATGTGGCAGGAGCATTACATAGGCCAAAAGGTAGAACTCGATAGGCAAATGTTCCCCGGGGACAAGTAAAAGTAGTTTTATCCTGGTCTTCAGGGGCAATCTGAATCTGATTGTATCCACTGAAGCCATCCAGGAAAGAAAAGAACTTCTTCCCTGCTAAAGTATCTAATACTTCGTCTATGAATGGGAGAGGAAAGTGATCTTTCTGTGTTGCCTTGTTTAGCTCCCTATAATCCACACAGATTCTCCATTTTCCATTCTTTTTTGGTACCACCACAAGCGGAGAGACCCATTTACTATCAGAAATAGGGTAGATAAAGTTGACATCTAAAAGTTTCTGAAGTTCAGCTTTTACCACATCCTTTAGATGAGGGTTAAGTCTCCTTTGTGGCTGACGAACAGGTCTGGCGTCTTTTTCCGTATAAATGTGGTGTGTACATAACTGAGGATCAATTCCTTTCATGTCAGGGTAATCCCATGCAAATGCTTCTTGATATTTTGTTAACAATTGGATGAGCTTAGTTTCCTGTTCAGGTGTGAGATTAGCATTGATGTTTAAAGTTTTCCCCGGTGCAATTTCCACTGTTTTACTATTTGCAACAGAAGTAACAGGTATCGTTTGGTCATGCGTATCTTTCAGAGGATCTTCCTCCAAGTCATTATCAAATGTTGCTTCTATCATGTGACACTGTGTGCGAGGTTCAGTTTGAGTAATGAAATTATTAATGGCATCGTCTTCTGTTTGGTCTTTGAAATCAAGTGCCTCTTGTATAGTTAATGGAGATCTGATGTTATCAGTAAGGTATGATACAAGGTGCTTATTAGTTTTGATTATTGTGACACTTGGCTGCGCTGGAGGATATAGAACTAAATTCTTGCTATTCGGTCCTCTGGTTATGGTCATATTTCCCTGCCGGCAGCCAATGTAGGCATCGGCAGTGGCAAGCCAAGGTCTACCTAAAAATAGCGGGTGTCCATCAAGTCGGGTTTTTGGATTAATTATCAGGAAATCGGTTGGATACTCCCAGGAATCTACAGAGACCATGACATCATGTAGAGTACCCTCTGGTCTGACCACAGATCGGTCAGCCAATTCTAGCAAAGTAGAGGTGGGTTCTACAGATGTAATGTCGAGCTTTTGGCAAGTAGTGGTTGTTAAAATATTAATTGCAGCTCCTAGATCAACTAAGGCATTAGACAGGGTCTGACCATAAATTTGAACAGTTATAATTGGATTCCCCGGGTCTTCATATTTAATGGGTGTTTCTCTCCCAGATAATAGGTCAGATAAAGTACCGACTACTTGGACTCTTGGGTTATTTGTTATATTCCTCCTTGGTTTCTTTATGCACAATTCTTTGATAGTTTTTGCGTATATGGGAATGTCTTGAATGGCTTGGAGGAATGGAATTTTTATGTACAGATTTTGTAATTCTCCCAGAATGCCAAAGTCAGGATATTGTATGGGTCGAGGTATGGCTAATCGTTCTGGGAATGGAGGAGAGGATGTGGTTGCTTGATTATGGGTTTGTTGCTTATTTACATCCTCTTGTTGTAACTGATGTTCTCTGGGTAACTGATCTTCAATATGAACTGTTTTATCTCCCTCAGTTTCAATTATACGTCCAGATCTTAACTGAAGGTCATTGCACTCCCTCAGGTCGGGTCCTATTTATGGTGTTTCTATGATTTGAATAGATTGGACCTGTCTGTTATTTGGATTGGGATCGGGTTGGGCTGGGAGTTGCGGTCTCAGGTTAGACTGGGGATTTTGTTGTAAGGCTGGCAGAGTAGGTTGAGGGAGCGGAATAGCTCCAGCTGGGTGGTACATCGGTCTTTGCCAGCTTGTCTGCCAGGGTGAACTTTGTGAAGTAGAGGGAGTCCATTGTGAAGGATATGGGCCATTTTGCCAATATGGTGGAGTGTAAGGGAAATTCGGCCAACCAGTTTGGCTTGTTTGATTCAGCCATGGATTTGAAGAAGGAAACGATTGTTGTGACCAGTTTGTAAATGGGGGTTGAGATTGATTTTTCCACATACCATATTGTTGAGCATTATACTGTGGGGTTTGAAAGAAAGAGGTTGAGTCCGGAAACATACCAGGTTGTCTCGGCTGCCACTGGCGGCGCTGGTTGATCGAATTCACCGATTCTGGTTCTTCTTCTGCTTCCTTATATACCGCTTTCAATCCAGGAAGTGAGGGGCAGCTCTCCGTAAGGTGATCTTTTGTACAGATGGCGCATATTTGGACTTTATCCAATGGACACTCCTTGTGGCTATGTTTTTTTCTGCATCGGGGGCAGAAGATTGCCAAATTCTGTTCTGCCTCCAGCTGCTTCTGTTTAGCCTGCACAATATCACGTTGTGTAGTTAGTGTCCCCATAATATCAGTTTTAAAATTTTCTAATAAATTTCCAATTTCTGCACGTGTTACTCCTTCTGCTGATACTTTGTTATCTCTTGCAAACCGATCGTATTCTGTCGGTTTTACTCTTGTGCTGCCTCTTGAGCTCCTGATACACAAATCAATAATGTCAGCAAAACTCTCTTGATAAATATCCCCTTTTCCCATAATGTTTAATGTTTCAATCCATTGTTCCTTCATACCCCTCATTAATGCAGTTTTTAACACATTATCAGGTAAAGGTAGCGATGCATAAGGAGATCTTTGTAGATTGTACTAAAAACGTTCCACATACTCCTCTAATGTTTCATTTGGTCTGGCTGACATTTGAAATATTTCGTCTTTTAATTCTCTAGACCTACAATAATCCTGATATTTTTTTAAGAAGGATTGTTTCATTTGATCCCAATTGTTGATAACCCCGCCACCTAGCCCCATAAACCATCTTAAAGCAGCCCCTTTTAATGTAGAGGGGAATAATTTCAATTTTTGGGGATCGGTGGTGTAATCGTACCCCCTACATAACACATCGAATTCGAATAAGAATGCATCCGGATCTTCCGATGTGAGTCCGTGAAATGTAGGGATATGCTGAAGAGGGATAGCTTTCATGGGTGCATTTGCTGCAGAATCCACTATAGGATATTGTAATGTAGAGGTTTGAGTATTTGGCTGGTTTTGAGCATTTGGTTGGTTTTGAGCCATTGGATCGAATATATGCCAATAACCTTCTGGGATATCTAGGAGGGTATTCCTAGGTTGAGTGGGAACGGTTTTGACAGGGATATTTTTAATAGCGCTTCCTTCATCTGGAATAATGAGAATACCAGATGTCTGAGGAGATTGTATTCCTTCAACGATGATTTTCGCAGTACTCCCCTTATCTGGGCTATCTAATGGCTGATTTGTTTCAATAGGGGATTTTGGTTCCTTGGTTTCCCCTGTTTCTCCTTCTCCTTCACAAAAGTTGCTAGAGTTCCCTTCCTGCAATAATTCTGGAGTAGAATTTTCAATTTCTTGAAAGTCTTGCTCTTCAGTTTGACTATGCACCTCAGCACAGGCTACAGATGGTGATCCTGTGGCCTGAAGGGAACTAGTAGGCTGTTTAGAAATGTTTTTCCTGGGGCCTACTGATGGCTGAGATTCTGTTTTCTTATAGATTTCGTCTATGAAGGTCGTTCGGCCAAGGGTCACCGGCCCCTTAGCTTTTTCAGGCTTGGATGGGGGTTTGATATTCTTTTCCGGTCTTTTCTGCTTAGTCATGCACTCAAAAAAATGAACTACCAACTTCTATTCAAACAAAGCAAAAACAAATCTGCAGGAAAGCGGATAGTGGAACAGGGCTTTTACATGTTCCGCACGTAGGTTCTTACCTTCCGTTTTTAGGATCCAACTCCTCCCTAGCAGGCTCGTACACTACTCTGAAAAATACAAATGGCTACACTCTTTCCCCGGCAACAGCGCCAAAATGTGGAGCTATAAAAAGGGTCTCTTTCACCTCTAATTACCTCACATTAATATGTCAATCCGGGAGCGTTTTGTTATTACAAAGAGTGACTCAATCCGAGGCTATCATTTGTCAGAGTAATGCTAGTAGTACAGTGCATAAGAAATACAAGAGTAAATGGATGCTTGCTTGTAACTAAATTACTTCAAAGAATAAATCACACACTCAGAAAACTCAACAGCTTATCAGTCAAGGGTTCGGCAGTGATAACCCATCCCTTCGGAAACTGATGGAAAGGAAACTAGAGCATAGACCACGAGCCTGGGAGCTAGACAGTGACTGCCAATTCTCACTACAGCCTTAGATCATCTCTCACACCAAACCAACAACTGCAAGTAAATGGAACAGCAAAGCGAATAAAGGATTGAACAACAATTCTGGAATAGAACAGCAAGTCTAAAATGGAACAGCAATTGAAATAACTAAGTCCCGCGGGTTGTAACCAAACTTAATCTACTAACTCAAATGCACTCTTTGCAATCAAATAACATTCTTTCACTCTAAAGGCAATTCACACAAATCACGCTAATGGAACAGCAATAAATATTAATGAATTATGGAACAGTACTGATAAATCAGAAACGCGCACAACACGAACGTTTAGTATAACAGCTCTGTGACATGACAGTAAGAACATGCAATTAACTCTTGAAAGGATTAATAACTTGATGCGGAGTCAACACACGATTCTATCGGTAAAAACCTCAATGATTCAATCTTTAACAGAGCATGTAATATGAACTTATAAAGCATATCAAATTACCAAATAAAAATGATAAACAAACCACACAAAAGTCAAGTCATAATGGTACAGAAGCAAGTGTCCTTCGGGGCCGGGCCCTTAGCCTCCAAGGATACACCGCTTTAAGTTAATCCAGACGCAGAGATGAAATAATCACCAAGCTTTTATTAATGCATCGGTCAAAAATACATTGAACCAGTTCTCAACGAGACTTAATAATCAAAGCTGATGTTTTACAGAAAATTACATAAAGGCGTATCCTATCTATCAAGCTAACAGTGCTGTCCCTTTATATAAAGGTGACGGCGGAGATGTCCAAGTAACATGATAAATAAAGCAGCGATCCCTCAGGATCGAAGATCCTGAGGGATTCGCCAAACTGTTAACTCTTCATCCTGTCTTTTCTTTTGCGCCGAGCTGGTTTCTTCTCCTTCTTTTCCGAGCCGATTTGCTGTAATCTATTTAGCCTTGTTTGCATTCGGTTCTCGTTCAGAGGGACAGCAGTTATCTCGACTTTGTTTTTCCTTTGGAACGGAAATTCCTCGTTTTCTCCTTTTCCTGTACAGAAAATAACCATTATCAGTGGCTAAGTCTTGCATATCAATTCTCACATGTTTTGTTATGGTTCCTTATTACTTTCCAAATTCATGATACAAAAAGGTTCACAAATTCTATTAAAAAGCCACTGAAATAGTCATCAAAAGCATACCTTTTTAGTACTCCACAGTTATCTAATTCCTCCTCTTAGTTTCCTTGATCTTATTTTATCCCTAGATTATAAACTCTCTAACATCTCATGATCAGAACTCAGATTGGGATATCAGTAACTTTTCCTGTCCGAGAGACTCTTCATAATTTCCCTTATTCTTGCATTAATCTCTCATTATTAGTCCTCAAACTAGCCATCTCATTCTTCAGCTCTTGGAATATTTCTAGAATCTAAACATTGGTGTTTGATCCAAGTGGATATTGGTGGCCACCCACATATTCCATTTGGACCATTGGTTCTTTCAATTTTTTAGTTACATCACAACTTACTATTTTTAGCAGTTTTTCAGGTCCTGATCTTTCGGAGTTGTTTCGAGGCCGTAATGATTTAGGTGGATATTGGTGGCCACCCACCTGTTCCAGTTGGACCCCCACCATCGGTTCTGTCATTTTTTCATTTTTTAGCACAACTTACTATTTTTAGTATTTTTTTAGGTCCTAAACATTCGGAGCTGTTTTGAGGCCCTAAACAACGTTTTTTGGGAAAACTAGGAACAACATTGAATTTCCTTTGATGTTGCTAACATAAAAAATTATATTCCTTAGATAGATATTTCTAACGTGGTATTGATCACGTCAAACGTAGATTGTATTCCAATGTTATGTCCCCTGGAAGATTGACGTACCAAGTTACCCAAACGGGGCCCATAGTTTTCACACTTCATCTCCTAGGGTTAGGTTTTTGGATGTTTAGGATTTTTCATTGTTTCTCAACAATAAATAGACCTTCGAGCCTCATTGTAACATAGTTTAGAAGCCTGTAGCTGCCACATCTCTTCTCAAAGATAAGCTACCAATGCCCTAGCTAGTTTATTTCCATTATGTCTGTAAGCATATTTCTGTCATTTTTTATTAACGAAATGAAGTTCTATTTCTGTTGCATCTCTATGTTTATGTTGATTTTTGTATATTATTGTGTTCTTGCATAAATCTGGATCAGTTTTCCACGATTCTTTGCCCAATTTCACCCACATCTCGGGGTTGGCTTCCAGAAATGACATTGGTCCCGCTCTCCTCATTGTGTCTAGTGCCATTCACTGTGCTAAGACAAACACTATTATTATTATCATATATTTGTACCCAATTAGGCCATATTCTAGAAACTGAAGCTCTGATACCACTTGTCACATAACACCTTGACTCAAAACTAAAAGTTCAACTATGTACATTTATATACATGAAACATGTCACAACAAGGTACTTGGATTTTGTTTATTTAAATGTGTTTGAAGCATTATGCGCTCGTTTCGTGACAAATTTATATATATAAATTAAATTTATGTTGAGAATATGATATACCGCAACCATACATTTAAAACCATATAGATTAATTTTACGTATATGTAAATTTAACGTTACACATATATGGTATCAACTTTGGCACATGTTGCAAAAATATAGATTTGTGTTAACCCTTTCCTAACTTACTCGAAGTTCTCTCAACCCAGTCAAGGGTCTAGAAACTTTTAGCAATCATCCTACAATGTACACCTAGAAATATAGGACTCAAGACTTGAGGATCGATCCACGACTCTTTGCTCTTTTTAGTGAATCAATGGTGGAGGTTTCATTTCTGGTTTTGATGGATAACTACCCACTCAACTGCCCAACCCGGGTTCATTTAGAGCGAGGGTTGGCTCTGCATTTAGGTACAATTAGTGTATTTTTCAGAGGGAAATCCTGACCAAGTCAAGTATGTTCCAATAATTAATGTCTCGTTAATGAGCCGAACATAATTAAGAACGAGAACGGGTGAGGTTATATGCTCCATAGGGTTTTATTATTCAATTTCCCTTAGTTAGCCATGTTCTCTACATTTTTTATTTCATAATCGAATGAACTGATATGTAGGGGTTGGTCTACCATCGTGCTTGGGTCGTTGGATAACTAGTCATAAATAGTTCCTATACAAGTATTTTACTTAATTTCCTCTCAGTTAGGGTATGTATATATTACCGTAAATTCGCGATTTCTTGATTTAATAGGATTATCCAAATTATGGTTGTAGATTCGTCTACGGAGGCTTATTTCAACATACAGGTTTATTATGAACCTAAATTATATGCTTAGCATATTTTTATTTCCCTTTCATTGAGTGACAGACTCATAAATCTGTTTGAATTCGCAGGTACCCATATTTCGACCATTTTTACGCCACTTGGTTTTGTGTGTCAAGCATCCACTAAGGATTTCACTTCACCATTTCCATGTATGATTATACCCACTCAAACTAGAGAAGGAATTTTCCACTGTGCCCACTTCATATCGCAAGCAGGGCTTACTTGTTTCTTTTGAAATAAGCTATGACAACTTTACTTAGTCACATGGCTACATAGTTGTATGGTGTAACTAGTCATAGGATTACAGAGCCTAATTATTGCTTTGTCGAGTTATTTCTCTTTGCTGAATTTACAATGTAATGAACAATTGTGCTATTTTTTGAGTTATTGGCCTTCGGTCATTTCCAAGAATACTAAATATTTTTCTCTTAGTTTTATTATGAGACTGTAGCCCTTACACCCTTGACCATTATTTTTAGGTTATTCTATGGTTTTAAGTGTGTTTAAATTGTTCAAATTTATTTTATGAGAAACTGTCTCTTTGTATTGTAGAAACTTATATGGTTTATGTTATAATTTGGATGTTGCTAGATAGATATATTCTTAATTGTTTTATGGGTGATTTTGTTTCCTCAATCTCATTTATGTTCTAATGAATGTTATAAACATTACTTATAACCATTTTCTTTGGTTTCAATGCTTATTATATATAGTGTATGATTTAAGGTATTTATGATAGTACGTGCCTTTTCCTCAGAGGCAACGGGAATGTCTTTTAGCTATTGTTATGGCTTGGCTAGGAGCCTAGCTCTAAGTCTACCGAATGTAAAATCTCAGAAAATTATGTTTCATAAATTCATAACTCAGTGGAATGGATTCACTAACTCTGAGACACTATTTACTATTTAATAATTTCTACCTTAGCACACTGGTCCATTTTAAGTTTTAGGAATAACCCAGAAAATCTATCGATTCCCAAAATTTAATTTCTAAAAAGAAAATAACAATGCTTATAATTCAGATGGTCCTAATCTAACTTATCTTCTACTTTCCTTGTATGTATCACATTCATAGTGAAGATGATTTCTTTCCTCCCTATCAATGATACCAATCTCTATACTCTATCTCCCCCTGAGCTCTCCTTTCAGATAGGTTTTCTTTAAATGAAAGTACCACACAATGTAATTTCAGGGTTTTCTGGTCCCAAAGAGACTTAGCAGTAAATAATTATATTTTTTCTGACTCAACCTCTACAACCAACATGGGAATCAATTCTATTTTTCTACACTTCCTCTTCCTTAGGTCATCTCGGGCTCCTTTTAACCCTTTTATTTTCCATTTTTTTTACTTTTATTTCCTTAGAAGAGGTTATGGGAACGTAAAAGCCTTGCCCATAGCTGTCTAACTTCCCAAGCATGTGAGGCTCATTCGACATGAATTTTATAATGTGATTTGTGCATAAAATAATTAATTAATTAAAAACTGATAACTTCCAACTTATTGTTTGATCTTTACAAGGCATGCATTGCATCATAATGTTTTTTTAACTATAGTAACTTATTATTTATGAGTTTTCATGGGATATTACATTATGTTTCCTTCCAGAATATTTTTTTTGCAGGTGAATGTTGTGATATGCTCCTTGTGTTCTGAGTAATTGATGTAATTTCATACTTAACTGATATTGATTATATTTTGAACAATTGATGCAATCTATTACTTATTTGGGGCTGGTTACGTTCTTAGAAATTGTTATAATTTGTTCAATTAGCTACTATTGGTTATGTGGATAAAATATTTTAAATTATTCTTTATGGAGATTGGTTAAATTTTGTACGTGAAATGAAAAGACCCTTACATTCTTTATAGAGATAGTTTAATCCCTGTAGGTATAGTGTAATGTTATCTACATGGGACAAAGGAATACTTGTAAGTAACCTAACACAAAACAGGTCAATGCACAATATGGCATGACCCTCGTAGAAAAATAAAGGAGCTTCAATAACCTACTATGTTGTTATATATTTCGTCTTTACAAATTTATTCCTATGGGTCATGCCAAAATAATTCTAGCATCCTAAGAATAGTTCTGGGTCTACATTATCTATAAAGAGTGAGACAAGTCCAATAAATGTTGTCATAAACTATTAAAGCCACTCACTCATAATGAAAAATAACTTGATAACTCGACCACATAAATATTAAATTAGAAGACAATACAAGTAATATGTGATGTTACTAAAGAAATATAAGAGAATCTGACTCAAAAACTTTTAGTCTCACACACACATAGATATATATATATAATATTCATTTCATGAATAGTGATGCTAAATGGCCATAACCAAGATAAATGATAATTGTCAAGCCATTATGCTCGTGTTTAAGTGACTACATAATTTTAAAAATGAAACCATATCAACCATGTAAAGATCAAGTAAAATATATATAGAATGTATTTAGAATACTATTGCAAACCAGAACGGCTCTCGGTGAACTTTAAAAGGAAACTCAATTCCTAAATAAATAATAAATATAATCCTTCACTTGGTTGAAACATAAGAAAGAACTAAAATTATCCTTATAATAAGGTCTTATGTGCTTAGGGTCTACAAATGAACTTCCCAAAAGTAATTCATGATACCAGTATCTAAATTCAAAGGAATACACATATAATTAGTTAACATCAATAATAATTTAGGGACAAAATTTGTAGCAAATATGAACTGAAAGGTTAAAACTTTATTTTAATTATGTACATTGTATAGTGTTGAGTTGAAAGGGTTTTTTCTTGTATATTGTAACCTAAGGCCTCAAAGTTTGCTTGTTTGTTCACATATAAAAACCCTAACGTACATAAGAAATTTTATTACATAATATCAAGCAAATTGTGCATGGTTGTAGTGGCATGTGGAAAATAACAGAGAAAGAATTAAAAAAAATAAATTGGTAAGAAGTGAATGGAAAAAGAGTATAACAAACCCTTGTTAAGGTATAAAGTTAAAATATGAACCTGCAAGTGTAAGATAAGATGAAATTTAATAATATAGTGACAAAAGAGTAAAAAAGAAAAAAATGAGGATGAAAGGGTTAAGGTTACGATAGAAATTACCTATGTTCAAGCATGGCTAGCGACCGCAAGTCGTAGAAACCTATGCAAAGAGAAATAAATTAACCATCTGTCACACACTATAAAATGTTATTCATATGTGAAAACTCTAAAGATCCAACGTGTAGCTAGTAGAAAAAAAATGAAAAATATATGGGAAACTACATATAGAGAAATGTTGTAAATGAATGTTGAATTATAATAAAACTTGTTGTCAAATCCCTAACCGCCATGAAAACGAAACTAAATTCCATATTGATTCTTAGGTGGGGCAGTCATCAGAATGAGGCGAGGGATGAAAGAGGGAAGGGAGAGTAGTTACCTTCTTAACTCCCTTCCCCATTATCCACTGTTGAAGTAAAACCCTAGGTTCTCCACCATTGAATCGTCCAATGCATAGACCAATAATGTTACTACATCACTCACACCTCATAATACATAGTTGGACACTGAGAAAATTCAATGGATTCCCTTGCAAACTATATCATATAACATGAATTATAATACCCAATTCCAAAACTTTATTATGATCTTGGAGTTACAAAATATTATTTTAAAGAACAATTTCATAGTTCCAAGTGTTAGTGTCATAATTTTAATTCTGCATTACTGATCAAAATAACTCTTTTCATACTCATATTAGGGGTCCCACTCAGAATTTTTTTATCATTCCACTAGATCATGAAAAAAATTAGTCATTGATCATAGCCCTAGTTCAAAGACATCACTCTTCCTTAAAATTCATTTTCTTTCTCGCACACTTCCATATCTTGCTAACTATACATCATTCATAAAGTCAATTCATCATGTCATGTCACCATAGAGTCTAGTTTTGTCAAGGTCATCATTAGGTTTTCTAGGGTTTTCATTTTCCAATAAAATTCCATTCCATTTCATAAGAGAAGCAACTAAAGTGTTATCAAATAACATATCTTCACCATGTGAGGATGATTTGTAAACAGAAATGATTATTTCATCATGTAATTTAGATTTCAAATGTGAGTTTCATTCCAAGATGTAATTTTATTTTTGTTCATGTAATTTTATGTCAATTCAAATGTAATAAGTACTCATTCTTCCAAAAGCTTTCAACTCAGTTCCAAATGTCAAAGTGCAAGAGTTTTTATTTCATCAATTGATCAAATGTCAAAGGGAGTTTTCTTCTCCCAAGGGTTCCCAAATAATCATTTTCCACAAGCACTAAACCTTAATTTACTCTCCCACTGAGCTAGGTTTTTCTATGGAATCAGAGACATTTGAGAAGAGGAGGCATAAGGGAGGTCATATCATCAAGTATAAAGTCATTTCACCTCATAAAAATCATTTCTCCACCATTTTTGAAGAAGTTATTCCAAGGGACAAATCATTTTCCAACATGATCTAGATTCTTTCTTGGAACTATCGAGGCTTTCCATGGAACAAATGCCCCAAGCTAAGTTGGATCTGGAATGAAGTTGATATTATATTTCTAGTTGAAACTTGGGAGCACGAAGAATCTAAGGTCCCTAAAATAGATGGCTTTGTACTATGGTCAATCTAGATTAAACGATCCTACCTTAGAGGCATTGGGGGTATAACTTGTTAAATTAGGAAGAACATCTCCCACCATGCTAGGCTTTATAAAAAATACCCTTACAAACAATATATTTGGATAGATATTACTGACATTAATGATAAAAAAACGTATATATCAATCTGTTATTTTTCCCCTATCAATTCTAACTTCTATAAGAAAAGCAATTTAGATAAAAATGGTCCTTACAATGTTTTAGAGAATGATATTTCTAGCCTAAGGAATGAAGGTCATATCCTCTTAATGGGTGAATTTAATGCTCAAAATTTGAGAAACCAAGCTATTCTTCTAAGCAATGATTTCAACCCCAATCCTCTTTGGTTAGATGAAGACCTTACTCTAGCTAGCCGATACAAAAGAAGCTCTGAAGCTCTAGGGGGAATTTGTTTGGGTATGAGCTAGTCAAGCTTTTCAGTGCTCAAGATATCATAATTTGAAACGGTCTAAAGAAGTGGCCCAATTCGAGCCAGATGACTATCCATGGCCTTGGTAGCAGTGTGGTATACTATTTTATTTATGATATCCCTTTATACAATGAAATAATAATTTTTTACATCTTAAATGACCATGAGCCTGACCCATATCATATACCTTTAATTGTAACTCTCAATTTTTTCATGCATAGAGATCCCATAAAAGATAAACCTTATAGCCAAAAGAACTTAATATTTGATAGAAATAAAAATGGTCTCTTTCTAAATGAATTAAAAATTAATTTGCTTCGTTTATCTAGTATAGACAACATAGAAGACCTCTATGATAATTTTACTACAACCCTCTCATATTCTCTTAACAAGTTCTCAATTGAAGTTTAATGTAATAAAAGAAATAGAAAAACCAACCCTTGGTATGATAAATATTGTAAAAGTGCAAGGAGAGAAATTAAGGAAGTTGCTGATGAGTCTCTTAAAATTGGCAAGATAAAAATACACAAAGCCCTAACCAAAAGGAAAAAAAATGCAGTATATTCATAAAAGACAAGAAAATCTCTTACACCTCTCTAAGGTAGCTCCTAAGAAATTCTAGAGGCAGATTCTAACTAGAAAAACTAAAGATAATAATAGAATTTCTTTACACGACTTGAATTCCTATCTTAAAAAGCTTTATGAATCTCCAAATGTCATTAATAAATTTGAAACCCTGCTCACAACAAAAGAGGTTTTCTAATTAGAAGACATATATTTTTGGGTTAAGCGCCTGGAACATGGAAAAGCTAAGTACAATGAAGGTTACCAAGAAAAAATCTTAAAAATTGGAGGTCCTATCTTCATCCCTCACATCCATAAGATTTTCAATCAAGAAGTCAAGCAAGCATTCCCTAAGCCATGGACTCAGAGCCTCATTATTCATACTTTTAAAAGTGGGGATAAAAATAACCCCTATAATTATTGGACAATTATGATTAGCCCTCTCTTAGGCAATTTATATGGTACTATTTTTTAAAAGAAGATGAGCATATGGCTTGAAAGTGAAGGTAAGTGAGCTAAAGGCCAAGCAGGTTTTAGAAGGAAACACTCAACAATGGACCACATCGTTACACTTAGTATCATTTTGGAGGAATGTCGTAATAATAAATACAATCTCTTTTGTTTCCTTTTGGACTTTAGAAAAGCTTTCGATACAGTACCTAGAAATAAACTATGGAATAGATTAGAAGAGTTAAAGGTTCCTTTTGAGTTGAGAGTTATCGCTATAAGGTTATATGAGAATGTAATTGCCAAGTTTAAGAGAAATGAGGGGTGGATGAAAGATATTAAGTGTACTATTAGAGTTAAATAAGGTTTACCCCTCTTGCCTACCCTATTTGGGATTTACATCGACAAGCTAGAAGGTTTTTTAGAGGAAGCAGGTTGTGTTGGCACGGTCTTAGCTCGAATAGTCATCATCCTTCTTCTCTATGCTAACGATATTTTTCTTCTAGCAAGGTGCCCATATGATCTTGATAAGAAACTAAGACTTTTTAAGGATTTCTGCTCTACCATAGGCATGACTGTTAACACTAACAAAAAAAAAGTTATGATTATCAAATCCAAGAAGGAAACTTACACTAATTTCTGTATGACAATAGCAACATGGAGGAAGTGTCTTCTTACAAGTACCCAAGAATTGATATCCATAAAAAGCTCAACTAGAACAATAGAATTTAGAAAAGGATTAATGGAGAGTGGAAATATTATTTTGGTCTTGAAAATAATTGTGAAGCAGCAAACCTTCTGATGTGGGATAAAAAGAAGCTCCTATTTTAAACATTAGTCACTCTTGTTATCTTGTATGGATGTGAGGTTTGGGGTTGCAACATTTCTAGAGAATCCTGGATAAATATTGAGCAAATATAGAAGCATTTTATAATGCATAACCTCAAAATTAAAAGAAATACACCCTATCCTATTCTCCATATATAAGTGGGTCTTTCCCCTATAGAGAGTCTAGCTATGGCTAGGTTCCTGTTGTACAAGCACAAAATCAATAACATGGGAGATGATAGACTTCCTATTCTAGCTTTAAATTCCTGCCAGAACCACCTAACGCTCAAACGAGGTTGGTATAAAGATACCAGGGCCTAGTTAAACCATTGGGATATCAACAAAAATGTTGCATTGAAAAATATTAATAACATTAAAAATATTGTTACTTCTAAGTTTAAAGAGAAAATGTGGTGTGAGAAATATTTAGAGGCTAAAAGAAAATTAAGATATTATAAGGAGGTCAACAAACTTACTCTAGATTATCAAAAGTATCTCTCTATTTTAACTAGCTCAAAAAAAAAAATTTAATATAACCAAGATAAGAACGAACGCTCATGAACTCCATAGTTAAAGAGGTCATTGAGCAGTTCTTAAAACACCATGGGTGGAAAGGATCTGCCATCTCTATGAGAATATGAGCATTGAGGATGGAAATCACTTCCTCTTAGAGTGTCCTATGTACACCCACATTAGATCTCAGTTTCATAATCTTTGTTGCAATACCTACCTTCCTAGCCTTTTAACATGTCAAAATTATAGTGAGCTCGTTATGCTTCTCTCCAAGCTCTTAGAGAATAGGAGTACAATTTTAAATCAAACTAAATAATTCGTTTCTTTAGGGCTGATAGACCAAAGTTTGTTCTTAGTGGACATTAACCATCTTCATTATCATCATCAATACAGAAAATATATATATATGAAATTGATTATTTATTTCCATTTATAAAAATATTTAAAAAATATTGAAATATTAATGAATAAGCAAATACTTAGTATTAAAAAAATGTCTTATATTTTCTATTTTATAATTATACTAAATTTTTGAAGAAAAATTTACATCAATATTTTTGTGCGGAATTAGAATGAGTAATTCTATATAATTTCTATATCTTAAAAGTATTTTCTTTTCAAAATATCAATTAAAATAAATTATATTTATCTTAATAATATAATCAAACATTATAATAATTTAAAATTATTTTAAATATAATTATTATAACAATCCAATTAAACATCATAGTGTGATGGAAAAAATAAATTGGAAATTTTTAATTTTTATTTGATATAGTCTTCCATAATTATTACTTTTACTTTTTAATTATTATTTTTTTTATTTGTAGAAATATAAACGATGGAAAAAATAAATTGGAAATTTTTATTTTTTATTTTATGGAGTCGTCTTTCATAATTATTACTTTTACTTTTTAGTTATTATCTTTTTACTTATAAAAATATAGACAACATTTTACTTGAGTATTATTTCTTTTTAAGTAAAGAGAAAAATTATTTTATATTTTATTGTTAAAAATATGGATAAATATATTTGATGTAAAATTGAATTAATATAATATGTTAAGTAAAATTAAAAATAATAACTTAAAATGTTATGAAATCAAAATATTAATATAATAATAATATGAATTAAAAAACCATCATAACTATATTAATAATTTTTTTTTTATTTGGTAGGTTTTTAAAAAAATTAAGCACATTTTAAAAACAATAATAATAAATTAATTTTATTTAGTAGGTTTTTAAAATTTCTTACACATGTTTTTGTTTTTTTTTTTTTAATTTGATAAAATGAAACATAAAATAAATTGATATATTTTCATAGAAAAAAATTAATAAAAACAGAAAGGCAAAATACATGACTAGATATTTTGTACAAATAAAATTAATATATTTTTAAATAAATATTTAAAATAAATAAATTTTTAATTTAAAAAAAATATAAATTATAAATTATAAAAGAAATAAAACAAAGACACCTACATAGAAGCAAATGTGCCAATCGCTAATACAAATACAAGAACCCAAAAATCGAGAAAACATTGCAAAAGCACAAAAGTTGAAGTTGTTATAATAAAGCTAACCATTAACAAAGCATTAGAAGAAAAAAACAAGGAAAGAAAGATTCTGAAACTATATGTGGTATGTTATAAACGTTTTGCATCTATGTACTTTATGGAGCAATATTTTCATAGGCGTTTTGCATCTTTGTTGTTTTGGGTTTAACTTTTGGATTCAGGCCTTCTTTTTTAAGTGCTTGACTTTCCTATGTCTTGGGGCAGTGGATTGGTTTTCAGTTCTTTTATAACTCAAAATTGTTTCCTTACTTTTCTTCGCATTCTCAAAGTTGAACTATTTGGTTTGTTTTTAATTTTTTGAGAAGTGTTTTTGCAATTTTGGAAAGTTTTAGGTTCCTTGAAATCTTTCTTACTTGCTGAAGTTTTTATGCTTTCGTTCAGATCAATTTGTTTGAGTATTAGCCTCTTTTCACTTTCATTCTTATCATTTTGATCACTGCTTATGGCTTGTGAAGTTTTAGGTTTTGGATGCTTGAGTTTGAACTTCAAGTTATTGGTTGTCTTTCCTTCTAAAAACTTTCTTTGTCCTTAAAAAAGAAAAGATAAAAACATTTTGTTTGTTTCCTTTATTTTATTTGGTTTTTGTTTTGGTATTTTTTTGGTTTTCAAACGAGTGTGCAAATATTTGCTTAAATTTAAAATTTGTTGCGTGTGGGAGATCTTCTTATTGGTCTTTGTTCTCTCCTTGATTGCCAGTTTTTGGTTTTTTATTTCTTAAAAGAACACACATATTTGTTTAAGAGAAATATGTAGGATATTACATTTTAAGAACTCTAGTATGCATTAGGATAAACGCATTCTAGGAATTTAGTTATTTTTTTAGTTTTTGAATGTGTGAATCCAAAATTGATAAAAATATAGTTTTTCTTTATTAGGTTTCTCGTAGAACCTTTGTAGAAATCAATTTTCATTGAAGAAAATGAGTTTAATTTTCATGTAGCTAGGTTTTCTATTGATTTATTTTTAATCAAAACACCATCAGTTGCACTTCTGTATCCTTATGTCCTAAATATCAGCTAATTAAAATCAAGCACTTGATTTAAAATGAACTAGAGTTTATTTTTTCACAGATACATCAACTATTCTAGGGAATTTAGGGCCTTGGAATAGGTGTGTGGAGACTAAAATTTCTAAGGACACTCCAAACTAAAACATAGAAGTTGATTAAAGAGTGTAAAATCTTGTCTCATTAAGCTATCTAAGAAATATTTTCTAACACATGAGTTAAGAACAAGGACGAGTGAAGACAAGGAAAGAGAGACACCCCCTCTCCTACTTGTTGGATCTCACTTCCTAGACTATTCTACCTAGCTTCTTACATGAACAGGTGATATAGTTTCCTTTCCTAGGGACCACATAGGTGACTCCAAGGGGGAATACTCGTGGTACCAGAGACATACATTGTATCACTCTCATTAGTACTTCTAGAGGGTGCCCTTACGAAGCTCGGGTACATGTACCAGCAAGGATTTGGTCTAGAGGTCAGCATAATTATTGTTGTTACATTCACTGTTAGGACTATACTGTCATTATCCGAGACTATCTTTGAAAGGCCCTTATATTCTATTTCATGTATTTTGGTGTCTGGTCCTAATAACACAGAGCAAAAATACTTGGAATTTTTTTACTTGTTTGTATATTTAGGAATTTATAGCAGAGTTTTCTTTGCTCTTTGTATTTAGTTGGATTTAGGTCGATTTTTGTCTTGTCACTTTAGAAAATTTCTTCAAAGTAACTAACCAACCACCCCACTGTTATTGAAAGGATCTTGATCTTTCTTTTGAAATTGTGAATTTTCCTCCTTAAGGGAAAAGTTTTGATTTTGCATCTCTCTTCCTTGGAAAGTAATTTGAATTATCCACTAAGGGAAGGACCTCCGTATACGTTGGGTATGGAAAACATTCATATGGATGCAAACCAAGGAATCACCCCAAAATGGGATCCTTGTGCTTTTCCTTTCTTTCAAAACGTTGGTACCCCCTTGATGGCCACTTTGAATATTCTTGGGTTAAATGTCGAACTACCCATTTGGTTGTGGTCCACTATGAATATTCTGAATGTTCTTGAATCCTCTCAGATGAATAATTATTTCAAGAGCATCATATGGGTGTTAATTCTTCATCCTCTTCGCCAGAGAAATCTGGGCTTCCTCTTTCTCCTCCATCTTTAAATAAGAAATATAAAAATAAGATAAAAGGGAGGAATAAGGAGAAGAAGAGTTCTCTCAATTCACCATCTTCAACCTCTGCTAGTCATGTTGGAGGTGAGCTTTCAACCACTACAAGTCATGCTGCGGACATAAGTCTAGTCACTGCAATTCATACTGGCAATGATTTACCTACCTCTATCAGTTATGTTAATGATCATTCGAATGCTTCTATGAGTTGGGATAGGGGAGTAGTCATATCTCTTGTGGGAAGGAGTCACTGACCTCTACAAGTCATGCTGGAGACCCTCCACCAACCTCTTCAAGTCATGTTTGAAATCCTCCACCAGCCACTGCTATTCATGTTGGGGGCATTGATGTTGATCATAAACCTAGGTGTAAAATATTTAAACCTAAGTTCCCTTGTAAGATTTCAAAGGGATATCATATTACTCATTTTTTCCCTGATATTTACATGGTACAAATATTGTGCTTTGAGTCTGTAGGTTCTTCTACTCCATAACCTATTATGGTTTCTCAACAGTCAAATCAACCATTGGTTGATGAAGTGGTCGAGCTAGTGTAATCTCTTGTAGATCCCACTCCTCTTTTGGGGGGTGAAGTGTCTAAAAAGAGAGTCTTCTTGATTTCTAGTTCATGGTATTCTAGTCTTGGGGGAATTTTAGTCTCTTCGAATGTACCCCCTCCATGTTCTATGAGTGTTTCCTTTGATTGGGATAGTATTTTTCAGCCTCGTATTCCTTCTGCTGCACCTTTCCAAGTAAGGGTTAGAGTTAATTTCGAAAATGTCTATCGATGTGAATTCGATGAAGGATCCTCTACAAGTATTATATCCCCATCAACTTGGAAATATTTCAGTTCTCCAAATTTGCTAGCAACTGATAGCCAATTTCTAGCTTATGATAAAAGGCTTAGTGAATCTATAGGTGTTCTTCCTCAGTTTCCTATCAGTTTAGGTGGGAATAATTTCTTAATTGATATGATGGTGGTTGATCACTCTTTAGACTTTAATATTCTACTTGGGAATGATTATGTCTATTCTATGAATTTTTTGGTGTCTTCAATATTTTGAGTGAAGCATTTTCCTCATAATGGAATTATTGTCAATATTGATAAGCTTGCATCTAACAATCACCATCCTAGTTTTAACTTAGCTCAAAATACCCCTTGGTTTGTTCCAAGTGTTCAAGTTGACTCTACCCTGCCACGAGTGAAATATGTGGAATTATATCCTTAATCCTAAATTTCTTTTAAGAAGGATCCTTTGAACCATTATTTCACTTCTTGAGATTTTATCCCACTAGTTGATTGAGCGAATATATCCTATGGATGTATGGGACCCCTTAATTCCGTCTTTTGTTCATTCTAGTTCTCATGATTTCTTGGATGTTCAGTTGCCTTCACAGGAAGAAATTTTTGAAGCCATGAGTTTTAGCTACCAAAGTATTCCTTGGTCTCAGTCATGTAAGGGGCTTGTCCTAAAGAAATATGATGCATGACCCATAAGGATGTGTGGTTCCTTGTACCATATTGTATATATAAGGTACGCGTTTCCAATTTTTGTATTCAGTAAACACAAGCCTTCTCTGAATTTTATATATGGAATGTATTAACTTCTTTCCTAGTGTTCATGATTATATCTCAGAATTTTGAAGACTTTTCCTTTGGGTATTTTTATGGTTGGTCTCCTCAGATAGGTATTGGTTCTCGAAACTGGCATATATGTTAGGCTCTCTACCTACACTGTGAATTATCATTTTATTTTTCCATTTTTACCTTAGGATCGACCCCACCAAGTTGTGACATGAAACCTTCTTTCTTCTTAGAAGTGTTATAACTTGTGTGGTAGGATCCTACCTTATCATGGGTGCCACAGATAGTACCTTATCTTAGTCTTAGGTGTCCTCTTTACTCCCACCATGACTTTACGTGGAAAGTACATTCCTCTTCTTCTTCACCATCTTTCTGGCTATATACCCTAAGTCTCCTACATGTTGAGTTGCACTAACGCATTGTATATTTACCAGTTGTACCCTTTTGGCCTTAAGCCAGCTTCATTTGGACTCATGTATAAGCCACTTTTTGACGATGAATTTATGTAATTTCATCCATGATATCACTTAGCCTCTGCATCTTAACACATTTTTCCCATGGAAATAACATTCCTTTTAGTTTCATTAACCAGTTTTTCAACCTTCCACTGAGTATAAGATCATTCTAATCCCAGGAACTAGAGCATATATATTTGGAAAATTTTACTTACCATTGTATTATCCCCATTCTCTTATTCTTTTTTTCAAGATTTAAAACATGAAAAAGACAAAAAAAATTATATATTTCAAAAAAGAGTGGGAACGGGACATTACTTCCATATTTGAAGGCAGTAAGATTCAGTTGTGTAACCCTTAAAAAAAGTACTTAAAACAAGTCTTTCCTCCATTGGGATGAGATTTACTTTGACTTAGGAGAGACGTAACCTTGTTATTGAGTCAGTACTCCTCCGGTTGGTTATCTCTTCCAATCACATAGAGAATTTGTTAATTCGTCCTACATGAAAAACTTACACAAAGTTATCATATGCTGGCATACAGTCACATTTGAGTTGTGCTTTTGTTCAAGGTAGGTTAGGATGAGTCGAGATTTTTGTGGTGTTTCTTGACTCATTTTCATTTAGCCATAACCGGTATATAATAGTTATGCTTAGTATCACATCAGCTCTTTGGTCCTTTTCCTGTGCTATTTAAGAAGGTCTCCATTGACTTCTTATTGGTGGGTCTCCTCTTATCAAATTCGATAAATTTCTCTAAGAGTAGGACTAGATTTGCACCCTTGCCCTATTTCCATCATTGATAGGTGACCTTGTGCTCAGAAGAAATCAATATCATGGGTCTTTAACTGAATCGTTTCCATTTTGTTCGACGTCAACTTACATTATCACACATTGGGATTTGTGCAATACCTTCGCTTCCATTTAACCCTATTGGTGGATTCCTCACCTCTGTGTCAGATTTCATTATTGTTTGGTTTGGAGGGTTTCTATCCTACGCTAGCCATATCTTGTGTATGCTAGAAATGTACTCCAGAATGGTTACTTCATATCATTTCTTTTGATTCCTTCGAAATTATTGGCCTACGCATTAAAGTCTCACTAGATTGATGTGGGATGCCTTAATTAATTCCTTCTAGTAGATCATTTCCCATCGATTACAACTCATTGCTCTGGGAATAGTATATAGAGTCATTCTTCAGTACCTTAGGGTTTACATTCATCAGTGATATACTCCTTCACTTTCGACAGTGAGAATAAATTAATGTCTCATGATTGCTAGACTCTTTGAAGTGTTACACTTCAAATCATTTACTCCCACTTTTTATATTGTACTGGTGTACCCTGACTCTCATTATCATTATCAGTGAATTTTATCACTTTTGTTAATGTTATATATCAATGACCCGTAATCAACCTATTTCTCACATGGTTGACTTCAGCTAATTTTTTCCCATAGTGTATAAATTTCCCATCTGCAATCGGTGAGGAAATCAAGTTGTGTCAGAATTTTGGTTCATTTGACAACTCTTTCATTTTCCTACCAGTAACACCATCCACCTTATATGTTGCATTTCATCAATGCAACATCCTATATATTGGCACCTAAGTTGCGTGCAATACCACTATTCCACATTTATGAATTGGTGCTTTGAGGATCAATTATGTGACATCAGTGATTAGACATCTCCTTGAGCATCATTGATCAAATTTTCTACTATATGTGATATTAAGACATAGCCTTGATATGTTATTATGCGGCTATGATTAGATGATCCACTATGTACATCTTAGATTTCTTTGTACTCATATACATATTGGATCCACTCTACAATTGATCAACAAACATGGTTTAGTATCTCTAAGCATGGGTATGCCTGCCTCAGACATGAACTTTGTTTCTGATCACTTCCACTGGTTTCTGGTAGGCTAGATTCTAGTGATATCCTCCCAGTTGAACTTTTTTTCTTAGGCTCAGGTGTCCTCTTTACTCCCACCATGACTTTGTGTTGAAACTACATTCCTCTTCTTCTTCGCTATCTTTCTGTACATATACCCTAAGTCTCCTACATGTTGAGTTTCATTAACGCATTGTATATTTACCACTTATACGCTTTTGGCCTTAAGTCGACTTCATTTGGACTCATGTATAAAACACTTTTTGACCATGACTTTCTGCAATTTCATCCATGAAATCACTTAGCCTCTGCAACTTAACACCTTTCGCCCATGGAAATAGCATTCCTTTTAGTTTCATTAACCAGTTTTTCCACCTTGCACTGAGTATAAGATCATTCCAATCCTAGGAACTAGAGAATTTATATTTGGAAAATCGTTCTTATTGTTGTACTATACCCATTATTTTATTCTTTTTTGATGATTTAAAACATGAAAAAGACAAAAAAAAATATATATTTCAAAAAAGAGTGAAAACGGGACATTACTTCCATATTTGATGGTAGCAAGAGTCAGTTGTGTAACCCTTAAAGAAAGTACTCAAAATAAGTCTTTCCTCCATGGGGATGAGATTTATTTTGACTTAGGAGAGCCATAACCTTGTTATTGAGTCAATACTCCTCTGGTTGGTTATCTCTTCCAATCACATAGAGAGTTTGTTAATTCATCCTACATGAAAAACTTACACAAAGTTATCATATGCTGCCATACAGTCACATTTGAGTTGGGCTTTTGTTCAAGGAAAGACAGGATGAGTCAACCTTTTTGTGGTGTCTCTTGACTCATTTTCATTCAGCCATACCTGGTCTATAATAGTTATGCTCAGTATCGCATCAGCTCTTTGGGCCTTCGCTTGTGCTATTTAAGAAGTTCTCCATTGAATTCTTGTTGGTGGGTCTCCTCTTATCAACTTCGATAAATTTCTCTGAGAGTAGGACTAGAGTTGCACACTGGCCTTATTTCCATCATTGATAGGTGACCTTGTGCTCAAAAGAAATCAATATCATGGTTCTTTGACTGAGTCGTTTCCCTTGTGTTCGACGTCAACTTACATTATCACACATTGAGATTCGTGAAATACCTTGGCTTCCATTTAACCCTATTGGTGGATTCCTCACCTCTATGTCAGCTTTCATTATTGTTTGGTTTGGAGGGTCTCTATCCTGCACTAGCCATATCTTGTGTACGCTGGAAATGTACTCCAGAATGGTTACTTCATATCCTTTCTTTTGAGTCCTTCCAAATTATTGGCCTATGCATTACACTTGCACTACATTGATGTGGGATGACTTAATTCATTCCTTATAGTAGATCATTTCCCATCGATTACAACTCATTTATCTGGGAACAGTATCTAGAGTCACCTTCACTGTCGACAGTGAGAATAAATTAATGTCTCATGATTCGTAGATTGTCTCAAGCGTTCAACTTCAAATCATTTATTCCCACTTATTATATTGAACTGGTGTACCCTGACTCTCATCATCATTATGGGTGAGTTGTCTCGCTTTTTTTAACGTTATACATCAATGACTGGTAATCAAACTATTTCTCACATGGTTCACTTCAGCTCATTCATTCCCATAGTGTATAAATGTCCCATTTGTGATCGGTGAAGACCTCGAGTTGTGTCAGAATTTTGGTTCACTTGAAAACTCTTTCATTTTCCTACCAGTAACACCATCCACCTTATATGTTGCAGTTCATCAGTGCAGCATCCTATAGATTGGCACCTAAGTTGCGTGAAATACTACTATTCCACCTTTATGAATTGGTGCTTTAAGGATCAATTATGTGACATCAGTGATCAGACATCTCCTTGAGCATCATTGATCAAATGTTCTACTATATGTGATATTAAGACATAGCCTTGATATGTTCTTATGTGGCTATGATCAGATGACCTACTATGTATGTCTTAGTTTTCTTTGTACTCGTATACATATTGGATCCACTCTACAATTGGTCAAAAAACATGGTTTAGTATCTCTAAGCATGGGTATGCCTGCCTTATACATGAACTTTCTTTCTGATTTCTTCCATTGGTTTCTGGTAGGCTAGAATTTGGTGATATCCTCCCAAGTCCTCACATGATTCTTTTTTACACTTAATACATTTCAGCCATTATGTACCCTTTCTGACCTCATATATTATGGGGCATATGTTATAGTGTCATTCAACACTCCTGTAGATCTTATACTCTATTCTATGGCCTTGGGCATCCTTTTGCCTTTAGAATTGATCACTTTGTTAAAACAAAATGTTTTGAATTCCATACCTGACTCTTCCCTTTAAAAAGTGTGTACATACATGGGTAAATCCATATATAGATCACATATATAATTTAAAATATTAAAAAATATTAAAAAATCCTATTTTTTTGGTGGGGTTTATGGGTTTCACCGAAAACCCTCCTAAAAGAGCCCATGGCCTAACTGTATCCCAAGTGAATCAATTGATTTTGGGTGATATAAATACACCTCATGGGAATGAAGAGATAGGTTATTGATACTATATTCGATTGGTCCCCGATCAAGTATGAGATTCCCTGTGCCTCCTGCACTCCTAGTCATTGATCCGAATGGAAAATGGCATCAACCCATGGTATTCATCTACCCATGTTATCCATCCACCCATGGAATTTACCCATGGCATTGTAAATGGCATCGACCCACGGTATTCATCCACCCATAATATTTACTTGCCCATGGTATTATAAGTGACCCATGGTATGTATCCACCCATTGTATTTATCCACACATGGGATTTACCCATGGTATTGTAAGTGGTATCTACCCATGGTATTGGCCCATGGTATCCACCTATGGTATTCTATCTCAAAAAAAGGCTATAAATAACAAGCCTCACTTTTTAAAAGGACAAATTTTCCACCACAATGTAGCTTCTAAAGTTATTCTCTATTTTAATAAAACAAGTTTCTTTGTGGTTTTATTTCTTTGTGTTCTCTCTTTTTTCTGGCGTTCTAATTTTGCAGATCTTGTTAGATATATTTCAATTTTCTTAGATCCTGGGGGCCTCCCCCCAAGATCCGGATCAGTGGTATTAGATTCAGGTTACGAATCCATGGGAATGAGGGTTTGAAGCATATTTCAGTTTCAATTTTTGGCAACAATCTTCAGAAAACTCCATGAATTTCTTGGGCGGCGAGTTTGAAGATCAGATCTAAACATTTTGGTGCAAAATTTACAAAATCTAAGATGAGATCTGGATTCCTTGCCAAAAAACACCCAAATTCAAAAAAAAAAAATCAGCCGAATTGGAGTTCGGATGAGGGAGATATCGTTGATTCTAAATCAACAATGTTGCAGAAAATGTTCTGACGAAAATTCGTGGACGGTGACTCTCCTATAATATTTTGTAGTTTTCATTGCGAAATTTCAAATAAATGGCTATGGGTCTGAGCTCCCCTTGAAAAATCACCCAATTTCAAAAGAAAATCGATCGAATTGGAGTCCGGATGGGGGAGTTATTGTTGATTTAAAATCAGCTATTTTTTTAGAAATTTTATGACGGTGAGACAGTTCCAGCACGAATATGAGAGCCTAAAATCTCTAGATAATGGTTTCAAATACATGGGAAAATGCAGAATGATCATTCCAGTTCCAAAAATAGGCTATAATAAATATTCTGAGCTCTATTGACTGAGTTATGCTCATTTTAACTTTGGAGCAGCATTCGGAGCGGGTTCCCTTTAGAGACGTGTCCTCCCACCCCACTTTAGAGGCTTGGATTATCTGGGGACATTCCCTCCCACCCCAAGCTATGTAGGCACCTACTACTTCATTAACAATCAACATCACGGTTATGGGTCAACCGCACAAAATCATTTTCATCGAAGTCCATTTGCTAGGCTGCACACTGTTAAACACATAGTTGGTCACAAGCATTACAGGTTATCTCTATCCTCGAATCTTCGTTTGTCATGGTTTTGGTTCATCCACAAACCCACACTTCATCGAAGTCCATTTGCTAGGCCGCACACTATCAATATCACAGTTGGTCACAAGCATTATAGGGTATCTCTATCCTCGGATCTTCATTCATCTCGGTTATGGGTTAACTACACAAAAACCTTCTCTTCAAAGGTTCTTCATATTCAACAAAGGCTTCTCAGGAGGGAACTTCGCGCAATGGGGACCATTTCTTCTTAAGGAGGGAGGAATGATCCGAATGGAAAATGGCATCAACCCATGGTATTCATCTACCCATGTTATCCATCCACCCATGGAATTTACCAATGGTATTGTAAATGGCATCGACCCATGGTATTCATCCACCCATAATATTTACTCGCCCATGGTATTCTAAGTGACCCATGGTATGTATCCACCCATGGTATTTATCCACACATGGGATTTACCCATGGTATTGTAAGTGGTATCTCCAAAAAAGGCTATAAATAACAAGCCTCACTTTTTAAAAGGACGGATTTTCCACCACAATGTAGCTTCTAAAGTTATTCACTATTTTAATAAAACAAGTTTCTTTGTGGTTTTATTTCTTTGTGTTATATCTTTTTTCTGGCATTCTAATTTTGCAGATCTTGTTAGATCTATTTCAATTTTCTTAGATCTTAGGGGCCTCCCCCCAAGATCGTGATCAGTCATACAAAACCTTTGTTTCCTAATAGAGATATTCATCTTCCATTATATGACATCCATGTGTATATGTTTGAGAGATGATTTTTGAGGCTTGGGTTGGACAATCTAGAGGAAGGTTTCGCTTGGAGCCGTGGTCGAATTTGGTTATATTATTCCATATTATTTTTCCAATATCAATAAGTAAGCTTTGTCTTGTTCTTGAATGTTATGATCTTCTAATCTATGATTCATGTTTTAAATCTTCATGTTTAATGATCTAACATTCATATCATGCATATAATTTGAACTATTTTTTGTATTCATGATTCTATGAACTTTACTACAGGTCTTCAAGCCTTGGAGGAAGAAGAGGGCTTGGACCCTACGGGAATGACACCAAAATTAGGACCTACGGGTACTCTCTCCTAACTCAACTTTCGTATTTTATGTATTAAGACATTGTGCTTGCTTGCTTCTTGTTCATTGATGCCCTTCAATATATTTCAGTTCTCAATCCTGACCCTATGGATCTCTTTCCCACAACAAAGGAATAAAAATATAATTAATTAATATGAGTAATCATTCTAGGATGAAATCTGTCACAAATATCAACTGAAAGGTTAAAAGTTTAGTTTAATTATGTACATTGTATAGTGGCGAGTTGAAAGGCTTTTTTCTTCCATATTGTAACATAAGGGCTCAAAGGTCGCTTGGTTGTTCACATATATAAACCCTAACATACATAAAAAAATTGATTACGTAAGATAAATAAAATTGTGCCTCGAAGTAGCAGCCCATGGAGAATAACATAGCAGGAATTAAAAGACGGAACTTGGTAACCAGTGAATGGAAAAATGGTAGCATACACCGTTGTTCAGGCATACAGATAAAATCTGAACTTGCAAGTGTAATATAAGAGGAAAAATTAATAACATAGTGACAAAAGAGTAAAAAACAAAAAAAAAGAGGATGAAAGTGTTAGGGTTACGAGATAAATTACAAGTTTTCAAGCATGGGAGGGGACCACAAGTCCTCGCAACCTATGCAAAAAGAAATAAATTAAAAAATTGTCACACACTTGAAATGTTATTAGAAAATGGGAATTATACATATAATTACATTTGTAGACCTTACAGTTGAAATTTTGGAGTTTTCCTATAGGTCCATGCTATAGTTTCTCAGGAGGGAATCGAGAGAAAACAAAAATTCGATCTATGTGCAAACTCTATAGATCCAACGTATGACTTAAAAATAAAAAATGAAAAACATATGGGAAACTATAGATAAAGAAATGTTGTAAAGGAAGGAATAATTATAAGAAAACGTACCATTGATACCCTGACCCTCGTGGAAAGGTAACCAGATTATATATCAATTCTGAGGTGGGTAGTCAACAAAATGATGTGAGGCATGCAAGAGGGAAGCGAGAGTAGTTACCTTTGTAACTCCATGCCCCAATATCCATTGTTTAAGTAAAACCCTAGTATATCCACCATTGAATCATCCAACACGTAGATCAATAATGTTACTACATCACTCACACCTCATAATAGATAGTTAGACACTAAGAAACTTAAATGGATCACCTTGCAAACTATATCATATAACATGAATTATAATACCCAATTCCAAAACTTTATTATGAGCTTGGAGTTTGTAAATATTATTTTAAAGAACATTTTCATACTTCCGAGGATATATCGCTTACTTATTGATAGACCCCAACTACATTATACATATATATTAAAATGAACCATATTAATTAAGCTAGGAATAAGCCCAAGGGTAATTGTGCCTAAACCTCATAAAGTAATAATATTATAAAAACAAGTGACCTTCTTACCTGCACCAAATAGAAATAGAAATAGAAATAGAGAAACATAAATATAAGTGTAGAACTGTTGTGAAGTGTTTAAGCATAAGAGAGAAACAAAATTATTAACCCATGATGTTGAAATGCTAACCTTATATCAAATTTTAAGGTAAAATAATATTTTTATTTATTATGGTAGTTAAGATAGGGGAGATGCTACATAAGTTTGGATTCCTTGAGATATGGACATCAGAATGAGTAGTCATCATCATCTTCTGATATGGACATTAGAACGAGTAGTCAAAAAATTAAGGGCATATTCTAATATATTTTCTAACCCATTTTGTGCAAAATATTGATGGTCAACTTTTCCTTAATGGAGTAGATATTTTTTAGAATTGTAGGTTTGAGTTTTGTAATGTATCACATCAATTTTATAGGGTGTTAGGTCCATTTATGTATTCAAAAATGCATTTTAAACAACACGAAATCGCAATATCACCCAAACATTTATTATCAAATTTTGCTGAAATATGATAAAATTCTTATGCTCTTTTAGATTTAAGTCCTTATATTTCCTCCCATCGGCATAAATCCAATAGTTAATTACTAGAGGGGTACATTAATTACTCATTGATTTCAAGGGAGAGGCATCTTGATAGGTTCCTTATCCACTTTATATTTATCGAATTTTTCTTTGTGTGTGCTCTTAGGTTGGGCCAACAATACACCACCAACTTATGTGTCCTTAAGACATGAGAGAAGGGAGGGGCATTCGAATTTTGCTACCAAATCCATGAATATTTGAATTAGTATTTTTTAAAGCCATTTTGGGGGGAAAGCCATTTTGGGAGTAGAGTGTAAAAAGAGATATCAAAAAATGGACACTCTTTGAAAACTATTATATAATGTAGCAGTATAAAAAATCTTGAACTATGACCTTTTTTTGGTATTCAAAATAATATAGAGGGAAACAATTTTTTTCTTAAAATGTAGGATCATTTGCAATTCATGGAAATGCATATATCAAATGTTGCAATAGGACAATTTGGTTATAGTAGCGGTATTCTTGGAAGCTAAATATATTTTTGCAATAAAAACAATAGCTTCATCAAGTAAAGTTTACATTCTTGGTGGAAATAGTTTTACCAATGGAAATCTAAATTTTTTTAATTTCTTAGAATGTTTAACCATGTTTCTATATGTTTGATATTTTTTTTTTAAAACTTTAAATGCCATGATACACCACTAACATTTCAACATTATTATTGCTAATGATTCCCAACCAATACATAATATTTATGGAAGTCTTATTTGGAATTAAACTAGAAACTCCATACATTCACTACCTTCTATTTTTTATTAATAGTTTAATTATGAATACCACAATATATTTAATACTTTCATTTTTATCATATTCAATTATAAATATATTTAATAATTGGACGTTAACCACCATCATTATATCATCATTATAAATATTATTTAATATGTTTTCATATTTCATTAGTAAATTATATGAATTACAACAACTTTATTTTTTTGGACAATCATCACTAATGATTAAGAATAAAATTTGTTGAATGAATAATAAATTAAATTAAAGAAAAAAAACTAAGCCACAAAGAATTTTATTTTACTTATGCTTATTCATTAAATATTTTTATACTTTATATTTATCTTTAAAAATTAAATGTGATTATATTTTATTTTATAATTTAGAATATATATATATATATATATATATATATATATATATATATATATATATATATATATATATATAATTTAAAAATATTAAAATATTCATAAATATTTAATATTAAAAAAAAAAATTGTATTTTTTTATAGTTATAAATAATTTTTAATAACGAAATTAAAATAATTTCCAATTAGCTAAAATTTAACATCAATTTTTTTTTATGGTATAAGAAGAATCATTATTTCTATATAATTTCTACATTTTAAAATTAATTTTTTTTTTAATATCAATTAATTTAAATTATATTTGTCTTAATAATATAATCAAATATTATAATAATTTAAAATTATTTTAAATATAATTATTAAAGCAACACTAATGATGATGATGATGATGACGATGGTGGTGGTGGTGGTGGTGGTGGTTAATCTTTGGTCTATCGGACCTAAAGAAAAGAGTTATTTAGTTTGATTTAAGATTTTATTCCTATGCTCGAAAATTTTGGAAAGAAGCCTTCCCAGCTCACTATAATTTTGACATCTTAAAAGACTGGGAAGGTGAGTATTGCAACAAATATTATGAAATTGAACTCTAATGTGGTTGTACGTGGGGCACTCTAAGAGGAAGTGATTTTGATCCTCTATGTTCATATTCTCACAGAGATGGAAGATCCTTTCCACCCATGGTGTTTTAGGAACTGTCCAACGACCTGTTTCACTATGGAGCTTCACTATGGAGCTCATGAGAGTTCCTTCTAATCTTGGCTATATTAATTTTATTTTTTGAGCTAGTTAAAACATAGAGATACTTTTGATCTTCTATGGTGGGGTTGATGACCTCCTTATAATATGTTAATTTTCTTTTAGCTGCTAGATCTTTCGCACACCACATTTTTTCTTTAAACTTAGAAGTAACATTTTTTTTAATTTTATTAATGTTTTGCAATGCAACATTCTCGTCGATCTCCCAATGGTTTAACGAAGCCTTAGTGTCTCTATACCAACCTCTTTTAAGCCTTAGGTGGTTTTGGCTGGAATTTAAAGCTAGCTTAGGAAGTCTATGGTCTCCTATGCTATTGAGCTTGTGCTTGTACAATAGAAACCTAGTCATAGCTAGGCTCTCGATAGGGGAAAGACCCACTTCTATAAGGAGAATAGGATAGGGTGTATTGCTTTTAATTTTAAGGTTATACGTTATAAATCTAGCTTAGGAAGTCTATAGTCTCCTATGCTATTGAGCTTGTGCTTGTACAATAGAAGCCTAGTCATAGCTAGGCTCTCTATAGGGGAAAGACCCACTTCCATAAGGAGAATAGGATAGGGTGTATTGCTTTTAATTTTAAGGTTATACGTTATAAAACGCTTCTAGATTTTCTCAATCTTTCTCCAGGATTCTCTAGAGATATTGCAACCCCAAACCTCACATCCATATAAGATAATAGTAGTGACTAAAGTTTCAAAGAGGAACTTATTTCTATTTATTTTCAAGACCAAAATAAGCTTTCCACCCCCCATTAATCCTTTTACATCTCATCATAGTGAGATGTAAAAAATAAATTAGAATTTTTTATTTTTTATTTTACGGAGCTCTTTCCCATAATTATTACTTTTATTTTTTCGTTATTAACTTTTAGCTTATTAAAACAGAAACAACATTCTTTTTAAGTATTAATTATTTTTAAGTAAAATAGTAAAATTTATTTTACATTTATTATTTGTAAAGTTATTGATAAATATATTTTATGTAAAATTGAATTAATATAATATATTAAATAAAATTAAAAATGATGACTTAAAATTTTACAAAATCTAAATATTAATAGATTAATAATATAAATGAAATAACAATAATAATTATATTAACACAAAATTATTAAAAATACATTTTATAAATTATAATAAATTCATTTTATTTGGTAACTTTTAAAATTTCTGAAAGTTTTTAACAATTTTTTGATATTTGATAAAATGAAATATTTTAATTTTTTAATTTTTTTTTATATTTGATAAAATGAAATATAATGTAAGTTTATATTTTTTCATAGAAAAAACAAATAATAAAAACAAAAAGCAAATTTTCATGTAAATAAAATCAATATTTTTTTAAATAAATTTATATTTAACTTTTTAAAAATATAAATTATAAATTATAAAAAAAATTAAAACAAAAGCACCTGGACACAAACCGACCGTTACACAAATACAAAAGCCCAAAAATCAAGAAAACACAAAAGCTGTTATACAAATACAAGAACCCAAAAATCAAAAAAGCATCCAAGCATCCAAAATCAAGAAAGCACAAAATCTGAAGCCGTTATAATAAAGAAAGATTCTGGAAACATGGTCTCCGTGGAATATATCTGTGGGTTCTTCTAGCAATATGTTCATAAAAACGTTTTGGGTATATTTATTTTGTGGAGCAAATAAATATACTCGAAACAATCCACCACTGAATTTTCCTTCATGTGTGCTCTTAAGTTTGGCAAACAATTCATCACCAACTTGTGTGTTTTTAAAACATTTATCACTAATTTATGTGTCTTTAAGACATGAGAAAAAAGAGGTATATTCGAAAATTCGTGAATATTTAAATTAGAAATTTTGATAATCACTTTGGGGGAAATTCATTTTGGGTGTAGAGTGTAAAAAATTATCAAATAATGGACTTTTTTTTAAAACTCTTTAAAAACTTCTTAATTATGCTAGTTTATTAAATATTTTTTTACATATTTATTTTTAAAAATTAAATGTGATTATATTTTATTTAATAATTTAGAAAATATATATAAGAAATTGATTATTTATTTACATTTATAGAAATATTTAAAAATATTGAAATATTAATGAATAAATAAATATTTAATAGTAAAAAATGTTTTATAATAAATATTTTTTAATAACTAAATTGAAACAATTTTCAATTAATTAAATTTTTTGAAGTAAAATTTAACATCAAAATTTGTATTGTATAATTAGAATCATGAAATCTATATAATTTATAATTTGAAAAATATTTTTTTTTGAAATATCAATTAAACTAAATTATATTTATCTTAGCAGAATTTTTTCGGTAATAATCACATGAAATAAAATGAGGTCGACGCGTTTCGAACCAACCAGTGTGATTCATCATCAGGACTATGTGAGAGATCAGATCCAGACATTAAGTATAAATAGATGTAGAGATGGCTCAACTAACGGCTAGTTTGACTTTGAAAAAGTAAATATTCCATTATTTATTTATTTAATTAATTTTTATTTATTTATTTATTATTATTATTTTCTTTATTTATAAAACCTTTAATATATTTATACAACTAATTAACCAACTAATTAATATAATGGTAAGTAATTTAACAAAGCGTGATGTATATAAGTAAATTTTTTATTAAATTATATAATAATCAATTATTAAAATTAATTAATAAATATAATAAATTCTTATTCATATAATTTAATTATAACAAACCATCTATCAAATATCAAATAGTCAAACATAGAGTCAAATAAATAAATAAATAAGTAAATAAAATAAAATAAAAATAAAAATAAAAATAAATAAAAACAAATAAATAAATAAATAAATAAATAAAAAGAAAAATAAAATAAAAATAAAAAATAAATTAATAAATAATAAAAATAAATAAAAATATTTTATGTCATTTTAATTAATTATTATTATTATTATTATTATTATTTATTCATTTATTTATTTTTTAAATAAAAATAAACAAATAAATAAAGTATAAATAAATAAATCAAATAAATAAAAATATAAAATAAAAATAATCAAATATTATAATAAAGTGAAATTATTTGAAACATAACTATTATAACAACCCAATTAATCATAGTGGGATGGAAAAGTTAAATTAGAAATTTTTATTTTCTATTTTATAGGGTTAGTTTGCATAATTATTACTTTTACTTTTTAGTTATTATTTTTTTACTTATTAATGTTTTCCATAAAATATATTTTTATGTAAAATTGAATTGATAAAATAAAATAGGTTAAGTAAAATTAAAAATAATCACTTAAAATATTACAAAATCAAAATATTAATATAGTAATAATATAAATTAAAAAATAATAATCAATTTGTTTAAACCTATATTTTAATGTTTTTAGTTTTTTTTTTTTATATATTTCATAAAATGGAATATAAAGTAAATTTATATATTTTTATAGAAAAAAAAACAAAATATATAACTAGACATTTCATGCAAATAACACACACAGTTATTTATTTATTTATATATATATATATATATATATATATATAATTTAAAACAAAAGCACATAGCAAACCGAAGAACCCAAAAATCGAGAAAGCACAAAAGCTGAAGCTAACCGTTAACAAAGCTTTAGACAAAAGCAAGGAAACAAAGATTCCGGAACACATTTTTAAATGCTATAACGTCTATGATCTCTGTAGGTTGCAAAGATTTTGCCTCTATCTATTTATTTCGTCGGCGTTTTGCATCTTTGCTGTTCTTTACGGACATTTTCTCATTTTCTCATGGCAGATATTATCGTCTTCGGCTGACTCCGGTGGACAGAATCATGAATATGGTGAGACTGATTTACGCTTAATGTTTTCATTTCATTGCTGATCAGATGTCGATATTCTATCCGAAATGCTTTAGGTCATAGCTGGAAGATTGTTCAATTATCTGTTGGATCATGGATTACTTGAGGAGGAGGATTATATTTTTTGAGGAGGAGGATCTTCTGACTAAAGGTATGGAAACTCTTTCCAAATGCCTTTATCATCCTTTCAACCACGGCTTTAGAGGAGGATGCTCTGTTCAATTCTATTTTTTGAGGACTCTCTACGGATCTTTTGAAAATTTTGAATTAGTTTAGGTCGGGAAGAATTAGTTTAGAAAATGACTTGTGTTGCTACTACTTCCATGGAGTAACACTAAACGATTACTTCCACAGAAATATGTCAAGTTGCTAAAAGGAACAGGAAACTTCGTGAAAATTTTTGTGAATTTTTTTTTCGGGAATAATTAGTTTAGAAAATGACTCCCATGGATTACTTGCACAAAACTATGTTAGATTTTGTTAAGTTGCTAAAAAGAACGGGAAACTTTGTGAAAATCTCTGTGAAATTTTTTGTCGCAAAGAATTAGTTTAGGTCAGGAACAATTAGTTTAGAAAATGACTTCCATGGATTGAAACTTTGTGAAAATTTTTGTGAAATTTTTTGTCAGGAAGAATTGGTTTAGGTCGGGAAGAATTAGTTTAGAAAATGACTTCTATGGATTACATGCACAAAAATATGTTAGATTATGTCAAGTTGCTAAAAAGAAAAAGAAACTTTGTAAAAATCTTTGTGAAAGCTTCAAAATCTATAGTGGATCGTTTCCATTCTTGTATATTGTATCTCTGTAATCGAATTCAGTGACAGATACATTTCCTTTGAGCTAAGCAAACCCCAATCCTCTCATCTCGTGGATCCCAACCTTTTAAGATTTTCTGGTCTTTTCACCCATGTAATTTCAGTTAATTTATGTTGATTTCTTTTCAGTGTATTGATAATTCAATCGTTTCTCTGTTTCATGCACATCATTCCATCCATCCATTCTGTGCCAATTAAATTGGGAAAGGAGAGATGTATCTCAAATCATACCCTATTTTAATATTCTCCTTTCTGTGGGAGCGTGTGCATCTGTGTTTGTGCTTTTGAATTTAATTACGTGTTGATTCATATCTATGTTGTAGAATTATTCCTTAATTTAGGTTGTTTATTAATTTTATTTTTCATTTATATTCATTTATTCCTGAATTTAGGGTTTCATTATTCTTATTCCTTAATTTAGATTGTTTATTAATGGTATTTTCCATTTATTCATAAATTTAAAATTTCATTACTCTATTATTAACTTAATTTTCAACTTTAATAAAAATTAAATTTCTTTAAATAAATAGGTTAAAAATTTAATTTGGATGTTTTAGTATTCTCAAAATGATTTTCAATTTTACTTTTACAACTTAAAAATATATATTCTCATTTATATTTTTGTGTTTACATTATTATAATAATTAAATTCATTATATTTTTCTGGTTAAATTGGATATTAATACATTTAATTTAATTTAAATACTTTTTGTTATGTTTAATCTTTCATTAATAGTATCTAGTATTTAGTTTAATATTTCTATAAATGATATGTAGTTTAATAGCATATATAGACACTCGTATAAATCTAGAGCAATTTAGAGAAATCTAGATCATTTTAAAGACGCTCTATTGGATCTTCTAACTAAAGGTAAGGTGAAAACTCTTTGCAATTTCCATATCATCGTTTCAACCACGGGTTTTACTTTCACAGATATCTGTTAGATTACGTCAATTTATTGAACGATATCAATTTGTGTGAAAAACGGGATCGTTTCCTTTTTTTAGGTTGTTTATGAATTATATTCTTCATTATCCGTGAATTTAGGGTTTCATTACTTTACTGTTACCTTATTTCTGAATATAGTGTTTCATCTCTTTACCTAGCTAAGGCTGCTTAATGCATTTGATTAAATCTAACTTCATATTTTATCTCTATCTCTAGCTCTAGCTCTTAATGAATTAGCTCTTAATGAATTAATAATTTTAATTTTATTAATAATTATTTTTAATTTTTTTAATCGATTAATTTTTCACTAGTGACCATCTTCCGTTTTTTCTCACCTTAATATTTCACTTCTCTAACCAGCTAGAGCTGCATAATTGAGAAAATATAAATGATACTCACACATCAAACATTCGTGGGTAGTAAACTATTCCTGTAAAATTATCACCTCAAGATAGTTTTGTTCCCATGTTTTATGATGCTATGTTTAAACAAAGATAGCGGAATGATATGTTGAAACAAAGATAGCGGAATGATCTCAAAATCCATCTGAAATTAGTCCAACACAATCAATTCTACATGTTGTTGCATGCAACATTTTTCATGGCCAAGTCTGTCCATACATGCCATGTTGGAGGGTCCCTAGCTTGAACTTTTATATTAAATATTTATTGGAATGTTTGTTTAATACCAAAGTGTCTTAATTAAATATTTATTGGAATGTTTGTTTAGTACCAAAGTGTCTTAACTGCAATTTCTATTCCATTTCTTTTATATCATTCTAAATTTTTTTAGATTATTTAATATTCTCAAATTAATTTTCAAATATGTTTTTTTATCTTTCAAATATGCTTTTCATTTATATCTTTGTTTTTACATTATTATTATATTTAACTTCAATATGTTTTTCCTTTTAAATGGGATATTAATACATTACCTTTAATTTAACTACTTTTTGTTATATTTAATCATTTTTTAATAGTATTTAGTATTTAATTTAATCTGTTTTTAAATGATATATTTATTAACATTATTTATTGTAATTTATATTTTAAAATGATTTTCAAATAACTAAAACAATGATTTATTTATTTATTTGTAATAATGATTTATCTGTTTTACAATATATTTATTAATAGTACAATGCAATATAATATATTTCATTAGCTAAAATGAATAATGAAAAAATATTATAATACAATGTTATATGATATATTTATTTAATTAAAATGATATAATATATAATGAAAAAATATTTAAATTTATATTGTATAAGCATATAAAGTTTTTATGTTTAAATCTACATGATAAAAAAGGCTAGACTAGAGTAGAGTAGATAAAGTAGATTAGGCATTTAATTTAAATAGTTTTTGTTATATTTAATCATTCTTTAATAGTATTTAGTATTTAATTTAATCTGTTTTTAAGCTAGGCTAGAGTAAAGTGGAGTAGAGTATAGATTAGGCATTTAATTTAAATACTTTTTGTTAGCAGAGTAGAGTAGAGTAGAGTAGAGTAGAGTAGAGTAGGCTAGAGTAGAGTAGAGTAGAGTAGGCCAGGCTAGGCTAGGCTAGAGTAGAGCAGGCTAGGGTAGAGTAGGTTAGGCCATGGTAAGGTAGGGTAAAGCAGAGTAGGGTAGAGTAGGTTAGGCTAGGCTAAGCTAGGCTAGAATAGAATAGCCAGGGTAGGCTAGAGTAGGGTAGGGTAGGGTAGGGTAAGGTAGATTAGAGTAGGCTAGGCTAGGCTAGAGTAGACTGGAGTAGGCTAGAGTAGAGTAGGCTAGGCTAGGCTAGAGTAGAGTAGGCTAGGCTAGGCTAGAGTAGAGTAGCTGGCTACAGTAGGGTAGGGTAGGGTAGGGTAGGCTAGGCTAGAGTAGAGTAGAGTAGAGTAGAGTAGGCTAAGCTAGGCTCAAGTAGAGTAGAGTAGAGTAGAGTAGAGTAGGCTAGGCTAGGCTAGGCTAGGCTAGGCTAGATTAGGCTAGGCTAGAGTAGGGTAGGCTAGGCTAGGCTAGGCTAGGGTCAAGTAGGCTAGGCTAGGCTAGGCTAGGCTAGGAGAGAGTAGGGTAGGCCAGGCTACAGTAGGCTAGGCTAGAGTAGGGTAGGCTAGGCTAGGGTAAGGTAGGCTAGCCTAGGCTAGGCTAGGCCAGAGTAGGTTGGAGTAGGCTAGGGTAGGGTAAGATAGGCTAGGCTAGAGTAGGTTAGGCTAGGGTAGGGTAGAGTAGGCTAGGCTAGGCTAGGCTAGGCTAGAGTAGGCTAGGGTAGAGTAGGATAGGCTAGGCTAGGCTAGGCTAGGCTAGAGTAGGGTAGGGTAGAGTAGTCTAGGCAACGTTAGGCTTGGCTAGGCTAGATTAGGTTAGGCTAGGCTAGGCTAGCCTAGAGTAAGCTAGGGTAGAGTAGGCTGGGCAAGGCTAGAGTATGCTAGGCTAGGCTAGGGTGGAGTAGGGTAGGGTAGGCTAGAGTAGGGTAGGGTAGGCTAGAGTAGGCTAGGCTACGCTAGAGGAGGCTAGGCTAGAGTAGGCTAGGCTAGGCTAGGTTAGAGTAGGGTAGTCTAGGGTACGGTAGGCTAGGGTAGGGTAGGCTAGAGTAGGCTAGGGCTACGCTAGAGTAGGCTAGGCCTAGGCTAGGCTAGGCTAGGCTAATGTAGGATAGACTAGATTAGGCTAGGCTAGAGTAGGTTGGGCTAGCCTAGGCTAGGCTAGGCTAGAGTAGGCTAGGCTAGAGTAGAATAGGGTAGGGTAGTGTAGGGTAGTCTAGGGTAGGGTAGGGTAGGCAAGGCTAGGCTAAGCTAGGGTAGGCTAGGCTAGAATAGGATAGGCTAGAGTAGGCTAGGCTAGCCTAGGCTATAGTTGGGTAGGAGAGGCTAGGCTAGAGTAGGATGGGGTAGAGTAGGGTAGGGTAGGGTAGGGTAGGGTAGAGTAGGGTAGGATAGGCTAGACTAGGCTATTCTAGAGTAGAGTAGAGTAGGCTAGGCTAGGCTAGGCTGGAGTAGAGTAGAGTAGAGTGGAGTAGGCTAGGTTAGGGTAGGGTAGGCTAGAGTAGTCTAGGGTAGAGTAGAGTAGGCTAGGCTAGAGTAAAGTAGATTAGAGTCGAGTAGAGTAGGCTAGGCTAGGCTAGGCTCAGCTAGGTTTGGCTAGGCTAGGCTAGGCTAGGCTACAGTAGAGTAGAGTAGGCTAGATTAGAGTAGCTAGGCTACGCTATTATAGGCTAGGCTAGGCTAAACTAGGCTAGGCTAGGCTAGAGTAGAGTAGAGTAGAGTAGGCTAGGCTAGGATAGAAAACAGTAGATTAGAGTAGAGTAGGCTAGGCTAGGCTAGGCTAGGCTACAGTAGGGTAGGGGAGAGTAGGCTACAGTAGAGTAGGGTAGGATAGGGTAGGGTTGGGTAGAGTAGGCTAGGGTGGAGTAGTCTAGGCTAGAGTAATCTAGGCCAGGCTAGGGTAGGCTAGGTAAGGGTAGGCTAGTCTAGGCTAGGCTTGGCTAGGCTAGGCTTGGCTAAGCTAGGCTTGGCTAGGCTTAGCTATGCTAGAGTAGGCTAGGTTAGAGTAGGCTGGGTTAGGCTAGAGTAGGCTAGAGTAGGGTAGGCTAGGCTAGGGTAAGGTAGGGTAGGGTAGGGTAGGGTGGGGTAGGGTAGGGTAGGGTAGGGTGGGGTAAGGTAGGCTAGGTTAGACTAGGCTAGGTTAGGCTACGCTAGGCTAGGCTAGAGTAGGATAGGCTAGGCTAGAGTAGGCTATTTTAGAGTAGGGTAGTCTATGCTAGGCTAGGCTAGGCTAGGCTAGAGTAGGCTAGGCTAGGCTAGGCTAGGCTAGGCTAGGCTAGAGTAGGCTATTTTAGAGTAGGGTAGTCTATGCTAGGCTAGGCTAGGCTAGGCTAGAGTAGGCTAGGCTAGGCTAGGCTAGGCTAGGCTAGGTTAGGGTACAATAGACTAAGGTATAGTAGGATAGGCTAAGCTAGGCTAGGCTAGGCTAGGCTAGAGTATGCTAGTCTAGGCTAGGCTAGGCTAGCGTAGAATACTTTACGCTAGGGCAGGTTAGGGTAGAGTAGGTTAGGCTGGGCTAAGCTAGAGTAGGCTAGGGTAGAGTAGGTTACGGTAGGCTATGCTAGAGTAGGCTAGGTTACGCTAGGCTAGGATATGCCTGGCTAGGCTAGAGTAGGCTAGGGTAGAGTAGGCTAGAGAAGGATAAGGTAGGGTAGGGTAAGGTAGAGTAGGCTAGGCTAGGCTAGAGTAGGCTAGGCAAGGCTAGGCTAGGCTAGGCAAAGCTAGGCTAGGCAAGGCTAGGCTAGGCTAGGCAAAGCTAGGCCAGGCTAGAGTAGGCTAGGCTATGCTAGGCTAGAATAGAGTAGGCTAGGCTAGGTTAGGCTAGGGTACAGTAGGCCATGCTAGAGTAGAGTAGAGTAGAGTAGGCTAGGCTAGGGTAGAGTAGGCTAGGCTAGGCTAGGCTAAGCAAGAGTAGAGTATAGTACAGTAGAGTAGGCTAGGCTAGGCTAGAGTAGGCTAGGGTAGAGTAGGTTAGGCTAGGTGAGGCTAGGCTAGGCTAGGTTAGGCTAGGGTAGAGTAGTCTAGGGTAGGCTAGGCTAGGATAGGCTAGAGTAGGCTAGGCTAGGCTAGGTTAAGGTAGAGTAGGCTAGGCTAGGCTAACCTAGAGTAGGGTAGGGTTGGGTAGGCTAGGCTAGGCTACAGTAGGGCAGGTTAGGCTAGGGGATACTAGAGTAGGCTAGGGTAGGCTAGGCTAGGGAAGAGTAGGCTAGGCTAGGCTAGCGTAGGGTAGGGTAGGCTAGGCTAGGGTAGAGTAGGCTAGGGTAGAGTAGCTAGGCTAGGCTAGAGTAGGCTAGGCTAGGTTAATATGGCTAGGCTAGAGTAGGCTAGGGTTGAGTAGGCTAGGCTAGGCTAGGCTAGGCTAGGCTAGACTACGCTAGGTTAGAGTAGGCTAGGCTAGAATAGGCTAGGGTAGAGTAGGCTAGGCTTGGTTAGAGTATGTTAGGCTAGGCTAGAGTAGGCTAAGGTAGAGTAGGGTAGGCTAACGTAGAGTAGGGTAGGGTAGGGTAGGCTAGGCCAGAGTAGGTTGGCTAGGCAAGAGTAGTCTAGGGTAGAGTAGGGTAGGCTATGCTAGGCTTAGGGTAGAGTAGCCTAGGGTAGGCTAGGGTAGAGTAAGCCAAGCTAGGATATATTAGGCTAGAGTAGGCTTAGGTAGGGAAGGCTAGGGTAGGCTAGGATAGGGTAGGCTAAGCTAGAGTAGGCTAGGCTAGGCTAGGCTAGGCTAGGCTAGGATAAGCTAGGCTAGGCTAGGCTAGGCTAGGCTAGGCTAGGCTAGAGTAGGCTTGGGTTGAGTAGGCAAGGCTAGGCTAGAGTAGGTTAACCTAGGCTAGTCTAGGCTAGTCTAGGCTATAGTAGGCTAGGTTAGAGTAAGCTAGGTTAGCCTAGAGTAGGCTAGGCTAGGGTAGGCTAGGCTATACTAGTCTATTATAGAGTAGGCTAGGCTAGGCTAGAGTAGGCTAGGCTAGAGTAGGCTAGGCTAGAGTAGGCTAGGCTAGAGTAGGCTAGGCTAGAGCAGGGTACAATAAGCTAGGATGGGGTAGGGTAGAGTAGGCTAGGCTAGGCTAGGCTACAGTAGAGTAGAGTAGAGTAGTGTAGAATAGGCTAGGCTAGGCTAGGCTAAAGTAGGTGAGGTTAGAGTAGAGTACGCTATGCTAGATTATAGTAGAGTAGAGTAGAGTAGAGTAGGCTAGGATAGGCTAGGCTAGGCTAGAGTAGGTAGGCTAGAGTAGGCTAGAGTAGGCTAGGATAGTGTAGAGTAGATTAGAGTAGAGTAGGCTACATGAGAGTAGAGTAGAGTAGCTAGGCTAGAGTAGGGTAGGGTAGGGTAGCGTAGGGTAGAGTAGGCTGGGCTAGGCTAGGCTAGAGTAGATTAGAGTAGAGTAGAGTAGATTAGAGTAGGCTAGGCTAGGCTAGAGTAGAGTAGAGTAGAGTAGAGTAGGCTACAGTAGGCTATGGTAGGGTAGGGTAGGGTAGGCTAGCTAGGGCAGGGTAGGGTAGAGTAGGCTAGAGTAGAGTAGAGTATTGTAGGTTAGGCTTGGCTAGAGTAAAGTAGATTAGGCTAGAGTAGAGTAAAGCAGAGTAGCTAGGCTAGGCTAGGCTAGGCTAGAGTAGAGTAGGCTAGGCCAGGCTAGGCTAGAGTAGAGTAGCTAGGCTAGGCTAGAGTATGTTATGCTAAAGTAGGGTAAGGTAGGTTAGGGTGTTCCAAGGTAGGCTAGGCTACAACAAAGTAGATTAAAGTACAGTACAGTAGGCTAGGCTAGGATAGGTTAGGCTAGAGTAAAATAGAGTAGGCTAGGCTAAGCTAGGCTAGAGTAGGCTAAGCTAGGCTAGGGTAGGGTAGGCTAGAGTAGAGTAGAGTAGAGTAGAGTAGGCTAGGCTAGAGTAGACTAGAGTAGAGTAGTAGGCTAGGCTTGGCTATGATAGGCTAGGCTAGAGTAGAGTAGAGTAGAGTACAGTAGAGTAGTCTAGGGAAGGCTAGGGTAGGCTACGCTAGGGTAGGCTAGGGTAGGGTAGAGTAAGGTAGGCTACGCTAGGCTAGGCTAGAGTAGAGTAAAGTAGGCTAGCCTAGGGTAGGCTAGAGTAAAGTAGATTAGAGTATAGTAGAGTAGGCTACGCTAGGCTAAGCTAGACTAGGCTAGGCTAGTCTAGAGCAGAGTAGGCTAGACTAGGCTAGAGTAGAGTATAGTAGAGTAGGCTAGGTTAGGCTAAAGTAGAGAAGAGTAGAGTAGAGTAAAGTAGGCTAGGCAAGGCTAGGCTAGGCTAGAGTAGGCTAGGCTAGATTAGAGTAGTAGAGTAGAGTAGAGTAGCCTAGCTTAGGGTAGGGTAGAGTAGGCTAGGCTAGGCTAGAGTAGAGTAGAGTAGAGTAGTAAAGTAGGCTAGACTTGCTTAAGATAGAGTAGGGTAGGGTAGGGTAGGGTAGGGTAGAGTAGGGTAGGGTAGAGTAGGGTAGGGTAGGGTAGGGTAGAGAAGGTTAGGCTAGGCTAGGGTAGAGTAGGCAAGGATAGGCTAGGCTGAAGTAGAGTAGGCTAGTTTAGAGTAGAGTTGAGTATAGTTGAGTAAGGCAGAGTAGGCTAGGCTAGAGTAGAGTAGTGTAGGGAAGAGTAGACTAGAGGCTAGAGTAGAGTAGACGAGAGGCTAGGCTAGGCTGGGCTAGGCTAGCCTAGAGTAGGCTAGGCTAGGCTAGGCTAGGCTAGTCTACTGTAAGGTAGGCTAGACTTGGCTAGGCTAGAGTAAAGTAGCCTAGACTTGGCTAGGCTATAGTTAAGTATCATAGACTTTGCTAGGCTACAATTAAGTAGCCTAGACTTGGCTAAGCTACAGTTAAGCAAGTTAGGCTATGCCAAGATAGGTTAGGCTAGGCTAGGTAAGGGTAGAGTAGGCTAGGCTAGGCTAGGCTATAGTAAATTAGGCTAGACTTGGCTAGGGTATAGTAAAGTAGACTAGACATGGCTAGGCTACAATAAACTAGGTTAGACTTGGCTATAATAGGCTAGGCTAGGCTAGAGTAGCGTAGGCTAGGCTAGAGTAGAGTAGGCTAGGCTAGGCTAGGCTAGGCTAGAGTAGGCTAGGGTTGAGTAGGCTAGGCTTGAGTAGAGTAGGTTAGGCTAGGCTGCAATAATGTAGGCTAGGCTAGAGTAGAATAGGTTACCCTAGGCTATAGTAAAGTAGGCTAGGCTTGGCTATGGTAGACTAGGCTATGATAAAGTATGCTGGGATACACTAGAGTAGGCTAGGCTAGAGTAGGTTAGGCTAGGCTAGGCTAGAGTAGAGTAGGCTAGGCTTGGCTAGGCTACAGTAAAGTAGGTTAGGCTTGGCTAGGCTAAGGTAAAGTAGGCTAGGCTTGGCTAGGATACATTCAAGTAGGCTAGGGTTAGCTAGGAAATAGTAAATTAGGATTAGCTATGCTAGGCTAGAGAAAACTAGGCTAGAGTAGAGTAGGCTTGGCTAGGCTAGGTTAGGCTAGAGAAGGGTCTCTAGCCTAGCCTATGATAAAGTAGATTAGGCTAGAGTTTATTAAGTTAGGCTACGCTACTATAAAGTAGGCTATACTTGGCCAGGCTACAGAAAATTAGGCTACACTTGACCACGCCATAGTAAAGTAGGCTAGACTCGACTAGGCTATAGTAAACAAGGCTAGACTTGGCTAACCTACATTAAAGTAGGTTATACTTGGCTAGCCTACATTAAAGTAGGTTAGACTTTTTAAGAGTAAAGCAGCCTAGGCTAGACTAGAGTAGAGTAGAGTAGGCTAGTCTTGAGGAGAGTAGGGTAGGGTAGACTAGAGTGAAGTAGGCTAGGGTAGAGTAAAGTAGAGTAGAGTAGGCTAGTCTTGAGGAGAGTAGGCTAGGGTATAGTAGAGTAGAGTAGGCTAGGCTATATTACTCTAGGCTAGGGTAGTGTAGAGTAGGCTAGGATAGAGTAGAGTCGGCTAGGGTAGGGAAAAGTACAATAGGCTAGGGTAGGGTAGAGTATAGTAGGGTATGGTAGGCTAGAGTAGAGAAGGGTAGGCTAGAGTGGACTAGGTGCTAGAGTGGAGTAGGCTAGGCTAGAGTAGGCTAGAGTAGCCTTGAGTAGAGTAGGCTAGAGTAGAGCAGGTTAGGCTAGGCTACAGTAATGTAGGCTAGACTTGACTAGGCTATAGTAAACTAAGGTATGCTTGGCTATAGTAGACTAGGATATGATAAAGTAGGCTAGGCTAGAGTAGGCTAGGCTAGGTTTGGCTAGGTTACAGTAAAGTAGGTTAGCCTTGTTATGGCTAGGCTATAGTAAAGTAGGCTAGCCTTGTTATGGGTACAATAAAGTAGGCTATACTTGGCTAGGCTAGAGTAAAGTAGGCTAGACTTGTCTATAGTAAACTAGGCTAGAGTAGATTAGCTTAGGCTAGAGTAGAGTAGAGCAGGCTAGGCTAGTAAGCCAAACTTGGCTATAGTAGGCTAGGCTAGAGTAAAGTAGTGTAGCCTAGAGTAGAGTAGAGTAGGCTAGGCTAGAGTAGAGTAGGCTAAGCTAGAGTAGAGTTAGCTAGGATAGGGTAGAGTAAAGTAAGCTAGGCTAAGGTATGGTAGATTAAAGTAGGCTAGGCTAGGGTAGAGTAGGCTAGGCTAGGCTAGGCTAGGCTAGAGTAGAGTACAGTAGGATAGGTTAGAGTAGGCTAGAGTAGAGTAGGCTAGGCTAGGCTAGAGTATAATAGAGTAGAGTAGGCTACAATAGAGTAGGTTAGGCTAAGCTAGGCTAAAGTAAAGTACGCTAGACCTTGCTAAGATACACTGAAGTGGGGTAGGATTTGCTATAGTAGACTAGGCTATGATAAAGTAGGTTAGGTTAGCGTAGAGTAGACTAGGTTTTGCTAGGTGACAATAAAGTAGGCTAGGCTTGCCTAGGCTACTATAAAGTAGGCTAGGCTAGGCTATAGTAAAGTAGGCTAGACTTGGCTAGGCGAGAGTAAAGCAGGCTAGACATGGCTAGGCTAGAGTAAAGTAGGCTAGACTTGGCTATACTAAAGTATGCTAGCCTAGGTGAGAGTAGAGTAGGTTAGGCTAGGCTACAATAAGGTAGGCTTGGCTATGATAAAGTATATTAGGCTAGAGTAGAGTAGGTTAGGCTAAGCTACAATAAATTAGGCTAGACTTGGCTAGGCTACAGTAAAGTAGCCTAGACTTTAGGCTACAGTAAAGTAGGCAAGGCTTGGCAAGGCTACAGTAAAGCAGGCTAGGCTTGGTTATAGTAGACTAAGCTAGAGTAGAGTAGGCCAGGCTAGGCTAGGCTACGTTGGGCTATAGTAGAGTTGGTTATGCTAGGCCAAAGTAGGCTAGGCTAGAGTAGTCTAGGCTAGGATAGATGAGGCTAGGCTAGATATGACAGTTTCCAAAGAAGAAATAGAGTAGAGAAGACTAGGCTAGGCTAGATTAGACTAGAGTAGGTTAAGTTAGGCTAGAGAAGAGTAGACTAGAGTAGGGTAGGGTAGGGTAGGGTAGAGTAGAGTAGAGTAGGGTAGGATAGGGTAGAGTAGAGTAGGCTAGGGTAGGGTAGGGTAGAGTGGAGTAGAGTAGGCTAGGCTAGAGTAGTGTAGAGTAGAATATGCTAGAGTAGAGTTGAGTAGAGTACAATAGAGTACAGTATAGTAGGCTAGGCTAGAGTAGATTAGAGTAGAGTAGGATAGGCTAGAGTAGAGTACGTTAGGCTATGCTAGGCTAGAGTAGAGAAGGTTAGGTGAGGCTACAGTAAAGTAGACTAGAATTGGCTAGGCTAGATTAAAGTAGGTTAGGCTTGGCTATAGTACACTAGGCTATGATGGAGTAGGCTAGGGTTGGCTAGGCTATAGTAAAGTAGGCTATCCTTGGCTAGGCTACAGTAAAGTAGGCTATCCTTGGCTAGGCTACAGTAAAGTGGCCTACCATTGGCTAGGCTACAGTTAAGTAGGCTAGACTTCGCTAGGCTACAGCAAAGTAGGTTAGGCTAGGCTAGGCTAGAGTAGAGTCGGTTAGGCTAGGCTAGGATAGGGTAGAGAAGGTTAGGCTAGGATACAGTAAAGTAGGCTAGACTTGGCTAGGCTACAGTAAAGTAGGTTAGACTAGGTTGGGCTAAAGTAGAGTAGCGTAGGTTAGGCTAGGCTAGGTTAGAGTAGAGTAGGCTAGGCTTGCCTACAGGAAAGTAGGCTAGACTTGGCTAGGCTACAGTAAAGTAGGCTAGGCTAGAGTAGAGTAGGCTAGTCTAGGCTAGAGTAGAGTAGTCTAGGCTAGAGTAAAGTAGTCTAGGCTAGGCTAGAGTAGAGTAGAGAAGAGTAGGCTAGGTTAGGCTGGGCTAGGCTCGAATAAAGTAGATTAGAGTGGATTAGAGTAGGGTAGAGTAGGCTAGGCTAGGCTAGAGTAGAGTAGAGTAGAGTGGGCTAGACTAGACTAGTTTAGAGTATGCTATATTAAACTAGAGTAGAATAGAGTAGGCCTAGCCTAGAGTAGAGTAGAGTAGAGTAAAGTAAAGTAGAGTAGGCTACGCTAGGCTAGGCTAGGTTAGTCTAGGCTAGAGTAGGCTAGGTTAGGCTAGCCTATAGTAGACTAGACTAAACTAGAGTAGGATAGGCTAGAGTAGAGTAGGCTAGTGTATAGTAGACTAGAGTAGGCTAGAGTAGAGTAGGCTAGGCTAAAGTAGACTAGGCTAGAGTAGAGAAGGCTAGGCTAGAGTAGAGTTGGTTGGGATAGGCTATACTTGGATGGACTATGATAAAGTAGATTAGGCTGGAGTAGGTTACGCTAGGCTAGGCTATAGTAAGGTAGGCTAGACTTGGCTAGGCTATAGTAAAGTAGACTAGTCTTGGCTTGACTACAATAAACTAGGTTTGACTTGGCTATAGTAGGCTAGGCTAGCCTAGGCTAGAGTAGAGTAGGGTAAAGTAGAGTAGGCTAGGGTAGAGTAGATTAGTCTAGGGTAGAGTAGAGTAGGTTAGGCTAGGCTATAATAAAGTATGCTAGACTTGGCTAGGCTACAGTGAAGTAGGCTAGACTTGGCTAGGATACAGTAAAGTAGGCTAGGCTTGGCTATAGTAGATTAGGCTATGATAAAGTAGACTAGGCTACACTAGGCTAGGCTAGGCTAGGCTAGGCTAGAGTAGGGTAGTCTCTGTTAGGATAGGCTAGAGTAGGTTAGGATGGGCTAGGCTAGGCTATATTAGGTTAGGTTAGGCTAGGATAGGCTAGAGTAGGTTAGGCTAGGTCAGGCTAGGCTAGAGTAGGTTAGGTTAGGCTAGGATAGGGTAGAGTAGGCTAGGCTAGACTAGGCTAGGGTAGAGTAGGCTAGGCTTGGCTAGGCTACGATAAAGTAGGCTACTCTTGGTTAGGCTACAATAAAGTAGGCTATTTTTGGCTAGGCTATAGTAAAGTAGGTTAGGTGATGCTAAAGTAGAGTAGGCTAGGCTACGCTACGCTATGATAAAGTAGATTAGGCTAGAATAGAGTAGGCTAGGCTAGGCCATAGTAAAGTAGGCTAGACTTGGACAGGCCATAGTAAAGTAGACTGGACTTGGCTATAGTAGGCTAGGCTAGAGTAGAGTAGCCTAGGCTAGAGGAGAGTAGGGTAGGGTAGGGAAGAGTAGAGTAGGGTATGGTAGAGTAGAGTAGAGTAGGCTAGGATAGAGTACACTATGGTAGGGTAGAGTAGAGTCCGCAAGGGTAGGGTAGAGTACAGTAGGCTAGGGTAGGGTAGAGTACAATAGGGTAGGAAAAGCTAGGGTAGGGTAGAGTAGAGTAGAGTAGAGTAGGCTTCAACCAACAAAGTAGGCAGTCAACAGGATGCTTCTATCTGCATCTTAATTTCATGTGATTGAGCCCTAGAAGTTTAAATTATATTTGCATCTAGCATAGAACATCTTCAGAAATTAATAAAAAAAATTATTGGCTCTTAGATCTATGCCTCATACAACAAGAATTATCTGCTCCTAAGACTTACATTTGTTGCTTTTCTTTGACCAATCTAGGGGCTAAACTATTTATTTTAGGTGTGGACTTAGTTCCTTCCATATATTCTCCACTTATATTTTACTATGCTAGAAAATATATATATTTCTTTCTTTCCAAATTCCCTATAGGATTTTTCATGGGAGTAGGCACTAACCTCTATTTAGGATTGGGTTCTCAAAGGGAGAGGATCTCCATTCTCTGATTGTATCTAAAATGTAAATCCTATTACAACATTTTTCTGTAAGTTTATTGTTCCCTTGTCCCAAAATCTAAACCTTCTCTCATTGACAAAAATTATCCTCTACTTATTCCTTTTCTTGGTTGTACATTTGGCATATTGAAGTCCCCTCAAACCCTTTTTTTTGGATTTTTTCCCACATCGATACCTTTATTTTGGATAGAAGCCACATAAATGACGATATTTATGGCCAGAGCCTAAGGTTACAAATCTGCTATTCAATCTCATACCATTCTAGAGATTGATGCCTTATGTCTAAGGCACAAGCTTCTTTAATTGAGAATTTGCCTCCTCCTTTCTGAAAAAATATGAGGATTTATTCTCGACGATTGAACAAGATTCTTTTTGTAATTATTTCTATAATAGAGATCAAGGTTTTGTAGAAGTGAAGGTTAGTTACTTGTCTTGTTCCTTCCAAATATGCCATATTTTTGGGTTTTCCATTGGATTATTTTCCTAGTATTGGTTAAATAGGTTTCAATATAAGGAATGGAAGTGGTCCCATGCTTATGAGAGTGTATTGTTGCTAATAAATTTATCTAGATGCTGCCATGAGTCATCCCATATTAGTGCCAAAGTCCCCTCTTGATTTTCCTAGAAGCAAAGATCTTGGACTATATTTTTGTTCTTCTGAGCATTGTTCTACATCAAAGAACTTGATTGAAGACCATCTGTTCTAATGAGGTCTTGTTCTTCTACCTCCCCTCCATATTTTTTTCTCTATATTTGACTCTATCGTTCTCCCTTATTAGTCAAACATTGCCATCATAGCTTCCCTGCTGAGGCATTGTTGAGAATATGAAGGTTCCTAGTTACTAAACCCCCACTTCTCTAGGAAGGTTGACTTTGTCCTAGCTACCAAGGATCATTTCTTGCATTTCTGAGGGCCTCCTTAAAGAAAAGAGAACTGACAGTGAAGACACTTGATGGCTTTCAGGATATTGGTAGGAAGTGCCAATTCTGAGAAAATATGTAAACATTTCGATTGCAAAATAGGTTTACGTTGTGTACTTTTTCTTGGAATATTAAGAGATCGAAAAGTACAAGAGTTAAGATTAAGGTCAAATTTTTGCTAGTATATCCTCCTATAAGATGTTTGTTGAGAAATTTAGAATGAGGGGAGCTACTAGGTACTTGGAGGGAAGAGAACTCTATTGGAAGGTAAGGATTCTATCAATGTTGCATTGAGTGATTAAACGAGTGTTGAAATTGATATTCCTTGATTTATAATAGTAATAAAGGCCAAATAAAGGTATTAAGGATGGAAATGATAGTGGAGTATTCCAAGATAGAGGGGTGGTCCATCATAATTTTAGTAAATGTGGGAATTCCCCTGCAACCTTCTTTGTTTTGATATGAAAACCCAAAAATGTGGCGAAAGCACACTTGAAATGTGTTTATGTTGGGCTGAAAAGTATTTCTGGAACTGTGCCCTGCATTTTAGTGTCTATACATCATGTTTTAGCATATTTATGATGTGTAGGGTGGTACCACATGCTTATGTGGCATATGTGGATTGAATGCAAATTATTTTAGGAAAACAATCATGTATGAGTGGGAAACCTAATATTTTTTATCTTATTTTGATTCTTAGAGGGTGATATTGATGATGAGGATACCAATATAGGTAATGATTTATATGATATGTAGGTATTTGTTGTAGCATATTTTCTTGGGCCTTGGGCCTTGGCATATCTTAATATAATCATGATTATGTATCTATATTCTAAATTATAATGTTAAAAATTATGCTTTATTTCAACTGTATAATTTTCTGATATATATCAACTTTCCCCACTTGATTTTGTTGGAGCTACATTTCCAGCGTGATCTTGTTTTAGATATGAATTTCCATTTCCCCGTACCATGAAACTTAGATCACAAGAGTGTCATCCAGAAGTTACAAATTTCAAAGGGGCTCTAATTTATTAAGGATGTGGACGCCTTTCAAATTGTCAGCAATGATTGCTTGACATAGTCTTCTTCCTAGTCCTTTATCCATTACAATGATTGGGAAAGGAAATGAAGGGTCTTCCTCTTTGATGCCTTAAGAGGGGTTGAACAGGTAGGATAGAGATCCATTATTTAAGAAAGTAAAGAGATTTAAGGAGACTTAGAGTCTAACCCATTAAATCCAATATTGACAGAATCAGAATGCTGCAAGCATCTGCCCGGCTAAGAGGATCAAAATCTTTTGACATATTAAAATTAATTAACATACATAGTTTCTTTACTGATTTTAGGAAGCGCATAGTTTCATGTGCCACTACGATATTTTAATAATTTTTTTCCATTCAATGTAACTTCCTTGATCACTGGAATTGATGTGGTTCACGATGGGCTTGAGTATATTACCTTTGGAATGATTTAATATATCACTTTATATACTGAGATACAATTGAATTTTTTCAAAGTGTTAGTTCTTTCTTCCTTAGGAATGAGTGTGAGGAAGGTTGAGTTAAGGGCTTGTAAAATTCCTTAGTTTTCTCTATCTTTCTCAACTACCCTTCATTCATTAGTGGCAACCATTGAACAACAATTTTGAAAGAAGTACGTTGTAACACCATTTGGCCTTCTTGATTTTTGTGATTCCATCTCCATTATCGTTGTCTGAACTTCCTCTTATGTGAATTTTCTCATCAATTTTCAATTTGATCTAGAATATCCAACGGGGGGTGTGTTTTAGGACGAATATTGTGGTCTCTTGTATTTTTATGTCTGAGTTTGAGAGGATCTCATGGTAGTGTATTTTAAGTTCGTTCTCTATGTCCCCACAAGTCTCTAATTTATTCTCTTGAGCATTTGGTAAAGAGGTGATTCTATTTATATGCCTTCTATTGATCATAGAGTTGTGAAAGGATTTGGAGTTTCTGTCTTTGTATTTGAACCATCTCATTCTCGGTTTTTGTTTGCAGAGTATATCTTCTTGCTTCTGTCTATTATCTTCTTGATCTTTATATTTCTTCCCTCAATGCGAAGTCTTCATATCTTCCTTGATAAATGTACATTGAACTTTTTCCATTTGTTTTCATCACTCCTTTTTAGTGCAAAATATGTTCCCACATATTTCTGTATTATAGGTTTGAGCTTTGCCTTTAGGTTCTTTATTCTTTGTTAGTTTAAATACATTAATGTTCTTTTTTTCGATTTATCTCCATCCACAACTATTTAAAATCATGGTTATCCTACCAAAATTTCTGCAATGTAAAGGGTGTGAATCTAGGATAGTTCATGTTATCGTATGAGAGACAAATTGGCTAGTGATTTGAACATGTACCAAGGAAAATTGGGATTATAGTGATGAATGTCAAACTGCAATTTTGATAGCCATAGCGTAAAAATTGATTTCAGAGTAGTATGCAATTTTCTCCATTAAGATCAAGCCTAGTCCATTGTACAACTAATCACAAAATAAAAATTACCCATATCATCCACTTTGATCTTCATATCAATGGATGTAATTTTATGTCTATTTAAATTCCCCATCTAGTTTCTAAACTCATAATGTCATAAATAGCATTCTCTTCTTGTTCTAAGAAGTTGTTGGCACCCAACATGACTCTATGTATTCATTAAGGAACTCACCTATTACTTGTAATCTTGATTTTGGTTGTTTACAGGTCAATTGAGTATTTAGAATAGTTTAATTACTCTCCTATACTTAATTTATCCATGTATCAAGAGAACTCCCAACCCGACATGTTATTTGTTATGAAACCAGCTCCAAAAATAGAAGAAAAGAGAGATTGACGCCTTATAAATTAGCCACTTCGAGGTGAAAAACTTCAATACACTACTTTAATGAACAATTCTTGGATGATACAAATGAAAAAACCCCCTTATATACATAGGGGTCCATGGGATCAAAATATAATCCTAGCCGACCTAACAATAATAATGGAAGGGAATAATAACAACAATATTGGGGTTACAGGGGTACGACAATAACAATAAGGGGGTTAAACTAACAACAAGAAGGGACTATACTAGTAATGTAGGGACCTAACATGCCCCTCTCCTTCAAAAAAAAAGTTTCCTCAACGCTTGAGTAGCTCTGGATGCTTCCGTATAAAATTCTCATCCTCCCATGTACAATCTTCAGTGGGTAAGTTCTTCCACTTGATGAGATACTCTGAAATTGATCGAATTCGTAACTGTCAAGTTCTTGTTTCCGTGACTACTTCAGGTTCCAATATGATTTTACCTTCCTCATCAAGTTCTGGCAATATTGTTTGAACTGGAAGTTTTTCACCTATAACCTTCTTTAAGCATGAAACATGGAAAACTGGATGCACTCGCAAAGAAGCAGGAAGATCCAATTTGTATCCCATAGTACCAATCTTTAGCAACACCTTGTAAGGACCATAGTACTTTGGTGATAACTTATTATCCTTCTTAGCTTGATTGAGGTACATTTGTTTGTATGGTTGTACCTGTAAAAATACCCAGTCTCCTACCTAAAAAATTCTCTCGCTGCGATGTTGATATGCCTACTGTTTCATTCGATTTTGTGCCAAATTTAGGCTATCCTTTAAGAGTTGGAGAAATTCTTGTTGATGCTTGATGTTATCTTCCACTGCTTGAACCTTATAATTTTCTCTTAAAGATGATGTGATGGATGGTGGATGATATCCATAAAGTGCCATAAATGGGGTCATTTTGCTGCAATATGGAAGGAAGTGTTATACCACCATTCAACGAGAGATTACCACTTGACCCATTGTGTTTTCTTGTCAGATACAAAACAACAAATATATCCTTCCAAACATTTATTCACTATATCAGTTTGACCATCAGATTAAGGATGATAACATGAGCTATGAGCTAGTTGAGTACCCAAACAAGAAAATAATTATGTTCAAAAATTACCAGTAAAAATGGGATCTCTATCACTTTCAATAATCTTTGGGTTTCCATGTAGCTTTTGAATTGTTTCCATAAATGCAAAAGAAACTGTACTTTAAATGGATGAGATAATGCAAAAAAGTGTGCATACTTGGTAAGTCTATCAACTACCACCGTGATGACACTCTTTCCTTTGGACTTAAGTAAACCTGTGAAAAAATCCATTGAAATCTTCCTAACATTGAGTTGGAATGGATAAAGGTTGTAGAAGACCCAAGGTCTTAACTGTCTCAACTTGATTTTGCTGGCAAACCAAAAATTTCGCCACGAAATTTTGAATATCAGATTTAAGGCCATCCCAAAAAATTCTTTCTTCACCTTGTTTTAAGTTCTTAAGAATATTGAGTGTCCTCCAAAAGGATAAGTTTTCAATTCAAAAAGAATATTTTGTTTTTTTTGGGAAATCTTACAAATATATAAGCAATCTTTGTACCGTAAGGAATCGTTTTTCCAACTAATTGTATCAGATGTACTAGGATCTTGCTGCAACTTTGGAATGAGTGTCCACACCTCTTTGTCCTTCTTCCATTCATCCCTTGCTTCAGTTATCCAATCTGGTTGGATAGTAAAAATGGCACAAAGTAATGCTTCCATGTCTTCATCCTTTCTTGAGAGTGCATCTGCGACAACATTTAGCTTCCCTTTCTTGTAGATGATTTCAAAGTCATAACCCAACATCTTTGTGACCCATTTTTGATGCTCTTCTGAAGATAGTGTTTGTTCCAAAAAGTGTTTAAGACTATCATGATTATTTTTTATCTTGAAGTGTCTTCCCATTAGGTAAGGTCGGCATTTCTTTAGCACATATAGTATTGCCAACATTTCCTTCTCATAAATAGCTTTCTGTAAATACTTTCCTTTAATTGGAATAATTTCAAAAGGTATGGGTCTTCCTTCTTACATTAAAACAATACCAATTCCATTTCCTGAGGCATCACATTCGACAATAAAGGTTTCTATGAAGTCTGGCGTAGCTAAGACCTGTGATAAGAACATTGCCTCTTTAAGATGTTCAAAGGCCTTAGTTTCTTCAGGAGTCCATGAAAATGCATCTTTTTTCAATAATGTTGTTAGGGGTGCTGACATTCTCCCATAATTCTTAAAAAACTTGTAATAATACCCTATTAACTCGATAAATCCTCACAATTGCTTTATGGTTGTGGGGACTTTCCATTCCTTAATGGCTTTAATTTTGTTAGGGTCTACCTTAACACCCTCATGAGATACAACATGACCTAGATATTCCACGTCTTATACTCAAAATAAACATTTGGATGTTTTTGCATAAATTTTTTCTCCTTCAATAGTTTGAGCACCCTGTCAAGATGTTGAAAATGATCCTTCCAAGACCTACTATAGATTAGTATATCATCAAAAAATAGTAGCACAAATTTTGTAAGGAAGGGCTTGAAAATGGAATTCATAAACCCTTGAAATGTAGAAGGTGCATTGGTAATACCAAAAGGCATGACCAAAAATTCATAATGACCCTCATGAGTTTGAAATGTTGTTTTTGTAATATCTTCCATCTTCATTCTAATTTGATGATATCCTAAATGAAGATCCAACTTGGTAGATTAAATTTCTCCAAGTAATTCATCCAATAATTCGTTAATCACAGGAATGGGAAATTTATCTTTAATAGTGAGCTTATTGAGCTCCCTATAATCCGGACACATGTGCCATGAGCCATCCTTTTTGTGCACCAATATTACTAGAGCAGAGAAAGAACTTTGACTAGGTTGAATTATACCAGCCTCTAACATTCTACAATCATACGTTCAATTCACTCTTTTGAACATAAGGAAATCTGTAAGGCCTGATGTTTGGAGGAAAACTTCCTGGAATCAAATGAATAGCATGATCATGATCTTGAATAGGTGGGATTCCTTTGGGAGTTTCAAACACCTTGGAATGATTGTCCCAGAATTTTTGGAGATCTGGAGAAATTGATGATTTTTATGTTGGAACTTCTAGTGAGCACAATTGTGCAATTACGCCTTGTTTTTATTTCTTCAAAATATTTGTCATGAAATTAGAGCTTATTATCTTTCTTGACTTCCATGCAATACCTTGTAATTTGACTTACTTTCCTTCCAAAAAAAAATTCAGGAAAATTTCTTGAAAATTAAAAGATACCGTCCCCAAAGATTGTAACCATTGTACTCCTAGTACAACATCATCACCTCCCGTTGGAATGGAAAGCATTGGAATATTGAATGCATATTCCCCCATGGTTATCTTGATATCATGACATTTTCTAGAGAAATTTATAGTTCCTCCATTTTCAGCCATCACTTGACATTCCGGGTGCCGGGTATAGGAAACAATTCAATTCCTTGGCTACCTTACAATGAATAAAATTATGGGTACTACCCGAATCAATCAAAACTATTACCTTTTTTCTTCTTGATATGTCCTTATATATTGAGATTTTGAGTAGTGGGTAATTGTTAGCCTCTCTAAAATAACAATAATAAATCCAAAATAATAAATAAATTAATTAAATATTCCTAGTTAGGAATATGTGCCTAATTCTTGGGTTGTTGGGTTGTTCCTCAAATGTTGGAGTTTGTTTAGGAACTCCTATCTTGGTGGGTTTTTGGTGAGAATTTATCTCAACCAAAAGAGTCTAAGATAGCACGGAATATCTTCTCTCATCTATTTAAATTGTAAATTAAATTCTTTTAATAAGAGAGATTACATGAGGTAGCCATAGTGAGGCTTCCCGTCTTTTCCGCCATATTTTGTATATGATTTTATGTGTGATTTTTCAGAATGTTTCTGAGTTAGTTATTTCATTTCTAATATGTGGTATTGGAGCAATGATCCATGTCTGGTGAGGTTGAGTTAGTTGCAGAACCGTGGGATTGTTTCATTACGTGCGTGAGGCCGTGAGGACTGCCAGTGTCCTATTATCGATCGTTATAGGTGCAAGTCTACGCTGTTAATTATTATCTGGGCATGTATTCACCATGGAGATATTCCAAGTGAAAGAGAAATATGCATAAGGTGCTGATTTGAAATATTTGTGTAAGGAGGGTTGCGTTGAAGAAGTTGCATCAACATGAGCCAATCTAAGGAAAATTCTAGCTTTAAAGTGCCTTTTTCAATGCTTGTTGTGGCTCAGGTAATCGAGTGCTCTTGGTTTTATTTTTTCAGGAGATTTCATGCAAGGTAAGAGAGTTTCTGGTGAGTTGCCTAGATGTGGGTCTGTGTTTTTTATCGTAGAGTTATGTCCGGGCCTTTCCTCATGTGAGCGCCGATTGTCGGACTCCGATTGCACATAGGTTGTGTCGAGGTTGTGATCGCTGAATGTGTATGAGTGAATCCAGAAAATCAAATTTGTGTTTTTATTGTCTACTCGAATATGGCCACGACGTTGTGTCTCGATGTATGCATCAATTTTCTACATTTTTTCACTAATGGCGAGAATTTGTTTAGCCGCGGCCAAATCTCTCGTATTTTTTTCTTTCGTGCGCAGTGTTGGAAAGATGATGGATTTGAAGCGTCGAGGTTGCTCCTCTGCTCTCCAAACACTGTAGTTTTCCAAAGAAGCCGTCCTAGAGTGTCAACGGATATCGCTTGGTGCCCGTAGATTTTTTGAAGGGCGCGGGCAACTGTTTCGATATACCGGGAGAAGAGAAGACAAGACGGAAGGCGATCCACGAACTGCAAGAGTGATGATGTTTATTCTGCTGCAAATTTTGTTCCCTGCCGTGCTCATCAATTTGACGGAAATTTTCAAGAATAATATGTGTGATTGAAAGTGGGCACCCAATGCAAAGATATTCCAAAACAAAGATACCCCAGTCCTTTTTTGAATCTATCCTGCATGTACAGCTTTATGATGGTCTGAAGTGCATATCCTCGCGATATTAGTTTTGTCTTAATATTTATTAAATAATCATAAACACAAAATTCAATCGGTACTCTAAGAGAGTATAAACTATCTATTTGAACGAATAATGGCATTTTTCCAGCCTGCTTAGAAAAAATTTCCATTATTGGTCATTGTTTGTAAGTTCCAGAATTTCATCAATGTGAGCCAGCACAACTTTGCAAGTGTCTTTATCCAAATTCAAGTTGTTCTGACATTGTATGCCCAAGGGTTATTGACTGGTTTTGTTGTAGATTCTAGAGATGGTGTGACCCATGTGGTTCCTGTCGTTGATGGCTATTCCTTTCCGCATCTCACAAAACGTATGAATATAGCTAGACGTCACATCACCTCTTATCTTTTGGATCTTCTTCTTCACCGTGGGTATGCATTAAATAGAAGTACAGACTTTGAGACTTTCAGAGAAGTAAAGGAGAAACTCTGATATGTTTGCTATGACTACAATCGGGAGTACCAGTTAAGACTTGAAACAACTCTCTTGGTTAAGAATTATACACTTCCAGATGGACGAGTGAAGAGGATCAGTTTGTTGGAGAGATTGTCGCGCCACCAAAAATCAAAAGATACCGATTTGCATGTACTGTAGCAGTGTGATCAGACCGTGGTGATGGAGGCATACCCACAGCTTCTACAGCATCCCACGTCATCGTTTCCAAATCGAGCATGAACCAATCGAGCATGAAGGGATAACATTTGCGTTTGCGTTTTTCCTTCTGGTAGCCAGGTTGAGCATGAACCACAAGCGACCATACAAAAACCAGTGGATCGATGACGAGTGCTATGTCGTGAAGCCTGGTTTTTTTTTCCACAGCAGCTTTATTGTCTTTGGTCACAGTCATGCTGAACATAATCTTCTACTTGGCAATAACAACGAAGAAAGTTGAAGATCTGCCCACCTTTTCATATCCTGTATCGAACGGGCATGCGAATGATGGTGGAGGATTTACGTGGCCAGAACCGATGTCAAAAGGAGTATATTAGTGGAGCAGTTTTTCAAAATACGCAGGGTACTTATGCATAAAAGGTGAGCTTTATTTTTTTTAAATGACTTCATATCCACTATTTCAATTTTTTAAAGTGCCATTATCAAGATCTAATATTATTTGGGCGTATGTTTTTATATCCCAAATTAAATATTTGCCAAATAAGTTGAAAGAAGAGAGAATTGAAGTATTTTGAAGATTACATTAAAAGTTCTTTGAAGAGTATTTGAATATAAATTCACCTTTTGAAAGTGACTTCACAATGTTCATTCCATTTTTTTAATGGAAATTATGTGAAAAGCATGATTATAGTGGCTCTTTAAATATTGATTGGGGAGAGATAAGAAATGGAAAAAATATTTTTGTCAGGAGAGTCATAAGGGTGAAGATTGTCATTGATTTTGTAATAAGAGTGATGCTTTTGTAATTTTTGGAGTAATAAGGGTGATGTTTTAAAATCCTTGGAGTGATAAGTTGTATTTTGTAATTTGGAGAGCTAAGGAGTGTTTCCATTTGTATTTGGAGTGATAAGGGAAAGCCTTTATTGTAATTCAAAGTATTGTTTTACTTTGAGAGAGATCGTGTCACTATCCATTCAGATTTTGAAGGCGCGTTGTTTCAAATGGTTGTCAGCTTGGCATTATCATTGCTTTAGATGATGTACTCAGTGATTAATAAAGATATAATTTTTTTTTTTGGTGTTGATGTGTCCTAGATCCGCCCGAAATTGAATAAGGGGATCTTAGGTACACAATGTGTGTTTGATGGCGCATGTTTTATATGGATTCATGTTGTTGCTTTTTTATTTGTGTCTAGTTGTGACACATCCATGATTTCATTTAATATCATATTTATCAGCAAGCACAACACATATAACGAAATAGATGCAAGATCAACACATGCATCTACACAACTACAACATATAATCGAAGATTGTCTACATCAGCATTCTACATCAAACAACAAATTCACTTAGTCAAGTTAATGCTTTTCACAACAAAGTCTTCATCAATGTTCTTGCAAATCCCTTTAAAGAACTTGTAATCAAATTCATTGATTTAAGTGAATCATTAAAAATTCATTGTTAATGAATTTTTAAGAGGAAAAGTGAATTCATTATTTTAAAGTGAATCATTGTAAGCTTTCTTGGGTGCATTGTCGATAGTGTTCGATACCATTCCTTTACACAAAATCAAGTGAGTGCATGTTTTCTTAAATCAAACAAGCAACAAGTTCACATCTCCTGCAAGCGAGCGTGATTATTCATTCAAGAAATTTGCATCAATTCAGTACAATGATCAAACCTTCAAGCGAGCCAGAGTGAAGTTTATTGCAGCAATCATCACAGCAACCAAACAAGTTAAAACAATCAAGCAAGTTGAGATCGACATCAAGCGAGCGTCACTATTCATTCCAGTGAGCGTGAAGTCATCAAGTAAGTGAAGTGAGTTCTTAAGCAAACATGATCGTCATCAAGCGAGTGTGAATTCCAGAGTTTAAGTAAGAAAATTCTACTATTCTAGCAAGTGTTCCAAGCAAGCGCAGTAAGCAACAATCAAGCGAGCGTGCCATTCAAGTCACATTCAAGCGAGCCTGACATTCAAGTGAAACAGTTCAAAGTACAACATCTCCGACAAGAGAGCCTGTTTTCAAGTGTGCAAGTTCAGATGGCGCAACATATTCAGTTTTTAAACATTATTCATAGTTTGATCGTCTCCAGTGATGAAGACATGGTGCACATCAGCAAAGAAACTCTTGCTGATCTTTCACGGCATCTACAACAAACACATGAAACTACTGAGTTTCTTCAGCTCGAGTCACAACTTCAAAGGATTGAATTGCAAGAAAAGAGTGATACTTTCAAGTCTTTGAACCATCCAGATGATAAGTCATTTATTCAGCCAGCTTCAAGTGTCGAAGTTGTTCCAGTTCAACTTTCTTCCAAGCCCATCATCAAGCCCTGGGAAGAAATTCACAATAACAAGAATCGACGAGGCTTAGGATATGTCCAAGATGACGCCAACTTACATATTCTCGATTATTCCAAGCCCATTCAGTTCGTCAGTGCGGGATTTCTTGAACAGATCCCCTCAGCACATTCAAAGACAGTTGCAGACAACCAGCAATGCACACAACCCAAAGTTGCAGAAAAACAGAATTCCACACAACCTGAAGTTGAAGTCAAACTGAAATGTTCTCATTGTCAAAGAACTGGACATATGGAAGATCAGTGTTTTGATCTCCATCCCTGTCACCATTGTGGCAAGTCCAATCATTCCTCAGAAAAATGTCGCAATCGACACAAATCAGCCAGATTGAAGATACATTATGAATGGATCGACCCTTGGGAATGGTCATCCACAGTTAAAAGATTGCTTCAGTTCTACAACTGCATACGGTCACACATTGTGCAGCCAACAGTGAAAAGATGATGGTACTCTCATGCAGTTGAATGGGGGAGTACAACAGTGTAAAACTCCTACACCTTCCAAAGGTGCATTACACGATATGGTCGGACTCATTTCTTCCTCTTCTAGGGTTGGTTCCTAGTGTATATCCTCTTCTTGTTCATTTTCTTCTTCCTCTTCACAATCTATGTAAAATAATTTCTTCTCAAGACACTTATGACCTTTAGTGTATTTTCTATCACAACTGTAGCAAAGCCCTTTTGCTCTTTTTTCTTCCAATTTTTGTGGTGTCAACCTTGTAGGTTGTGGAAATCTAGGCGTAGCAACACTTCCTTCTTTATAGAATTGAGTTGTAGGCTTCCTTGTCGCCATAATTTTACATTCAACTTTTCTTGCCAACCTGAATGCCTTCTCCAATGAATCAGGTTCTAGAACACGAACTTCATGTTGTATGTTATCCTTTAAAGTGCCTATGAAGAGATCAATCCTGTGTTCCTCTGGAATATCAGTTACCCTTATATTTAATTTTTGGAAGTCCTCAATGTGCTGCCCCACTAAACCCTTTTGTTTGAGATTTATCAATTGGCTAAAGAAGGTGTTTCTCTTTGTATCCTCATAATGTGCTATCATTTCCTCCATAAAAATTGACCAAGTGACAATTTTTTTACGGGAGCAAAGCCATCGATACCATACAAATGTATTTTATTCTAAATGTAAATTTGTATTATACCATATGCCCCGTTAGTATTATCCTTGATCCGAATGGAAAATGGCATCAACCCATGGCATTCATCTACCCATGTTATCCATCCACCCATGTAATTTATCCATGGTATTGTAAATGGCATCAACCCATGGTATTCATCCACCCATGATATTTATTCGCCCATGGTATTATAAGTGACCCATGGTATGTATCCACCCATGGTATTCATCCACACATGGGATTTACCCATGGTATTGTAAGTGGTATCTACCCATTGTATTGGCCCATGGTATCCACCTATGGTATTGTATCTCAAAAAAGGCTATAAATAACAAGCCCCACTTTGTAAAAGGATAGATTGTCCGCCACAATGTAGCTTCTACAATTATTCTTTGTTTTAATAAAACAAGTTTCTTTGTGGTTTTATTTTCTTTGTGTTCTCTCTTCTTTTCTGGCATTCTAATTTTGCAGATCTTGTCAGATCTATTTCAAATTTTTAGATCTTGGGGGTCTCCCCCCCAAGATCCGGATCAGTGGTATCAGATTTAGGTTATGCCTCCATGGGAATGAGGGTCTGAAACATATTTCAGTTTCAATGTTTTGCAGCAATATTCAGCAAAATCCATGAATATTTTTGGGCGGCGAGATTTCAGATCATATCTGAAAATTTTGGTGAAAAAATTGCAAAAACAAAGACCAGATCTGGATTCCTTGCGAAAAAATACTCAAATTCAAAAAAAAAATCGGCCAAATTGGAGTTCGGATGAGGGAGATATCGCTGATTCAAAATCAGCAATGTTGAAGCAATTTTTCTGACGACAACTCATGGACGACGACTCTCCTGTCATTTTTCGCAATTTTTAGTGAAAATTTTCAGAAGAATGGATATAGATCCGAGTTCCTCTTGAAAAATCACCCAAGTTAAAAAAAAAAAAAAAAAATCGGTCAAATCAGAGTCCGGATGTGGGAGTTATCGTTGATTTAAAATCAACGATTTTTTTCAGAAATTTTGTGACGGCGAGACAGTTCCAGCGCGAATCTGAGAGTCTAGAATCTCCAGATAGTGGTTTCAAACACATGAGAAGATGCAGAATGATCATTTCATTTCTAAAAATAGGTTATAATAAATATTCTCGAGTTATACTGACCGAGTTATGCTCATTTTAAATCCGAGCAGATTTAGAGCTTGTCCCTGTGAGACGGCCTCCCCTACCCCAATCTATGTAGGCACCGCTATTTCATCAACAATCAAACATCATGGTTATGGGTCAACCGCACAAAATAATTTTCATCGAAGTACTTTGCTAGGCCGCACATTGTTAGGTAACACAATTGGTCACAAGCATTATAGGGTATCTCTATCCTCAAATCTTTATTTTTCATGGTTTTGGTTCATCCACAAACCCACACTTCATTGAAGTCCATTTTCTAGGCCGCACACAGTCAATATCACAGTTGGTCACAAGCATTACAGAGTATCTCTATCCTCGGACCTTCATTCATCACGGTTATGGGTTAACTACAAAAAACCCTTCTCTTCAGTGGCTCTTCATATTCAAGAAAGGCTTATTAGGAGGGAACTTCATGCAATGGGGACCATTGCTTCTTAAGGAGGGAGGAATGATCCAAATGGAAAATGGCATCCACACATGGTATTCATCTACCCATGTTATCCATCCACCCATGGAATTTGCCCATGGTATTGTAAATTTCATCGACCCATGGTATTCATCCACCCATTGTATTTATTTTCCCATGGTATTGTAAGTGACCCATGGTATGTTTCCACCCATGTTATTCATCCACACATGGGATTTACCCATGGTATTGGCCTATGGTATCCACCTATGGTATTGTATCTCAAAAAAAGGCTATAAATAACAAGCCTCACTTTGTAATAGGATATATTTCCCACCACAATGTAGCTTCTACAGTTATTATCTGTTTTAATAAAACAAGTTTATTTGTGGTTTTATTTGCTTTTCTTTTCAGGTTCTCTCTTTTTTCCTCGGCATTCTAATTTTTCAGATCTCGGTCACATCCATTTCAATTTTTTAGATCTTGGGGGCCTCTCCTCAAGATCCGGATCAGTCCCAAGATCTGGATCAATCCTCCTCTCCATAAATGATCTGAAGTGGTCCTTGTCACTACAAATATGAAAAACTCTGAAGGATAGCTATATTTACGTCTACTTATTTTTCCTGTGCCTGTATGATCTTGTCATTATCTGCTTTACAACTCCTTACTTGCTCCTTCTAACTTATCAATGTATCTACAAAATTAGAAGAGTGCCCAACACCATGTTGATCATCTAATTCATAAGGAGAATATTTGTAGTCTACCATCTTGCTATCCATATTTGATTTATTCCTACAAATAATCTCATGTCAGCTTAAACCAAATCACAATGAACCAACGTACCATAGAATAATTTGGGGAGGATATATCATCTTCAAGATAGCCCAATTAGTGTGATACATGTATAGACATAATCATGACAACATATAGACATGTAAAATGTAGTGTATCAATACATACCATTATTTTATCTACATTCCAATCATCAATGGATGACGATACCCACTACACCTACCATGACCTTATGCATGACGAGAACCACCATACCAAAAATGTAAGAACCTAACATTTATAACCAATCAAATGCTCATGACAACATATTTACAACAACGCCATCAACCCTTCAATGGGAAAATTACTTCCACCATGACCAACACCATGTGAATGAAACAAATACATTCACTACAAGTATGAGACAAACATACACGAATGACATGAATACATCTTTGAAAACATTAGAAACATCTGAAGCAGACCACAACCATGCTCTGATACCACCTATAATGTCTACGTCCCCTCACACTTACCCAAGTAACCAGCCAACCCAGGTAAACATGAGATGAAGGGAATTTAAGATAGACTCAACCTCCTTGATGACTTTAAGGAAGTGTAATCGAAGTGGAAAACCATAACATAGACCTATATGACCTACTACAAGACCCCAAGAGGAAATACTACTCATCCACCTGATTTTTCCCTAGGTCCCACTGAAATTTTATGAAGCAAACCCTCAAGACGCTCTTAGAATCCTGCATGCCTAAATTTGGGAGGCTCTGGATGGACCCACAACCTTGCATGTCTATGTCTACAGACTGTTTCCAGCATACCTGTGCCAACATCCATGGGATTTAGAGCACTTTTTAAGCCTAGAATTTCAGTCACCACCCATAACTTGTTGTAGCCTCTGGAATCCATTAAACACATGATGACAATGTTAATAAACTAAAAAATAACTTCAAGAATAGACCTGACCATCCCCAACCGGGACTAGCATTATGTCAAACTCTTGGTATCAATGCAATCTATAAGTCTAGGATACAAGACATAACATGAATGACTAAAAAATATTATGAGACATGGAAAGAAGAATCACCACCTTCTCTGTTGAACTGTTATAACATCAATTAGTTCTTGCATGTATAATTTTAACCATTACAAGCAAATACATGAAATAATTAGGACTTGAACCAATCATATAATGATGCTTATCACCAGAATAAAACCATATAAATAATAGTTATATAACACTCATTAAATACACCCATAAATAACTACAAAAGTAAGATAATTTAGCTTTTATAAACATAGGCAATAGTCGACTAGGTTTGAGGCTTCCATGTACAACCCGACCATAGACATGGTTGAGCCAAATATCTCTTCAGCCAGTGACCCTTTTCCATATTCCAAGCATGAATATGGGATCTCATGTATAAACCAATACAAAAATACCAAGGGAATCCATAGGTTAAACCACCTCCACTCACAACATATTTTGATATCACCTAAACCGGTATCGAGATCACAAAACCGAACTGAGCTTATAATGCCATCAAGAAATGCATCACTTTCCTTGAATAATTTTCCGTCTCCTTCACACTCATGATTTACCACAATCAACACTGGATCACTAGGCCCTAAACCGAGACACCACCCTTAGGATTTACCATGTATCTCGCCAAAATTGGGAAAGATATTCCTAGGCCTTTGGGAATTTCCAAAGAGCACCTCTGCCCAGGATTCTGAAAACCATAAAGAAAATCCAAAGCTAAAAACCTAGATCAATCCCATCACACCATGGCTATCTAGAAAAAGGCATGGCAAGGCTAAAAAATATTGTCCAAACCCAAAAAAAAATTTCTAATGACAGGAATAGAACCAAATACCAACATGCATAAGCCACGGATGTCTAAACCAACTAGGAAATCACACATGAAATATATTACTTGCGAGTATTGCTACTGAAGTTGCTAGATATTTCTTTTCATTTATTGATCTTCACTTTCCTTTCCATTCCTTGTCCTTCCTTTACCTTCTTTCCTCTTCCTTGGCTCAATGCTAAATTTCGCCAACAAAAATCTAAGTGTCCAAGAATGTGGGAGAGAGAGAATAATGAGATAGCCCCAAAACCAAACTAACAAAAGCCTACAACTGGTCCTCATAATATTTTTTTAATCAATGATGCCTATATTTTCTTCATTTTCCATCATTTTCCTTCATTTTCCTCCTCACATGCATCTTGTGACATTTAACCTTTCCTTTCTCCTATTTTCCTTTATTTTCATAAATAGATGTTCCAACAAATATGTTTCCTCTTTAATCCCTTAGCCATTTCCTTTGCTAGCTTCCCTTAGCCATAAACACATCCAATGTTTCCTATTAAGATATTTTTTCACAACATTAAGCTTAGGATACGTGTCCCTTAACCATATTCTTATTTTTTCCTTTATTAACTATAATTACATGAACATTTAGCCCTAGTCTACTACAACATATTACACTATTGGTGGATTCCTCACCTTTGTGTCATATTTCATTACTGGTTGGTTCAGAGGATTTTTACTGTGCACTATCTAGATCTTATATACACCAAAAATGTACTTAAGAATGGTTACTTTATCTATTTTCATCTGAGATTTTCTAAATTATTTTCCTCTGGGTTACACTCATGCTAGTTGATGTGGGATGTCTTTATGCCTTCCTTTCAACAAATATTTTCCCACTAAATCCAACTCATTGCTCTAGCAACAATTTTAGATTCCATTTTTCAGTACCTTAGGGTTTATGGTCATTAGTGGAAAAATCCTTCACTATCAACAATGAGAATATATTAATGTTTCTTGATTGATATATTCTCTAAATTTTTTGACTTCAGCACATTTATTCGCACTTGTTAGATTGTAGTAAGGTAGCTCGATGGTCATCAACATTATTGGTGATTTGTCTCTCATTTGTAAACGGCATACATCAATGAATGGTAATCAAATGATTTCTCACGTGGTCGACTTTAGCTCATTTATTCCCATATTGTAGAAACGTACCATCGTTGGTCGGTGAAGACATTGCGTTTTTTCAACATCTTAGTTCACTTGGTAGCTCCTTCAACTTTTTTTTAGTGACACATTCCACCTTTATACGTTGCAGTTCATCACAACAACATCTTATATGTTGACACCAGAGTTTATGCAGTGCCACTATTAAACCTATATGACTTGTTACTATTTTAGGATCATTTATGCAACATCATTGTTCAGAGAGTCTTCTAGCATCATTGATCAGAATTTCATCTATATTTTATATTGAGACATAGCTCTGTTGTGTTCCTTTGAGGATATGATCTGATGATCCATAATGTATTCTTTAGATCTTTCTGTACAGTTATGTATACATGTTGGATCCACTTTATACTTGATCAACGTACATGTTGTACTACCTTTAAGCATGGGTATGCCCCCTATGACATGAGTCTTATTTCTCAATCATTTCATAGGTATTCAGTGGGTTGGAACCTTGTAATCTCCTCTCACATTCTAAACTTACTCCTTTCTCTATGCTTAACGTATTTCGGCCATCATGTAACCCCTTTTACCTCATATATTAAGGGGAACATGTTATAGCCTCATTCAATTCTCATGTATATTTTATGCTCCTCTTATGGCCCTGGGAAGCCCTTTCCCATGAAGGCTTGACCTTATATTAAAAAATAATATTTTAATTTACATACGTGACACTGGCTACACAAAAGTGCATATAAACATGGGTACCATAACATTGAACCAATGTATACTCATAAATAAATGAAAAAATAAAATAATATCCTTTTTTCTGGTGAGATTTACGGGTTTCACTGAAATCCCACCTACACGAGCCCATGTCCTAATGGAATTAACCAATTTTAGGTACTATTTATACAGCTCATTGGTATACCTAAGGATAGGAAGGATATAGGATATCAAAATTATAGCCATTTTGATCCCCATATCAAGTTAGATTTTTCTTATGCCTCTTGTACTCCCATTTTATAGGAAACTGTTATTTCCTTGCATAGATGTTCATTCATCCTTATATGGAATCCTTTTGCACTTTCTACATAAAGAGTCTTTAAGGCCTGGGTTGGATGGATCCAGAGGAAGGTTTCTTCGGTTCGATGGATTGGATCAGGTTGTACCTTTCCAGTACCATTTTTCATTAATCAATAAGGAAGCTATGTATCATTCCCAATATGTTATTATCTCGTGATTAATGGTTTATATGCTTATATGTGATGATATAAATTTTATTTTATGTTGGAAAAAGTCACAAGAGGAGGGAGGGTGAATCAGTATTTAAGAAAAAAATTAAATCACTTAAATATTTTATTTTCTTATTTTGAATTATGTACACGGCTATACTGAATAAAACATGTGTATGTACATGGATTTTATATAGACAACTAGCTTGTATCCAATAAACTTCTTTATCATTTAATTGTTCATATTTTTACCTTGAACCTGTATTTCATTAGACATTAACTAAATAGTAAACATGTGCAGTAAGAAAAAAATAAAATATTACACATAAGAAACACTCATGAACGCCATGATTTTTAGGTTGAAACCCAATGTGGGAGAAAATTACCGATGTTGTCATTTTTGTCTTCTTATTTAAATAAAAAACATATTCTCGACAATCTTGTACTAGTTCAAACTCATACCAGAACATAGACGCTGATCTACAGAAGGCTACAACCTTCTCTCATTCTCAAACACCCATTAGAAGGGTGTTAGTATGAGATTTTTTGGAAGTTGTACCAAAAATATCTCATTTAAGTCATGAGTAACTAATGAACCTAAAAAAAATAGTGGCTATAGACACCTCATATCTGCAACAAATATGTGAGAAAATATGCAAAAACAATAGATATGTGAAAATATAAAAGCATAAACAACCGATCTAAAAATTGATGTAAAACCAAATCTTAGAAAAGCTTTCGAAAGAAAATAATTATATCATCACACCAAGAAAAGGAGATTTACAAATGGTCATAAATCCCTCTCAATGGTATGGGTCCTTTGATGTCCTCGTCACATCAAAATTAGATCTTCCTTCCTCTTGAATGTGCAAACCTAGACAATATAGAACACACAAATTGGAGCTCAAATAGTTTGTATTAGCCGCCTAATTTTCTCTCTTTTTACCATGTTCCCCATCCTAAATCATAACCATTTACCTATGTTTCATCTCTTTTATGCACCCTCATCTTGCACTAGTCCAAGCACGGTGACATATTTCGTATAAACCTTTATTCTTCATGTTTTAATTCAATTTAGCATTAATTAAATATTCATTACATGATTTATTACTTTTAAATCACTTTTGTAACTTATCAATATCTCAAATGGTTATTTGATAGTTAGAGTGCTTACCATGACCGCTGATCTTAGTGCAAGATTGGATCTTGCACCATTGCCAGCACAACAGATCTTCGTGGCAGATCCAAAACTCCTTGATCACCACCTTGTCTTGAGTAGCTTCAGCCATGACAGCACGATTGATCGAAAGGCATCCAAGACCGAATTCATGAAGGGCGGAAAGCTGGAGATTAGCTATGGTCAGTTTTGTTAGCTGCCAAATTTTGAAGGCCGAATGCTAAATTCTGCGATGGTTATGTAATCAATTGAACGATCTGTTTCGGCCTTTCGCCAACAAATCTATATAATGTAAAATGTAAATAGGACTTAGGGGAGATTTTTTGAGCATATTTTTTTAGAGAAAAGTTTGATAGGTGGTAACAGGCTATTTTGTTATCGCCTGAATCTTGGCTGCACATTGTATTAACACATGTATTTGCCTCAATGAATTAATAAAAGGGAGCTCTGCCTCATGTTTCAGAAATTGTGTTTCTGTCTTTATGCTGATGAATTGACTATTTACTGAGCAACGTTTTAACTTAAAAGGGAAACGCGTTGGTTGGCTAGGGCCCAGACAACCCAGCACAATTACCCCATTTTCTGTTTCTTGTAATTTGTGTTTATATTGTCAAAGTGTGATTTAAATTTCAGCACATGTATTCCTGTCTGAGTGAAAACGGATCCATCGTGTGAAGTAGATACATTTTCTTTCCCTATAATTTACTTTCCTGCACTTGATTTCAGATTGGTTTTCCTCCACCTGGTACAAGTAGGAGAAATAAACCTGCAGCAGTGCACGTTGGTGTGATATTTCCTTTTCCTGCAATTCTATTTAATTGGTTTTTCCACCTATTCCAAGCATGATAAATGAACCTGCACCAGTGCACGTTGGTGTGATGCAGCAAGCTTTCTTAGTTTGCTTTTGGCAATCTTCTCTCTTTATTTAAATGATTATGACAGGATAAATTATTGTTTCTTTATTTATTCATTTTGTTAAGTTCAGAAACATTCACTTTTATGTGTGTGATTTGATTCTATAGTAAACTATCACTTGCAATAATTGAGCACTCATTTTAAGGATTAAATGCTAAGTGCAGGAAGCTCTGATCTGGTGCAAGAACTAGTTTCTTGCCACAAGATCTGAGTGCTCTGAACCTTGAAAAGTTCGAGCCCTTGCAAGAAATAAAAATCCTTCAGTAAAGACACTATTTACACCTTCTACATAAATCTCTGATCCTGCACTAGTGTAGGAATGATTAATGTAAGAAGGAAATCTCTACATAAGCAGATTTAAGGGCCCATCTAATGAGACTGATAAAGTGTCTCTGCTAAAGGAAAACACATAGTCAGTAGATTAAACAACCATTAGTGGGAGTGATTGCCTTTTATCTTTAATTCTCTCTTGCAAATGCATACTTCCTCGTTCCAGTCTTAGATTATTTTTGATGGTTCAAGTTGTCTTTTTTCTCTTTTGATTTGATTCTGCAATCTTTCCTTTAAAGAAAGTAGGGATTTACATTAGGAAGATTCATACCATCCCTGGAATTGCATGTGCTTCATCTCTAAGTCTATGAATCCCTCGGGTTGACAAATTAAGTGTTGAGGAGTTTTCTTAAGTGTAATTCATGCACCCAACATTTTGGCGTCGTTACGAGGGAGGCGATTTGATTGGTAAGAATTTTCTGATTATACAAATAGAGGTAATTTTTCCTTTATTTTTTGCAGTATTGTTTGGAAGAAATTTTTGAAGGAATTTTACTGGTGCTAATTGATTTATGACAACATTTTTTTAGAATTTGTTTGTTATTTTTATTTTTTTCTTTCCTTTTGAAAAGAATGCCTAGGAAAGGTAAGGGTTCAAAGCCCACTAAGGGCCGAAATAATTCTGAAAACAATTTTCATATTAGGTCTCCTTCTGTAAGTAGGAAGCCCAATCCAATTCAAACCCATAACTCAGGAACAATCCACCTAGATTCTGGTGATAACAGCTCAGGTGTGGATCAGCCTAATGAGAGAGGTACAAGTAAAAGAGGAACAATGGTGGACCAAGAAAATCATTTGGAAGGGACTGATGACAACCAGGTAAGTGAAGAGCAATCCACTTTTGTGTTTTCAATTGTGGATCCTGATACTGTGGTGCAAATGAAGAATATTACACCATCAGCTCTCCCTCATTTCCATGGTAAAGTTCATGAAGATCCTAGCCCTTTTCTATTCGAGTTTGATATTCTGTGTAGAAGTTATGATTATGCAACTGATCCTCAGAAGTTAAGACTATTTCCTGTTACTCTCAAGGACTCAGCTTACGGTGGTTTATGGGGATAGGAGGAAATATTATAACCTCTTGGGATCAGAAGAAGAGAGTGTTTTTATCTAAATATAAGGAATATTGCAAAAATTGGGACATGCAAGATAAAAATTTTACAATCATACAAGATGATGATGCAATTCTTGAAGATTATCTGGAAAGATTTCTGTATATTTTACAAAGGTAAAAACTTAAGCTTGATCCCAGCACTATTAGAACCTTGTTCTTAAGAGGACTTACTGATAATGATAGAAATAATTTGAATATGTTAGGACAATGTTATATTTCTCAGCAAAATTTTGACCAAATTTGTGAATTATGCAGAAAATTTTCAAGAAACCAATATAGATCAGGTAGAGGAACTCGAAATAGAGATAGAAAAACTAAATCTATTGATGATATGATTATTGGACTAGAAAATAAAATGGAAAACATGAAAACTGATATAATGAACATTGTTACCAAATAGTTAGAGTCTTTAAAATTTCAGCAGAAACTTATGAAGGAACAAGATTCATTATGTATTTTCTGTCCTAAATGTAGAGACAAGAATCCTCCTAAAGAGTTTCCTCTTAATTTGAAAGAAACTAATAAGTGTGCTATTTGTGCAGAAGACCATATCACAGAAAAATGTCCCTGTATACTAGGACTTAAAGCTGTATTTACAGGGGGGCATCCTGAAGCTAGATACTTGTATGCTATGGGAGCAAGAAGGAACTGGCCTCAGGTAGGTACAGGTATGGATCCTGAATTTTCTCCACACTATTTTGGTTATAATTCACATGCATATTCTTATCCTAATTGTCATCAGCAGTGGAAGTATGGGAATCAATATCAGCATGGGCAACCTTCTCAACCATGGCAACAAGGTTGGAGAGGGCCAACTCATTCTCCATATTCCTACCAACCACCTATGCAGTCATATCCATCTACGCATACACCTTATTCAATGCCTCAACTTCTGAGTCAGTCTACTCCACCGTTGCCTTTACCTCCACCCTTTCGACCTCCTCAGTTGCCTGCTCAACCTATGCCCAATCCTAACAATAATAAAGTAGTGCAAATGATCTATGTAACAAACCCACCCTTACCATTCGAGTACCAGTCTATTCCAGTTGGGGTTCATGATATTCAATTAAGATCGGGAAGGACTGTAACATCAAAAAATCAGAAGCAACCTATAGTGATTGTTGAAGAGAAAGGAGAATAGGAAACTCTTAACCATTCTATGAAATCTATCACTAAGTAGCCCTTACCCTCTGAATCCTTTCCATATTCTTCCAACCAGCCTCACTTCCCAGAGAAGCTAGTAATGGAAAGAAGTAAGCCTATTTCTGAGACTAGTTTGGCATCTGAGCTTCGGAATATTTTCATTAAGATACCTTTGCGTCAAGCCATTAAAGAGATCCCCATTTATGCCAATATTATTAAGGAACTCTCTCTCAAGAAACCCGGGAGGAAGAGAGTGGAACCCCAAACCATTGAATTTTTTGGTAGGGCAGCAGAGTTGATGACGGGATGTGTATCTATGGAAAAATATACTGATCCCGGAAACCATATTGTCTGAGTTCAGATTGGTAATGTCCTGGTCTCTAATGTTATTATAGACTTGGGGGCAGCCATTACTGTCATGACTAAGTAGATCATGGATCAACTTCGGTTATCTCATCTTCGCCCCACTCCCACTGTGCTTGAATTAGCAGATAGATCTAAAATTAAGCCAGAAGGAGTATTGGATGATGTGATCATATCATTAGATTCTTGGGAATATCCTGTTGATTTCATTGTGCTTCAGCCAAATAACCCAGTAGGAGGACATCCCTTGATCTTGGGACGACCATGGCTTGCTATGGTCGATGCATATATTGGATGTCGTTCCGGTGATATGTATATTTTGCATGGAGATTATAGGAAGAAAGTTACCTTATACCCCCTTGCCAGATCCATTCATGACCTTCGAGATACTTTATGGTTGGATCAAAGCAGTGATGAGGAGACTCAACCCATTTCCCTTATCCATCACTATATTGGGTCTTCACAAGAAGATGAGATTCAATATTTCCTTAATAAGCTAGACACTATGCCTAATTTTGAGTCGTTTAGCCAGATTTTCAGCCTAGATTTTCAAGATAATCATGATTCTCATTCTTCTGTACCGCTGCATTTGACCACTCGCTTGAGTACTCCTGAGCCTGACACTACTCTTTTTGAGATTAGCCCTGGTAAATCCTTGCATATTAGTTCAGATTTGGACTCATCTCAACAGGAGCATCTTGTGAATTTGTTGCAAAATCTTCTTAGTGCCTTTGCTTGGTGCTATGAAGATATGAAGGGCATTCCTCCCAAAACTTGTACACATCATATCTATATTCAGGAAGGAACCTGACATATCCAACAACCCCAAAGGCGAATGAATCCAGCTCTAAGAGATATTGTGAAGGAAGAAGTACAAAAACTCTTGGATTCCGGTTTTATCTATCCTATTTTCAACAGTCAGTGGGTCTCTCCATTAGTGCTAGTACCTAAGAAATATGGAAGATGGAATATTTGTATTGATTATCGAAAATTAAACAAAGGCACTCTCAAAGATTACTTCCCTCTCCCTTTCATTGACCAGGTGCTTGATACCCTTGCAGGAAACAAATATTTTTCCTTTTTAGATGGCTTGAGTGGTTATAACCAGATACATATTTCACCAGAAGATCAGGATAAAACTACTTTTACATGTCCATGGGGTACCTTTTCTTATAAAGTACTCCCCTTTGGTTTATGTAATGCCCCGAATACCTTTCAAAGGTCAATCTTGGCCATTTTTGCTGATCTGGAATTTGCAGAAATTTATATGAATGACTTTTCTGTGTTTGGTGATTCTTTTCAGGAAGCTCTCAAAAATCTAGAGAAAGTACTTCTTCGTTGTCAAGAATCCCATCTCGCTTTGAGTGACAAGAAGTGTAGATTAATGTGCAAAGTGGGAGTGGTACTTGGCCATTTGATTTCTGATAAAGGTATCCAGGTTGATCGGGCAAAGATTAAAATCATTCTGCATCTTCCTGCACCCAAAACTCAAAGGGAAGTAAGAGGTTTTTTAGGACATGCTGGTTATTATAGAAGATTCATTGAAAAAATTTCGAAGATAGCTGCCCCTATTTTATGACTTCTAGCTAAGGATAGTGAATTTTCTTGGCCCACGGCTTGCCAAAAGTCTTTTGAAACATTGAAGGAAAAGTTGGTACAGGCACCAGTTTTGAGAGGTCCAAACTGGTCCCTTCATTTTCACATTTCCTCTGATGCTTCAAATTTGGCTATTGGCGCAGCTTTGGGACAAGAGGAAAATAAGCAATCCTATGTTATTTACTGTATTAGTAAGAATTTGTCTTCCGCTGAATTGAATTATACGGTTACGAAGAAAGAGTTTTTAGCTGTAATTTTTGCAGTTAATAAGTTCAAGCACTATATTACAGGATATGAAGTATTTGTACATACTGATCATTATGGAATTAAATATTTGATGAACAAACCATTGACAAGTGGTAGGGTGACTAGGTGGTTGCTATTGTTGCAGGAGTTTAATGATACTATAGTTGATAGACTAGGGAAATCTAATGTTGTAGCAGATTTTCTTTCTAGATTAGATAATCCTGGTGAAGTAACTCCTGTTAATGATGATTTTCCAGATGAACATATTTTTGCTATGTCAATAGATTCTTCATGGTTTGTTGACATTTCTAATTATCTGGTCACTGGAAAAACACCACCTCACTTGTCGGCTCGTGAAAAGCGGAATATTATTCAAAAACGTGCTACATATTCCTAGATTCAAGGAGAACTCTATTACACTGGTCCAGATCTGATTATTTGTAGATGTGTAAGAGAGGAGGAAGTGTTTGACATATTGAAATCTGCTCATGATGAACCTTGTGGAGGCCACTTCACTGATAAGTGGACTGCATATAAAGTATTGCGCGCTGGTTAATTTTTTCCTTCCTTGTTTAAGGATGCCAAACAGTACATAAGGCGATGTGATAGCTGTCAGTGAATGGGCCATCCTAATCAAACCAATGAAATGCCTTTATGCCCCCAAGTTATGATTGAGCCATTTGAAAAATGGGCTATTGATTTTATAGGGAAAATAAATCAAACATCCTTAAGTAAAAATCATATTTTGGTTTGTACATATTTCGTTACAAAATGGGTAGAACCTAAAGCTGTTTCTTTTGCTACAGAAAAATTTGTTGTTGATTTTATTTTTACTGAAATCTTTACTAGATTTGGTGTGCCTAGAGAAATTGTTTCTGAAAATGGTCCGTAGTTTATTTCTAATCTGGTACAGGGTGTGATGGAGCAATACAAGATCCGACATAGGAAATCCACGCCGTATCACTCGGAAGCAAATGGCCAGGTGGAATCTACAAACAAAGTGATCGAGTCCATTCTTACAAACATGGTCAATATGCATCGGAAATACTGGGCTAAAATATTACTAGAAGCTTTTTGGGCATACAGAACCACTTGGAGAAATAGCACGGGACATACACCATATGAGCTGGTATATGGCAAACAGGTTCTGTTACCAATTGAGTTCCAGATCAAAACTTTCAGAACTGCAGTTCAGTTAGGACTAGATCTCTTCGAGGCACAAAAATAGCATCTTCTCCAATTAAATGAATTAGATGAATTTCATAGAGATGTTGTTCAACATAACATACTAATTCAGCAGCAACGCAAAAGGTAGTATGACAAGTCTATTCAAAAAAATCAATTCCAACCAGGTGAATGGGTACTCCTTTATGATTCTAGATTTAAAATTTTTAAAGGGAAGTTCCATACATGTTGGATAGGACGTTATGAAGTGATTCAAGTATTCGAGAATGGAGCAGTAGAAGTTAAAACTATTTATGGACAAAATTCAATATTCTTGGTAAATGGACATAGATTAAAGAATTATTTTCAGCCACTTTCCAAGAAAGATTTTACACACAACAACAATTCAGGATGGTAGTGGTGAATGGTAATACCAAAATTTTGAAGACATGAATCCTTATTTCTCTTGAAAATATTTTAAAAAGTACAAAAAAAAAATTAATAAAAAAGTAAAGAAAAAAATATTTTCCTGTAATTGTGAAAATCAATTCGCTGACATGATTGCAGAAGGGTCAACCTGAAAACTAGCTTGCTAGCAGGAAGATCAAAAATTTCTAATAAAATGAGAATGTTGCTTGATTTTTAGATATGCTAGTGACCACCGAGTAAAAGCAGTTTCAGCAGGACCAACCTTTATACATTGGGGTAATTAGCATGAATATTTTTATTCAAGTAACACTTAATTCTCGCTACAGTTATTTTTCTTGCACCAGTGCAGGCAGACCTTCCAGAAAACTTTATGCCTTTCTTCATATCCCATTTCATAATATTCCCTTAGTTTTCTTCTTTAAATCCCAGAATGATTAACCTTCACACATTCTTCTGAATTTACCCTACCCGCTTCGTAAAAATCCCACTTTACCCTTGAATTTTTTTCCCTATGCCACTTTTATTTATCCCCTCTTGTGGTACTATTCCTGGAATCCCTGTAACAAAATTCCTTCCCATTCTGAAATTTTCCCCTCTCCCACTTCTTCGTTCCCTCATGAATTCATTGCAAGATCTCATACACAAAGAGCAAAAAGATGCTCTGAAGCATCAAGAAAGGGCGAAGCAAATTTCTAGTATCAGTTGAGGAAGCCATGTTAGAAGTCCAGCCTATATTTTACTTAAATTCCATGTTCTTTTTTTTCAGACAATATGCTTGCACTAGTGCAAGCATATCGTCCTATATAATAATACAAGCAGAATGAACAACATAGTAAGTAGTGTAAACAGATCGGTGCAGGCATGCACCTTGATAGAAGCAGAGTACAATTTGTTCTTTTTAGAAGTATATGTACTAGCATGTTTTTATAAGAATTTTTCACTTATTTAAGGAGTACTTAAAGCACTATTAACTAGGAGAAAATTATTTAAAGTACAAGGTGTTTTTAGTTAAGAATCATGAGATCATTTTTTAATAAATGCTAAAGTTCTTTTTTATATTATGAAGAGTGCGGAATGTTTAACCATTTCTTGACATAATTACCCTTTCCGCCATGATCCTAAACGTCCTTCACTTAATGACGATTACCTCACTTAGCCCTTAAAAATGTTGTTGCAAGTACCAATCCCGTTCGATTGTAAACATGTCATGAATCTAAGGCTATGTTAGTGGGATGGATTAGTGATAAGATAGAAGGGATGGTGGATGGTTGGATATTTATCTATAAAGAGCCAAATTTTCCGCATTGCACGCAAATTTTTTGATTGTTCATAAATTTTAAAGCGCAGATGCTCTTCTTGTTAGATGTGAACCTTCGTCCCTCAAAGGAGGTAGATCGTACCGCCGAGTTTTGCAATAGTCTTCACTATTACGAGACTCAAACTTTCTTCCATTTTTTGGATAAATTTGACTTGCCGTCGCTGAAGTATCCCTTGCCAGCTTGCAAAGAGTTTTAAAAAGAACCGTGTAAATATTGGGCCCCCGAGATTTAAAGTCACGAAAAATTGATAGTAGCAACGACAGTTTCGCAAAACACGTGTGTGCAGACTTTGAAAATCGAAGCTCGAGAGGAGCGACCGCATTTCTTCGCTTGGAGCAGGGACATGAAAGTAGACCGGAAGAAAGGAGTTCCGTGCGCGCCCCCACCGGGACAAGGACTTTTCATTCTCCATAAATTTGTGACTTCAGAGGGGAGGTACCCTCACCTTTATGTATCATTTCGAGATGTCATAACACTTTGAACTCAGTTTTTTAATGTCCACGGAGGATGGATTTCTACTTATTTTTTTCTTAAGAGTTTAGAAAAGATGGCCAAGAGTATGTAGGGCGCACCGCGACCATGCCGATAAAAAATTATATCACTACGCTTGATCAAAATCTTGGCCCGTAAACAATTTGAAATAAGGGCATGACCGGAAAGAGTTTTTGAAGAAACTAGATAAAAATCCTCTCATAGAAAGAAGACAAGCTAAGCAAAAAGAAAACAAAGACCCGCGCTAACACAAGCAAGGTCCAAGTGTAAAGAGGAAGTCTGACCACCGCAAGAAGGAACAACTCGAAAATCAACAAGAAAAGGTCCCATATCCAAAGAAATATAAAACATCGAGTACATCCGTTGAAGAAACTCCTCCGACGCTCACCGCTGCATGAAAAAACCCCCTAAGAAGACGATTTGTTTTCAGTCCTTGCAGACGTGTTAAAATCTATGGAAATTGAAGATGACACTGCTGGGCTTCGATTTATTATGGGTCGTAAAAGAATGAACCCTGCACAGAATCCGTCGCCCATAGAATGCTGAATCCCCACCGCACCAAGCAGCAAGACGAACTAGTGCAAGAAGAACTAGCACAAGAAGAAGAAGAACCGAAGAGCAAGAAGAAGAAGAAGAACTAGAAGAAGTAGTAGAAGAAGAAGAAGAACCAAGAAGAGCAAGAAGAAGAAGAAGAACGGAAGAGCAAGAAGAAGAAGAAGAACCTTAAGAGAAAGAAGAAGAAGAAGAACCTAAGAGCAAGAAGAAGAAGAAGAACTGGAAGAGAAAGAAGAAGAAGAAGAACCAAGAGGAAGAAGTGTTTATCAAACCTTGAGGGATACCGAGGTCCCCAAGGTACATACAACTTCGTCAAAGATTGGAAAAAATAAGATTTGGTAGCTCCTCGCTACTTGGATAGTCGAGCTGAAATTCAAGTATTTAACTTAGAGCACTTTGTAGCTAAAACACAAGAGGAAAAAGAACAAAATAAAGAGCTGTGTGGGGACACATCACTTTAGGGATGGGAGGATGTTAGCTCCATACTTTTCTTTTACCATTTTCCCCTTCCCTAAATCATAACCATTTACCTCTCGTTTCACCCTCTTCTTTTATGCAAATTTCCTCATCTTGCAATTGTACCAAGCACGTGACACATTTCATAAACCTTTATTCTTCATGTTTCTATTCAATTTAGCATTAATTAAATATTTATTACATGATTTCTTAATTTTAAATCACTTTTGTAACTTATGGATATCTCCAAAGGTTATTTGATGGTTGGAGTGTTGCATCAGGACTAATCGATCTTAGTGCAGGATCGGATCTTGCACCATCGTTAAAGACAATGCATCTTCACAAGAGATCTGAACTCTCGATGACTACCTCGTCTCGAGCCACTTCAGCCACGACATCGAATAATTCAAAGGAAACCGAGACTAATCCATGAAGGGCAAAAGTCGGTTAGCTATGGCCGCCTTTGCAAAACCGTTCTATCTTGAAGGCCGAGACTAAATTTCATATTTTCTTATGACCGCTGAACGATTTAGTTTTCCGCCAACATATCTATATAATGCAAAGTGTAAATATGACCTAGAGGATAAATTTGGAGCAGAGTTTTAGGAGTGAAGTTGATAGGCGTAACCGATCGTTTTGTTATCACCCGAATCCGAGTTGGACATTATATCAACGCATGTATTTGTCTCGATGAATTAATAAAAAAAATTTTAGCCTCGTATTTCAGAAATTATGTTTCTGCTTCTTTGCCGATGAATTAACCGGTTTACTTAGTATCGTTTTAATTTAAAGAGGGAATGCGCCGTTGGCTAGGGCCCAACCAACCCAACATGTTTACCCTATTTTCTCGTTTCTTGTAATGTGTGTTTATATTATTAAAGTGTGATTTAACTTTCAACACATGTATTCCCGTCTTATTGAAAATGGACTGCCATGTGAAATAGATACATTTTCTTTCCCCCGCAATTTACTTTCATGCATTTAATTTCGCATTGGATTTCTTGTTGGTCTAAGTTATGGAAGAACTCACCTAAAGGTAATGCTAAGTAATATTTTCTTTCCCCGCAATTGTGTTTATTTTTTTTTTCCACCGCCTGATACAAGCAAGAGAAATGAACCCGCACCAAAGGTGCACGTTGGTGGATATGCAAGATTTATTAATCTACTTCCCGCGATTTTTCTTTTCTTTCTTAAACATCATTGTCAGATAAATGATTATTTCTTTACTTTTGCATTTTATTAAAATCATAGACATTCAATTTTATGTGTGCGATTTGATTTTGATAGAAAAGTTAGCACTTGCAATAATTAACACCATTTTAACGATTAAATATTACACAAGAAGCTTGATAAGGTGCAAGAACCAGCTTTTGCCACAAGATTCAGTGCCTAACCTTGAAAAGCAGCCACAAAGCAAAAGTAAAAGCCTTCAAGAAAGACACTATTTATACCTTCTACATAAACTTCTCTAACTGCACTAAAGGCAATACGATTAATGCAAGAAGGAAATATCTAAGGAAAGGGTGTTTAATGGCCCATCTAACAAGACTTCTAAAGGTTTCCATAAGGAAAACACACACTCAAAAGAGATTAAAAAACCATTAGTGGGAGTGATTACCTTTTATCCTTAATTCTCTTGCAAATGCATACTTTCGTTCCAATATTAGATCATTTTTATGGTTCAAGTTGCCTTCTTCTCTTTTGATTTGATTCTCGCAATATTTCCTTTAAAGAAAGTAGGATTACATTATAAAATTCATACCTTCTACATTTCCCGTGATTTGTCTCTATGTTTAAGAATCCCCCGGTTGACAAATTAAGTTTTGAGGAGTTTTCATGTAATTCCCGCACCCAACACTAAATGGATGGTCCCTTATCCCGATCTCAAGCTCAGAACTTGAGTTCTAGCTCCTCCACTAAATATGCAGCTTGTTGCATGCACAATCGCTAAGAATACTATGCTATCTAGGAGGCTTTATTATTATTTTGTTGATAGGTAATACACTTGATCCCAAGATGTCGAATTGATCCCCCGATTGAAGGATTAATCCTCATAGGATTCCAAGCTAATTTTCTTGGAAATTCTCTTCTCCTCAAACCCTCACTACGCGTAATTATGCAATTCCCCGGCAGTGAAATGTTACTACATAGGAGAATAGATGGATGGCTTCTGATGTCGCATATGAAAATGAACTCGGAAGACTACAATGTATCCATAGTTTTAAGGTTTGATCCATCCACTAGTTTTATCTAAATTATTGAGAACAACCTTCCAACTCTCAAACTCCAAGTTTAGAATTTGTAATTCCCAGTATGGAAGTGAAGACACAGAGAGTGGTTGAAAGTAGCATTAATTTTCAGATGATGAATGTTGCCCAAGAAAGCATTCCCGCAGTAGGCACTCAAAGTCCCCTTGGGTAAGGGTGGGATTCCCTCTCAGAACACCCAAGGTAAAAACACACCTGCTCTTAGCAAAATATCTCACATGCAAATAAATGTCTTATGACACTCAACAACAAAAAATCCGTACTCTCCTTCCTTGCTGCCCTCATCTTCCTTTTATGGTTGTGAGCCTTCCCTCGGCCTTGGGCCATCTCATAAGTGCACTACACATGTGGCTACTAGACTCCATAAATACTACCCTCCATGATCTCCATCACCGCCGCACCATTTCCACTTCCATCATGTGTGCATTTAATGCACCACTTCCTCCATCACTTCATCGTTATTTCTCCATGATATTAAATTTATTCCTCCACTATCTCCACTTATCTTTCTCATTATTTATCTATGATCTCCACTTTATTCATTATGTCAAGCCCACTACTCCATAATACTACTCCACTACTCAATTAACTCACATCTACACCGTAGAATTGGATTTTATTCATCTATTGGGTTTATTGGTCCCTCCACTCTTTTTTTATTTACTTAACTAAATAAGAAAAGTAAGAACTTTAATATTCCAAGTAGTTAGATGGAAAATTTTCAATATTACATAGTGACATTATGTCCATCTCCAGCCAAATATTCTAATTACCTTGCACATAACCTATAAGAATTACAAATAAGATGTTATGGATATATACTAGATAGGGTAACTTCTAGATTCATGAGAAATTCATTTGGCATCATAGCATACACATGAATTGTCAAGAAAATCCATTCTTAACGTTCCCATGTGATAGGAAAGATGTGGGTCTTGATTTGAACCTAGCACTACCACCGCGATGGTTTAGTTAAGAATAACCACTACGTTGAGAAAATACTTACAAGAAAACCATTTAATCAATAAAAAAATTGATGGTAATAGATTAGGTAACATGTGGGTTGGAATTATATGAATGTAAAATTCCCTCATCCCAATTCTCTCTCCTCATTCCACTCCCTAAGTTGCTTGAAATGAAAACCTCTATTATTAAATGAGATGAGGCATTTATGCTTCTTTATTCTAACCACATGGGACTTCTTACTTGGGACCAATACTATACCATGTGCATTCATATATTGGGGGATATATATTGAGAATAAAATACATAATATATTTCGTGATATATAGGGGTAAAGAGTTTTTATATTTGCGCTATAAAAAATGGACCTCCTAGTTAATGAAAAAATATAAAGGGAGATAAAAAAATACAATGAAAAAATTGATACCTAGAATATCTAGTGAAAGTAGAGGTTTTTTTAAATTGGGAATATGTATTAGGTTCGTATATGTAGGGGGTTAGATAATGTGATTTTTAAAGGTATTTTCCAATTTGTAGTCAACTTAAGGGTATTGTTTAATGTGCCATGAATTCATGTGATATGTAAGAAGTTGATTGAGTGAATTCTCTATGATCTAAGATATATTTCATGATTCATAGACATGACCTATAGGAAATAGTGAGATAAATGCATGAAACCCCATATTTCTCATGCTCATATTCTCTATAGCTATAGAATTCTTTATATGATGACCTTCCCAAGATGTTGAGTACCTAAACTTCTCTCATTTTGCCATGTTTCTCCTCATTCTTCTCCCCATAGATATGTTAATATTGGCTTAAAAAATGCATGAATAACTATTTCTATATTTAGGTTCTTATGTAAATTACTATAAACTACAGCCAACTTGGATTAATTGTGAGCAATTAACATATTCAAACACTCCTCTTAATTACAACCATTCATTCCTATTGGACTAAGTCTCAAATAGGCTTACAATATTTGAGATCAATACAAAAAATCATTTTATTTCGCATGTTCTCTATGTAGTACAAGTTTTTTTTTTCCTTTTTCTCTAAAAATTATGTTTTGTGTACTTCCTCTTATTTTCCAACTTCGTATTTACTTTATTATTTTTCTATATTTCTTTTTCTTCCTTATCATATTTACATATTTATTATTTTGCATCTTCGTTGACTTATAATTGAAATTTTATGTCAACCTCCTCGAAAGATTGAAAATAATATCTCTCCGATTTCCATCATCTCCTTTTCTATTACTATAATAGGTTCAACAACTCTAGTGCTTTCCCCTTCATTTTTTTGTTCCTTATTCTCGTAGTAGTTATGGAAATTTTCCAACCACTTTCATATTTATCATATTTAGGCTTTGCGATCCACTCTTCAAGAAAAAACTAGTTCAAATTTTGAATCAAATCCAACAAACATAGTACATGTGCATCTAATACTACTATTGCAAAGACAATTTCACTCTGTCCTTGATATGTGTATCTACATGTTGATATTGGTAGCTTGAGATGTACTCGAAACCATAGGGTATATGGTTTGTGGATAAATTTGAGCCACATGCGTATCATGGGCTAGAGAACCTGCTAGAAGTGGGCTTTGCACCCAAATTTTCGTGTGAATCCATGAGGATTTATGGAACTTAACACTTAGATATGGAAGAGAACCTCACAGAGAAGGGGTTACTTCAAGCACTAAGAGAGGAGTTGTAGAATTGAGAGATATTAATTTTATATGCTGTGTGGGCTAATCGTCCTAAGTTTTCGGTTAAGTCACCTAACTTAAGGAGCCCCTTGAAGGGTTGGACATTACCAGAAGGAATATAAATGTAATAGAGGATAAACCTAATTTGGCTCATCCAAGTGCAAAGAAACATATGGAATACACATTTGAAGTGTTTTCATATCATTGGAGCTTAGTGAAGGAGGAAATACATCGCCTTTGGGGTGATTTCTATGACAACTAGAAGCCGTTTTGTAGGAGGCAGCTGTGAGCAAGAGGATAGTTTTGGGCTGAACTTGTTTGAGTTTTGTGTGGTGTAATACCTTTAAATAAATCTGATTTTTGTACTATATGGGAAATAGGTTTGAACCCTACAAATTTAGTTTGGAAGGGGGGGAAATGCCTAATTGTGGGCTAGAAATAATCCTATATGACAACAAAGGAAGGGAGGCTGAAGAGGGAAGAAGGTCACAACTAGGGGAAGATCTTTAAGTAAGAAAGGGTTAATAGGGAATATTAATAGCCCTAACCAAACATTGAAATTATATAACAATGTACAAAATCGAAGAATTGTGAGAAAAGGTATATCGTTGATGTGTATAAGTTATTTTGTTGCTAGTAGATAGATAGTCTAGATTTGGGACAAGCTTGTTGGAGGACATCTGGTGGATATTAGAATGGAAACAAGTAGGTGTTATATTTTTCCCTAAGTGTAGATCTAAGAATGACATTGGCTCGCTAGGAGAGAGGCGTGAATTGGAGAAGATCATATACTCATATTTGAAAGACAAAAGAGGGCACGAAGGGTAATATTTCTAATAGGAAATTGGCAAGCCGATTCAAAGAAAAATAAGGACAAAGATGCAAAATATGGAAAATACATCACACCATAAATAGAGCTATAAATTTCTCAACCATTTTATTAATATGAGTGTGAAAAATAAAATACAAAAATTCTCAAATGATAGCACTCAAGCCAAGAAAGCTTAACAGATGGCCCTCAAGCTCTCTCACCGAAACACCGCTTCTCCGTTGTTCTTGTGTTGGAATCTTCCTCTCGTCCTACCCTACCGGAAATGTTGTCGCCGGCTGAATAGGTCTACGTAGATGAGGTTGTTCTAGTGTTCATAAATGTTGAGATTTGGAGAGTGACCTCTACTTTCAAAACCCGTAAAGAATTGTTGGATTGGTCGACCGAAAATCACCCACCTAGGGTTTGAAAACATAGTTTTGTTGGGTATGCCATGGGTTGAAATGATAGATAAAATGTTGCAAAAACTCCCCATATCTCAACTGAAGGGCTGATCTATTCACTTCGATTCCAAGTTGAAGTGCCTTGGAATTTCACCCTCTCTTGAATGCCTCTACCGCTAGATCGCATGAGCTACCCAGTGGCTACACCGCCTAGAGGGGCTGTAAGTGGCCTGATACCGGAATAATGAAATATTCTCTCAAGGAAATTATGAATCCTCTCCCGAGCAGCACTTGAAGTCCCCTGGGATGAGGTTGGGACTTCCACCGAGACACCCGTTTGCTAAAACAAAGACCGAGACTCGACGAAGAGCCAAGCATGCTCAAGTTGTAAATGACAGGAAAATAAAATAACTCAAAATTCTCTCCATAGATACCCTCACCCCCCCCCCCTTATTATTCTTTTGGAACCCTCACACCCCTAGGCTCGCATCATAACTACGATTTACTCTTGGTCCATATCCGGCACATAAACTATGTCGCTCTATGGCCTCGGGCCCCACCCACTACCTATTCCAATTTCACACTAACAAAGTGGTTTTTATTCCACTATTGGACATGTATGGGTCCTTCCACCCTTTTATTCATCTACATAATTAAGAAAATAAAAATCAATATTCTAATTAAAGCCAAATATAATTAGGAATATTACAAATTCTCCCCGCCAAAAATGTTCCTTTGTCCTCAAGCAACCGCAAAAATGGATACCGGCACCCTTTTCTCCCACTCCCAAGTGGCATCCTCATATGGAAGGTTCTCTCATCCATCATATATTCTTTTAATACCCTCGCTCCTCATCTACCTCTCCTAAGTGTCTAAAATGACTCCGCCTGTAAAACCGTATGCCCTTCATCATCAATAGGTGGGATTTCTTCAAAGGGAAACTATCTTCTATCCAAGACCTCGTGCATGAGACATGGAAAATGTTGTGGATCCCACTACCAGCTTGGGAGCTCTAACTCATATGCTCCTCCCCAACACAACGGACACCCCGTATGGACCATAAATGAGGCTTGAGCTTCTCAACTCCCTTCGCTATAACGTAGAATTATTTTCACTAAAGACAGGTAGACCAAATCATCCACCTCAAAATGCCTCTCCACATGGCCTCGCTTATCTACATACAAATTATGTTGGTTCTCAATTTCTAGTAATGTTGTCCTTAAGAGCACAAAGTATATCCTAACTCTCTTGGATTTTCCGCCCTGGCCCCAGGGGCCTTTTGCTCCAAATATTACATCGAAAAATGTTAAAGAACCATAACCATTTTCATATAAAGCACAAAAGAGACATATCGATCAAAATATGAAATGTCGTGTTCCAACAAGAGCTCTCCCCAATGAAGCGTCATAGCCCGAGCCTTCTACTTCCCCTCGAGACATAGTTCTCGCAAGTAGCCTTCTAGCCACTTGTTTACTATCTTTTCATGTCGATCCGTATGTTGGTGATAACTAGGATGACTAAGTTATAATCCTAGATTTCTAAACAAAATTTGAGAAATATTATGATTTTTAGAAATCCACCGCCTTCATTATCCTAAGTCAAACTACTTCACTAAATTTCTCCCTCTTTTTCCCTCTTAGAAGGTTTACCCCAATGCTACAAAAAAGGACTTCATTATTAGGTGTGTTTGCCTCATTTCACTACCTCACTCCTCACTCTCATTCATGGCCTTTTTTCCTCCTAAAACCCATTTCTTCCTTCAAACCTCATAACCTCGCCCTCATTCATCAATTTTCTTTTAAAAACATTAAACAAATTAAAAGCTTCATTTTACATTGTTTAAAGAAAATTTTAAGCCTATCTATCCTTTTAATTTTATTATAAAACCTCGTTTTATCTCTAAACTCGCCCTCGTATAAAACATAGGCTCCTAAGACCTTTTCTCTTAGCCCCAAATTTCCCTTTTACCTCTCATAATACCTCAGCCTCTACTATCCCAAGCCCTTCTCCCCACACAAATAAGCCTCTTCCCTTTCATTTTCATACATCCGCAAAACCTTTAAAGGCCCTCAAACCTTTGAAAAATTAAAAATAATGTGCCCCAATTACACGCTCTACCCCATCTTTTCCATTAACCTTACCACTTATTGCATTTTCATTAATGTTTAAAGGTCTCGTGCCCCATCCTCCATTTAACCTCGCCATCCAATTGCAACCCACCCCTTGTCCTACTTCCTCCAACCCAACAACGTTCACTCCCTCCGGATGTGTGACACGTCAATATCCCATCCCAGATCCGATGGCCCATATCACATATCACATTGTGCTGCAATTGGATTATTTTTCATGACCCACGCAACCGGCCAGCGCCCGCCACGTGTCTCATCCCGAGACACGCACATACCTCACCAAAAACCGTTAACCACCTATCCTCTGCGCGATAAACTACCTTCGTGCTTTCTTTTTCTTTTTCTTAATACCGCCTTCCCTCCGGCCATTTTTCAAATTTTCCCCCGCTCCCGTTTAAACTTCCTCCTATCTCCACCTTTGGAACCTTTTCCTCCTACACCCTCTCCCTCCTCTCAAACAACCTCGATGGTTCAAAACCCCGAAAAAAAGTAGTTAAACCTCTCGCAAGCATTTTTAATAATTGTTTATGTTTTTGGTGTTTTTAACGGCAACCATATATAAATATAATCCACAAGGTCAAAAATGGGTCGCGCAGGGCTCGGATGATGATCCCAGATCTCATGAAGGATCAATAATGACTGTGAGGTTCCAAGCCAAGATTTTTGAAATCAATGAAACATGGTCACTCATTTATCGAATGAACCCTTTAGCCATGAAGACAAATGCACACAGTATCACACAAAGTAGTCAAAGAAAGAAGAAAATAAAGCGAAGGATTAAAGGGCTAATACTAATCAAGCCAAAACAAAAGGGTTAGCCATCAAAGCAATATTAAAAGAAAGACACAGAGTGAAAGTAAAAAATGAAAGGATAAAGGCAAAAGGATCAAAAGAAATAAATCAAAATATTAAAAGAACAAGAACAGAGACTGCTAAACATATTAAATAAAAATGATAAAAGAACATTGCCAGAGTATAACAGGATTTAAAGGCCTAATAATGAGATTAAAGATAAAACAAAGGGCAAATTTACCCAAAACAAATTAATGACTGCAAAGGGAGTTACTCTTTCAAATTTTTTTTTTTTTTTTTTGATGTACCTAATGCTTTGTTTTCTTCAATAAAGCATTAGGCAGTTATTAACAATAGAGAGACTGCCAGAGCATATTTTAAAAGTTATTAAATAAGCCTTAAAGTCAAACATTTCAATTCATTTCCTTTTTCCTTAGGAATTAAGATAGTTATTATTCAAAGAAATATCTCATAGATATTCCTCATGCTTTCGAGCTCGTATGGTTCTCTCAAGGTTAGGAATTCATTAACTTTGCAATAAATGACACTCAAACTTATCTTTAGCTTCACCTCTCATTTGCAGACAAATACCTATCCTACTCCCATTATCTTGTAGGAATTTGGATGACTCTTGGAGAATACATAGTCTTCTGGGAGTTGAAAACAAATTGATGTCTTGGAACTTCACAGATGCCCCGATTTGTTTGTCGATGGAAAAGGCTAGACGATCCTTGAGCTTCTTGGTTGTTGGTGAAGTGCTTCTAATCGTTATTGTTATTTCCTATTTTCATTTTGTTTCCATCTTTCATGGGCAGCCACAAGTAAGAGAGAAAAATATTTAGGCTAAGAATGTCTTTTGAAAGCACCTTAGTTCTCGTTTTTTCTTCCACTACCTTAATGTTTTTCAGAAATTTTAGAGAATTTTTAATTGCTCTTATAGACCCCCTAAGCTTTTTATTTCATGAATATTTTAATACAAAGGTATCAAGTATAATTTTATGGCTAGCCTCCGTTATTTGCTTGCCACTAATACACCGTTTTTGAAGTCTCTTCTAAAGTACCATTACTAGTCTCAAAGAGGTTTTTCTTTTTCGATCATACCCTTTGTACTTTATTAACTAATTTTTTTAGAGATCTTCATAGCTATAATCAAGGATTTTTTAGGCTTTCCCTCTTCTCTCGATTTGGTTATATGTGCATCTTGAATGTTTTATTTTGAAGGTGAACAGAAGTTAAATGATTTTCTAATTTTATATATTTATTGAAATGTTGTCTTGAATAATTATCTTATTTGAATCAAAGAATTTATGGTTTTCCTTTTATTGATTGGTTTCTTCATGCTTATGATATTTAAGTCTCTCTCGTTGAAAGTGTACAATATGATAAAGCATTATTAAATTCCTTTTTCCTACTTTTTCATTCTTACCATTGATGTCCATCTCATTACCCTTGAATACCTTGAAGATCCACTGATCAAGTTATATTTTGCCTATGATTCTGATCTTTCGATGAACTTTATCATGACTTTCATAGACTCCATTTCCTAATGAATTAGGAGATTTCCCTCATTCATCTATGCCACTTCGATCACTTCACCAAACCAAAACAATCAAATAAACCTATACGACAACTAGCCTAAAATTAACCCTTTAAAACAAACAAATTCATACTTTTAAACAAATATATAGCCCTCTCAAGTCTGTGAAGGCTAGGTCCTAGGACTCCAAAGACCTGCTTGATGTTTCCTCATTTGGTCTACCAATCACAAATTATGGGATCACATCCTCATATGGAAGGTTCCTTCATCCTCGATCGTATACTCACCACCTCTACTTTCCTCGCCTTACCTCTCATGAGTGTCTTTCAAATGGCCTAAATGAAAACCAGACACCCTTCATCATCAATAGATGGGATTTCTGGCAACTATCTTCTATCCAAGAGCCTTTTTTCTGCATGAGATGTGGAAAATTTTGTGGATCCCACTCCCGCCAGAGCTCCAACTCATATGCCGCCTCCCCAAATACGACGAATCATCCCGTACTCACAAAAATGGGGGCTTAAGCTTATCATCTCCCTTCTCGTTGTACAAACGTAGACTTCTGTATGGCTAAAGATGTAGGTAGACCAAATCATCCACCCCAACCGCTTTCTCCACACCGCCTAATCTCATGTATTAACCATGTTGGTCTCCACTTCTAGTAATGTTGTCCTTAAGAGCACGAGCAGATCCCCACTTCCCGGATTCAATCCTTACCCTAGGGGCCTTTCTTGCTCCAAATATTACATTAGAAAATTTTAAAGATCATAACCATATAAAGCAAAAAATAGAGATACACCGATCGACAAAGAAATGTAGTTCTAGAAGTATTCTCCGAGTTGAAGCCGCACCATGCCTTATGATTCCTCGAGGATAGTTCTACAAGTGCCTTCCTAGCCACTTGTTTACTATCTTTTCTCACCCATAAGTACAGGCAGACCCACGGTGTCAACTCTGCACTCACTCAAATGAAAAGTTCCTTCCAAAAGCCTCCCATGAAATCACCTGCCCCTAATACCACTATGGTCTAGAGAGACCATAAACTCCGAAAACATCCAAAAAAAAAAAGGTTCAGCCCACCGTGAAGTATACCATGAGATGATGAAGAAGTGTGCATACTTAGCCGATCAACAACCACATGGATATAATCTTGACCCCACCATAGGCAAACCTATGATAAAACTAAGAAATTTTCTCCCACTTTCGCCTCCGAATGAGAAGCGCTTGTAACAACGTTAGACGGGATGGATCAACTCTCCTTTGCTCCGGAAAAATTCTCACTCCCCGAAATTCCAAAGCGACATCCTCCTTGATTCCTTTCCATGAGAGAACCTCTCTCCGATGGCCTATACGCGACCCATGTGATGCGTGCAAGATTCTTCCCTGAGCCGAGAGGCTTCCACACGCTAAAACTTATCCCCAATATATGGCCTCATCCATCACTCCATACCTTTCATCGTTCAAGGCCCCATCCAATGTCTCATGCACCGACCATTAGAATAACACTCAAACCCAACATTTGATCCCTCCAATATGTATCAATGCTCATCGTGGACATGTCAAGCCTCAAAAATCACCGCTTCAAACATTTGGGATAACCACCCTACGGGACCTTAGGAAAGCTCCTTTTCCGTTTGGTGTGGTGGCTCGACCGGATTGATAGGACCAAGCTTTCCTAATAATTTAAATGTAATGGAATGATCGGGTGAAGGGAAAATGGGACTAAATGACTGAAATAAACCATCTAATCTAATCTAAAACTCGATAAAATAATTCTAAAATTAACCCAAGTATCAAATGTGAATACAAATTTAAATTGTTTCAACTAACCAATAACCATGAAAATGTATTGTATTTTAATTGAAATATGCACAAAAAATAAAGATAACTTTGTCAAGAAATTAGACAGTTATAATAACATATTGCATTCATAATTTATTTATCACTATATATTTTAAAAGATAAATATTTCTACACACTCATAAATGATATGTCTAAAGAAATATTGTAAAAGAAGTACATATAAATAATAGCAAATTTAACCCGAAATATCTCATAACATAAGAAAACAAGAGTGAATAGATAGAAATACCATATACATCTTGATACTTTTCCGTGAATTCGATATCCAAATCCAAGAATCATAATGTAAAATAGACTCCAAGATATAGAAATGCAATTTAAAGGAAATGGCACAAAATCACCAGACAGATCCTTTATAAAATATTTATAAGAGTCAATGGAGTATAGAAATGTAATCTCCAATTAAAATATTACAATTTAGAACCCATTTCTAAATGAAGGAAATGGGTTTAACAGTACTTTATAAAACAAAATAACTAAAACTATTCCTACAATCTATCTAATAAAAATTCAGAAACGTAAATGCACCTTGAAGTGAACCAATTCATTGATTATCTCTGTTGGCTTCTGATGTGCCCAGATGGCGTATTTGAGCATTTATTTCACTTATTCTCGATGACTAAGCTTTGAAAGTGTGACCGTTCGTATATGTGGCATCATGGGGATTCAAGAATAATGCAATCGATGGCATTTGAAAGAAATTTAATCGTTGTTTGTTGACTATGAGGCTTGATAAGGTAAAGTTCACATCATATCCCACAATATTCCTCGTATTTGGCTAATTTGCCGATTCTTATCGATTACTTGTTTCCATCTCGTAATCGCTTCTTTTACCCTAGGTAACTTTCCTCGGGATAGAATCTAAAATAAAATTGGATTGCAGACATGTGCTATTATTCACCACCGTGTTACATTGTTCATCATACTTTTAGCTCGGGATGTAGCTCCTTCCACTTTGATTAAACGCCGTTCCCATTCTACAAAAATAATTTCCTTATGTCTCTCCACAATCCCGGGAAGGTTTGCTTTTCTTCCCGATTCCGAGTCTTGCCATAAAATAAATTCAGAAATTTTTTCATCACTATCACATTCAAGTTTAAGATCGACTCCTTCATCTATTAAGGAAGATGTAATTTCACACACAAGGATTCGCTTCTTCAACCTCTGCATAAAATTATGCCATCTGTTGAGACAATAACTTTGGTTCTGAAAGGGTTTGCTTGAACTGATCCAAATTAGGATAGTGCTTAAACTTATCCAATCCGGATTGAAACATCTTCTCTTGCTCAATCTTTGAAGTCTTCAGCCTTTATAAGAGCTTGTAATTTTTCTACCTCTTGGTTTAGCCGTTTGTTGTTTTCTGTCCGTTGACCAATCTTTTCTTTTTCAATAGCAAGCTTTCTCTAGCTATTTGGATTTGAGCTCTTCTATCCGCAATTTCCATTCCCGACCGAATAATTTCTCGCCTTTCGGTTCTCTCAGAATCTATTCTTCTAACATAGCTATTTTCAAATATTTCTCTTTTTGTTTCATTAATTGTAACTTAAGAGTTCTGTATATAGTTGCACTATAGGCACTTCGCATATTGAGATAAATTAGTGAGATCCTTAGATAGATTCACCTCAAGATTTTTATAAACAATATTCATAAACTCCACCGTGATGTCAAAAGTGTATCCCCGATCAGCTTCTCCTCCTTTTCCTTTTTTCTCACAACAAATTTCCCTATGCTTAGGACTCGTAAATACATCCGTAGGAGGGATTTATTCTATTTTCAACATACATTTATTTAGGGATTTTCAAGAATAACTTCTATATCCTAGTCTTCCCGTAACATTAAATTGGGGATTATTCTCGTTGTCCTATTTACTCGTAAATTTTTCCATACTGGTTTCACAAATGAGGAGAAACTATAAGTTCAGCATTCAACTACCTTTTTAGCATTTTCCTCTCTTCCAAGTTGAGAATCTAGATTATTTTTTATATCTCCTTTTGTACCGTTTCCGCAGCCTTATTGTTTCTCGTGCTCTCCTTTCTCGAATGCACGTTGGCATCGCACTGCGTTCTTTTTCCCCGTCTCTGGGTTGAAAACCGCCGATCAATATGTACATCAAGTTTAAAGGTGCATTTCCTTTTTCTCGCATCAACTTTGTCGCTAATATCTTCTTTTTGTATATCAAGATTAGTTCCCGTTACTATTTTGCCGATGCGTCCTCTTTTCCTTTCTTCCGTCGTGACTCAACTTCCCGCATAGGAACTCTTAATTGATCCGGTAGGAACCGAGTAATCTATGGCTTCTAAACAACATAAACTTATTCAACTTCTTCGAAATTTCGGAATTTGGACTTCGTCAAATAAAAAACTTTGGAAAAATTATCGCCGTAAAACAAATAAATCATCGAACACATCTCAAGTTCGGTGTTCCGAACCAAGCAATTGAAACGACGTAGTAAAATAAAATGCCACCTTCCTTGGATCATACTTCGGGGATTGTTGAAATCTTGAGATTGGTTAGCTTGCCAACTTTTTCTATCATGAACAAAATTATTGAGAGTATAATATCCACATTTAAAAGGAAAAGTAGGCCAGATGAGCTTTTTGTTGTCTTTCAAAGTCTTAGACATGCCTTCTACTTTCAAACTCGATATGTAATTTCGAGCTAACATTTTATCTAGAACATACAAAGGAAGAATGTGTGGTTCCAAAATACTTTCGAAACTCTTATATATGTGAATCTTTCTTCTCGAACCAATCCCCAATCGAGGATAAATCAACTTTAGCCTTCTCGTAAAGTCTAGGAGTGGAATCAAAATTTTAAAAATAGTTTGTTAAATCGGGATAAGAAAACCATGAAAAACTCTCAGGAACATGGCTTGAAATGTCCCTTCCATAAGAACTTCGATAGATATGAATAGGAACGGGATCTTTAGGGGTCCATTTCCATGCTAATATGGGAAATTCAGGGACTGAAGCACATGGCATCTAGAATATACAAAAACAAAAGGAGTAGTATTTTTAGGCTTTTTGTCTTTCCTATACTCAAGAATCCTATTGGTTATCCTATCATAAATAATGACAACCCAAATTCATTATCTCTCCGAATCTATAATGTATATGTATCAATGGCACCATTTGTATAGAAAACCTAGTCAGAAAGTGATTACGTCCCCAAACAATCCGTACATCATTACAACATAACAAGACGGAGAAGGAAGAGACTCCACAGAATACATATCGATGCCTGGCTATGCTTTTTGGGAACCTTTTCCTATTCTCTAATTCCGCTCGACCACTTTTCATTATTCGTACAATTCTGATGAAGTCTTTGTTGTAGATTTTTTGTGGGTCCATATGTGGTACATCGCTTTAATGTCCTCTCGCTTTGAATGAACCAAATATTGTTCCAAGATGAAACAAAGGTTCTATTTTGATAGCCATTATCAATTACCCACCGAATAACATCATAATATGGAAATTCTTTGCTCAGACGGCACTCCGGTGTAGAAATGAATCAAATAGTGTTCGAAGGGGAATTTTTCCGAATCCGACTCTAAATCGTTCATCAGAACCGATGCTTTTGGCACAGCTTACCTTAGGCTTTTTCCTTTCAATGAGGTTACATAGCTCTTCCTAGGATAATTTACCCGCACTTTGGCACGTACGTGTATGTAACCATCTTAATCTTAGCTGGTTTCTTAGGTGCCACAGGAACACTGGGGCTTTTACCATGAAAACAAATTTTGCCTTCCTAGATCTCTTTTACATTTCCTCAGACTGAACTTTCCCTCTCGAATGAAAGGATTGGGTTTTCGTTCGCAAAGGAAAACAATTCAATCGTAAAAACTCAAATGAGGAGAATAATTGTATAACAATCTATTCATTGATTTTAGTATTTATTATCTACATCTTTATAACTAAATTCCTCTAAAGAATCCACACTCACGTATTTAAACAAAATCATTTTCCATTATTTGTTTGATCTCTTATTCAATATCATACGCACAATCAAGAGTTGGCATTTTTGAAACAAGTGTTGTATCTACCTTTTGAATCCTTGCGATGTGATGAATAAATAGTAAGAGCATTAAGTAATAATCACATCGCGAATCTTCAAAGGTACAAAAAATAACACAATATGACGGATATTTATTTCCGATTGCGATGATCGCAATGGGGATTTTCAAATGGAGTGATCGTTAATGAGTTTCTCCGATTTCCGATTGCAATGAGGTAGGTCCGCTATCGTCGTAGTCTTTTAAAACAAACAAATATAACGTTGGTTTCTCCGAAGAATGCAATTGCGATGAAGTGCATCGTATCAAGGTTTTGCAATTGACCACAAAGAGTTTGTTTAAAGTTTTGCTAAATGCCATTGGGATGAACTTCGTCGACGAGTATTTCAAAGTTGATATGATCACTTTAAAGTTTTCTCTCGATTTGCAATTGCGACCGACTCATCGCATCGGAGTTTTATTATAATAAGTCCATGAATGATAATTCTCCAAAATGCAATTGCAATGAATCACATCGCATTTAAAGTATGCAAAACAAATATGAAAACTTAAAATTTTCCAATTTTATGATTGCTATCGAGTTCCATCACATCGAGCTTTACAAAGTGAATATAAAACTTAAAGATCTCTCCGATTTTCGATTTCCGATTATCGTACACATCAAATATTGTTAAATATAAAACTTTATGTAGTATTTTGATATGATAAAAGAATTATATCTCATTGGATCAAATTTTTCAATGTTTTATTTGTTTATACACACTTGTTAATAAAGAAAATATGTCCTTTTATCAATGAACTCTTATTCCTAATTTAAAATGATCGGATTGTTTCTAAATCTTTTTATTTCTATCTAGAAAGCAAGATAAAAAGGGGACCTATTTCTAAATGAAATCTATTCTAGAAATTTAGAAATGGGGAGGGTTGTTGTACAATACAACAATTGGTGATTCACCGAAATGTTTATCTGAAAAAATAAAATGAACACTCATATCGGGTAAGTAAAAATTCCCAAAGATAATGAAAACTATCTTAGGATAATTCAAATAAAATCTAACTATGAAAAAGAATAAAAATCAATAACAATTTTCTAATTCCCTTAAGAATAAAAACAAGCTTTGGGTTATCTCAAGCTTTGATTGGTTGATAATAATGAAGTAAATGGACCTTTTCAAGTTTAGCTTTTGTAATATACTCTATTGTCATAGGCATTGTATCCGCTACCAACAAACGCTCATAGTCTCAATGTTGTTACCTTTTTAACCATCAACTATTCATTATCCCATCCAACTAAGATTATGAATCTTTAAAAATAAATTCATAAGACATATTATCTCATGTTTTTTTATCTTTATTTATTTATCTATTTTTTTAATTTAAGAGCCTAGTTAGTAACAATTCCATTCACTAGTTCTAATTAAACTCGAACAAGATGGTTCGTGATGAGACCCCTTATCTTAATTTTATAAGCCATTACCCCCGTTTTTGGTATGTAGTATTGGTATATGTCAGTTTTATTACTTATGATCATGGTAAGTAGACTCGTGATGAGACCTCTTATCTCCTAAATTTTGTCATATAATTTCTTAGAATTACATTCTAAAAATCAAACCAAAATGGATTGGGTGAAATAGTTGTATCCTTAAGAATAAATGGATGACAATTTTCAGAAGTTTTTTGTTTGCTAAAGCTTGAAAAGGTCCTTAATTTTTAAAGATAACCTTTCTCTACTTAATAAAATTATAATGATTTACATTTTCCTCAAAGTTTCCAAAAGATCATGCAAATGTTTTTGAACAAATTTTCAAATTTTAACATTTTATTTAAAACTATAAAAAATTGTAATCATTTCCCTAAAAATCCTTATTTACACAAAATAAGTATCTATAATATTATTTCTAAGACATTTTCTAATAGTAAAAATTCAATTAGAGACTATCAACAACCTTTATTTACAAAACAAATAAAAATTGCGTAAAGGAATATGTACAAGTAAGAAGGGGTTACCTCCTTATGAAAATAATTTCTTTAAGATAAGCTCCATTTGACAGAAGAGGGTTCTTTCTGTTAAATCTTGGAGTATGAATGTATATGAGCCTATATTTTTCGCAACTGGAAATGGTCCAAGCCACATTTTCTCAAATTTGGTATGCTTACCTTTTTCTTCATGTGCTTTATCCCATTTCGTAACAAGATCAACAATTGAAAAATGTTTTGAGCTGGAACTTGAATCAAAAGAAGATTTTACAAGTCCATGATGTTTTTCATGAATATCTTTTTCTTTTTCTCTATCTTCTTCTAATTTAAGGATTTGATAAAATCTCAACCGAATGGATGAGGAAGGATTTTCTTCAAATGAATCGCACTAGGCTAAGATGGAAGAGCCGTATTGATGGTATTACGACTTCTTTTTTCCATAAACTAAATTGAAAGGTGAAGTTCCTATAGAAGCTTTAAGAGTAATACGATTAGCCCATAATGAAAAGATTAAAGACTTGTTCCAATTATTTTAATTTTGATGAATGGTCCTTTTAATGATTTTGATGAGATTTTCGTTAGTGGATTCAACAAACTAATACCTTGTGGATAATAATTTGTTGAATATTTCAATTTAAAACCTCTTTTAATTGAAAATTCCATTATACTATTACTAAAATAAGATGCATTGTCAAGACCAGAAAGCATTAGGTACACCAAACTTGGTAATGATGAATTGATCGATGAAATCAATAATTGCATCATAATTGGCTAACCTAGAGGGATTTCTTCTACCCAATTTTGTGAAGTAATTTTTTGTTGTGAGAATGTACTTGTGCTATTTGGAAGAATAAGGTAGTATCTCACCAATGATAGCAAGCCCCCATTGCTCAAATGGTTGCTCAATGCTTTCATCGTCGTAAAGGGAAAAGCTTCGGCTTCCTTTGTCTTTCACTAGCAGCTGATGTACCTCTTTTCACTTCCTCACATAATCATGTGTATCTTTAAAAGTGGTAGGCCAATAATATCCAACATGGATGATTTTAGAGTTGTGGTATCACCTCCAAAATGATCGCCCGCCGGTCCATCATGTAATTCCCGCAATACCTTTTTTTCTTCAAAAGATTTTCAAGACATCTTAATAGATTGAATCATAATTCTTTCGAATAACACATCATCAATGATTTCACATTTAGTAGCCTTCCAATCTTAAAGCACGTTTGTTCTTAGCCGAGATTAGAAGGAGCATACCCATTTTTGAAGTAAAATATTAGATCAACACATCGAGATTCAAAATCAGTAACACTTATCTCACTTACTTGGATAGCATTTTCCGGATCTTGATTTTCCGGTATGTTATGGAACTTTGCTAATAATATGCAAAAACCTTGACCAACAATCTTTGCTAGTTTACTATCAATATCGTATTCTTGCAAGGATGCGCCACTCAATTAGCCCTTTTTTCTCCTACTTCTCTTTGAATTAATATTTGTCTCAATCGCAGAATGGGACAATAACTTTTATGTGTGTTTTTAAGAGAAAAGGCCTAAAATGTTTGATTGAATTAAAAAAACAGCCGAAGGCTTGTTTTTCTACATCGAATAATTCACAAATTTCACTTCTCCTTGCGTATTTGAGTCAAGAAAGAACCTAAGCTTCAATTTGTCGATCATCGAGCTATGTTAAAATAGTACTATGATGTTTCGTATCACAAAAGTATACGTAATAAAATATTTAGAAAAATTGGGAGTGTTTAGTGTGTGCATTAATGATTGCCTTCTTGATTGCATCAAAGGCTTCTTTTTTCTTTAGACCCCCATTTTAATACCGAATTTTGCTTAATCATATTCTCGTATAGGTAAAACAATTTGAGAAAATCGGAACGAATCTTTTTTACAAAATTAATCGCCCCTAAAAATGATCGCATGGAATTTTTTATTATGAGGTAAAGAAATATAAAAAATTTCTTTAACTCGTCCGTCGATATATACCATATTTGGACACAAAAAACCCTAAGAGTTTCTTCTTTCCTTCATCGAGAGCAAAGAAGGTTTTCTTTGGCGTATGGAAATACCAAATCTTCTACATCTTTCAAATATTTGTTTTAGATCATGTAGATGATTCTACCTTTTTGAATATACCGTTATTTCATCAAGATAAATGAAAACCGATCTATTAATCGACCCTTTGGAATGCTATATCCATGGCTCTATGAAAGTATCTCCTCATTTACGAAACCAAAAGCATTTTCCTCGATAAGCATAGGTTCCCCATTTGGTTCCTTTGTGCGGGTTTTCAAACTCCATCATCCGGATGTACTAAAATTTGATTATAGCCCGAAAATCCATCAAGGAAGGACATGAGTTCAGAATCAAACACCTCTTTTGGTGAATTTTCTCCATGGTCGACAATGGGAAATTGTCCTTTTGACATGCCTTGTTTAAATTTCGAAATCAATACGTATTCTAATATCACCATTTTTCTAATAGGTAACCAAGGCCGGAAACCTAATTGAATGCCTTACAGAAAAAAGGATTTTGGCTTTCAAAAGTTTGTTGAGTTTTGTTTTGATTTGATCCTCAGATTTGATGAACTTTATTAACTTCGTTGAATAGGCTTAACATCGTATAGCATTGGAATCGTGTGTTGAATCACATAAGTGTCATAAGTCTTTAAGTCCTCATAATTCCAAGCGAAGACATTTTATATTTACTCATAAGTTTGATGAAAGAAGATCTTTATTCGGGAGTTAAATGAAACCGAGATTAAATACGAGGTTGTGGGAATCGTAGCCAAGATTCACTAATTCAAACCTGTAAAGTCGAACTTCGCGTTTAGCATTAGTAACTTTGAATCGTCTTTAATACTGCGCGTACACTAAGTTTAACAACAGATTTAGGAATTGGATTTCATTATTTCTTGAAGTAATTTGCGTATCATGATCATCTTCATCAATAATTTGTTCATCATAGGATTTCTGTGGTTAGAAATTCAAAATATCTTGATCAGTGGTAGAATACTTCAGTTTGTGATATTATCTAGGACATGGCTAAAATCAATTCTACTAAAAATCTATCAGATTGCAATCTTCACAGGAGGATGACAACATTAGCTAAGAGGTCACTTTGATGTGTTTTGATTTCTAGAATAAGAGATATCAAATGCTAGAAATTGAGTGGTAAGGTCTTGCATTTAGGTTTGATAATGTTTGAGATGTCCGGAAAGAGTTGAAGGATGGCATTCCTTACTTGTCTTATGATAATTTAAGAATCTCCATATACTTTCAAGTATTTTACATTTAATCCTATATCTTATAAAGCCCTTGAATCAAGGCTTTATATTCAAATGCATTATTAACTCATTCAAATTCTAATATACATGATAGCATGGTTTTCTCTCCTTCTGATCAATTAGGATGTATCCCCGTCTCGGCTTCATCACTATATTTTGATCCATCAAAATATAAATGACCAAATAAAGTTCTATCTATGAAGTTTATCTATAAATGAATAAAAAATATTAACAATTTAGAAGAATTAGATTGCGAAAATTTTTCAATTTGAGAAACAAAAGTATTTACAGAAAAAGGGTGATTGTGGTGTGTAGTAAATTCCCAAGAAATGACTTAGTTTAATAACTCTCCAAGAATATTGTTGTTGAAAGCTACATGTTTGTTCTATTGTTCAAATTCAGTTACAAAGGTGCTTATATGTTTTTCCACTCGATTTTGATTTTATTTGCTCTTTATAGGGAAGCCACATATGTGAAAAATCACTGTGATATAACCGTTAAGTTTGCGTACCGCCTCGCTTAAGACTAACCCATAGAATTCAGGAATATCCGCCGTAATTAGAATATCAATTCTTTGGACAATCCTAGGATCTAAGCTAGTCTAATGGTAACCGAATTGATTTCTCTTACAACTTGAACTTTAGAGCGATCCAATTGTACAATGTGAACTGCAGACTTGTGGTTCAATATTCAATTTTGCACAGATCGAAGTAGCCATTATATTAGAGGATGTCTTTAATCAATTAAAAAATTATGCAAATTCTTATTGTAGATTTCATAAGTCAACAAAAATGGAGGTGTCTCGAGAATTTGATCTTTCTCCAAGAAGAATGTTGTCTATGGCATCTACTTTGTCTCGGTGGCTTACCAATTCCCTTTAGTCGTTTTCGCAACTACACCGCTTGGTAGAGGAGCAATAGGTGTAACATTTAATTTTTAATAAGAAATTTTTGTTGATGTTTAATTTTGCTGATTTCATGAAGAAATATTCTCATTATTTTCTATGTCCTCAACAATATTATAATCAATTGATCCGATACCACTAGAGTCTTAGATGATGATGGGAGATTGGGAGATGATGGTTGATTCGAGTGGGTAAGGAAGAATATTTTGCAAGAGTCTTGTCTTTGGTACTCGAGTAGTAGTTTTTGGAACAAAGTTGAATGGTGTTTCGAAGTGTATATTTTCTCCTCGTACTCATAGGCATAGCTTGTTCCATCTCACTATCTCAATTAGGGAGAATGAAATCCCACATTCCATGTAATTCACCTATTTCTTCCTCATCTTCTTCAACCGACACCGGAGGAGTATCTTCCTCTTCACTTTTGGATTCTCGTATTGAGATTGCATTGGGAGTTTTTGATTCAAATTTTGATTTCTCTTGAAATTTCGAATGGTCTCTTTGTAGAAGTCTTCGCTACTTGCTTTTTGATCTCAACCATCTCATTAGACATGGTTTTAAGAAATTCTTCAGTAAACCCTCCATGTCATATGGATCTCTTGGTGTCTTTTTCTTTGAATCGTCCTTAAAAGTGACTTTCTTGATTTTCTTCTCGATAGCATTTCTCTTATCTAGAGAAATCATTTGTTTTTCAACCGAAATAGCTTCTTTCATATTCTTAGCTAAAGTCGGTTTTGTGCCTATCTACAAAAATTTCTAAGTTTGAGAGTAAAGCATTAATGTACCATTCACTTCTAACCTCGCTCACTAGGTTTAGATGTTACAGGGATCTTATTCAAGAGTTTATTGAATCGAGAGTTAAAATCTTTAATGGGCTCTTTGATTGAGTCTTTAAATTGGAGAGGTTGTTGATTAGGGTAGAAATTGATCTATCATCTCCATATTTAGTTAAAAAATTCTCTTCTTCAAACATATCCCAACTTGTGATAGAAACCGAAGGTAAGGAAAAGTACCAGGACCCTCCTATTCCTTGCAAAGTATAAGGGAATAACCCTGACAACATCTTCATGCTCTACTTGATTCAATTTTATAGCAAGCATAAAGTTATTGATATGTTCTTCTCGTTGGTATACAAATATATGGACTAAATTTTGGTAGCAATTTTTTAGGGATGGTCGTGTAGATCATGCAAAGGTGTAGCCATTTACAAGCGTCATCTCCATGGTCTCTCAGAAATGGCTCGCCATTGTTGGGATAACACTGGGAGGATTTGAAGAAACGATTGGTATATGATAGTAACAATCGAATTACTAGAAGAGACAATTGATGTTTGTTTCGTATGGTGTCCGAGCAGATGATGATGATGAGACTATCGCACTTTTTTGATTTGGAGTTTGGGAAACAAGATGATTGAATTTATGAAGTGAAAACTAGTATCACTTTCTCGTTTTCGATGGAGTTATTGTTTTGACTCTACTAGGCAAAGGAAATTCTTTTGGGGAAATTCCAAGTTTTTCACTCACAGACCGCAGAGGTCTAAGAAATAAAACTCGCGAGGTGACACTACCTTTCAGATATTTCTCGATTCTTCTAATGATAACAAGAATCCTTGAAGTTTATGAACTAAAGCTTCAACTTCTGGGATTCAGAATCGGGGACATTCGATTGATCCGAGACTTTGGTAGTGGGTGTTTGAATAATTTTATCAATTTCTTCTCTAGTGATTTGAGATGTGGAAGAAATCAAAGGTGATGAGGGTGTGTTGTGCTCTTAGGAATGGCTTGCGCTTTGGATTTATCTCGCTATTCATAGCTTTGGCCCTCCTTCTAGTGCTGCACCTGAAGCCTTGGAAATTCGCCGTCAAATATCGGGGATAACCATCCGGCCGTAGGACCTTAGGACAACTCCTTTTCCATTTGGTGGTGACCCGACCGGATTGATAGACCCGCTCTAATAATTTAAATGGGTTGGTAATGGAATGATTGGGTGAAGGGAAAAATACAGACTCAAATGACCGAAATAAACTATCTAATCTAATCTAAAAAAGTGATAAAATAATTCTATAATGAATCTTTAGTATCAAATGTGAATACAACTTCAAATTGTTTCAACTAACCAATAACCTATGAAAATGTATTATAGTTTTAACGAAACATAAAGAATAAATAAAGATAACTATGTTTAAGAAATTAAATAGACTTATAATAACATATTTCATTCATCATTTATTTATCATTTGCATATACTGTAAAATATAAATATTTCTACACACTCGTAAATGATATGTATAAAGAAATATATTGTGAAACAAGTACATATAAATGATAGCAAATTTAAAGGAAATATCTCATAACATTAGAAAACTAGCAAAGTGAATGGGGACATAAATACCATATCCATCTTGATATTTTCTCGATGGAATTCGATATCCAAATCCAACAACATCAATGTAAAACAGACCAAGATACAGAATGCAATTCTTAAAGGCAATTTTGCACATAATCACCAGACAGATCCTTTACAAAAATATAAGAGTCAAGTGGAGTACAAAATGTACCTAAGTCAAAATATTACAAATTAAAGACCCCTTTATAAATGCATGAAAGGGGTTTAAATAGGTACTTTATAGTAAAATAACTAAAACTATTCCTACAATCTATCTAATCAAAAATCTAGAAACATAAATGCACCTTGAAGTGAACCGATTCTATCGATTATCCGTTGTGTTTGATGTGCCTGGGACAGTAGATTTTACATTTTCACTTATTCTCGATGACTAAGCTTTTTGAGTGTGACTGCTCGTATATGTGGTATCATAGAATTCAGAATAATGAAATCGATGGAATTTGAAAGAAATTTAATCGTTGTTTGTTGACTATGAGGCTTGATAAGGTAGGTCCACATCATATCCCACAATATTCTCAGATTTGGCTAATTTGTTGATTCTTATTGATTATTTCTCGTTTCCATCCGTAATCGCTTCTTTTACCCTAGGTAACTTGCCTAGGGTACAATCAAATAAAATTGATTGCACATGTGCTATTATTCACCAGCTATGTGACATTTTTCATCATACTTTTAGCTTTGGATGTAGCTCCTTCCTCTTTGATTAAACGCTATGTTCCCATTTCCGCAAAAATAATTTCCTTATGTCTCTCCACAATCCTAGGAAGGTTTTTTTCTTCTCAATTCGAGTCTTGCCATAAAATAAATTGCAATTTGGTCATCACTATCAAATTCAAGTTTAAGACCGACTTTCATCTATTAAGGAAGATGCAATTTCACACAAGGATTTTGCTTCTTCAAAATTTAGACAAAATCATTTAATTGCTGAGACAATAACTTGTTTTGGTTTCCGTGGCTTCAATTTGAATTGATCCAAATTAGGATAGTTCTTAAGCTTATCCAACTGGACGAAACATCTTCTCTTGCTCAATCTTTTGAATTCTTCTCATTTTGCAGAAGAGGTTGTAAATTTTGCTACCTCTTGGTTTAGCCGTTGTCGCTTTTCTTAAGGTCTATTGATCAATATTTTTTCTGGCCAGCAAGGCGTGCTCTTCTAGCCGTTTAATTTGAGCTCTTCATCCTGCACTTCTCGTTCTAACCGAATAATTTTTCGCCGGTTCTCTCGTAACCTCGTTCTTTCTAACATAGCTATTTGCTATTCTTTGCTTTCATTAATTGTGTAACTTTAGAGGCCTTGTCTATCGCGCACTATACAGTAACTCGCATATTGAGATAATTTCTAAGGAGATCCTCGATGGGATTCACCTTAGCATTTTTATAAATAATATTCATAACCTCCACCCGTGATGTCGAAATCTCATCTCGATCATTTCTCCTCCTTTTCCTTTGTTTTCTCACAACAACTCCTATGCTTAGGACTGTAAAATACATCCAAAGGAGGGATTTCTTCTATTTTCAACATAATTTCACCCGTGGTATTTTCGTGAATAACTTCTATATCTTGGTCTTCCGTAACATTAACTTGGGGATTATTCTCGTTGTCCTATTTGTCAGCAAATTGCTCATATTGGCTCAAAGAAATGAGGAGAAACTATAAGTTCAACAGATTCAACTACCTTTTTAGCAAGCTTTCCTCTCTTCCAAGTTGAGAGTCTCGTTTATTGTTTATATCTCCTTTTGAAATCGTTTAGTAGCCTTACCGTTTGTGCCTCCTTTCTCGAATGCACATTGGTACGTATTCTCGTTGCTTTCTTTTCCTATTTGGGATGAAAAATGTTGAGCAATATGTACATCATGTTTAGCAGCGTTTCCCCGCTTCCAAGACTTCGCTAATATCTTATTTTTGTATAACAAGATTAGTTCATACATCGTTCGTATGTATCCTCTTTTTCCTTCGTTGTGACTTAGCTTCCTACATAGGAACTCTTAATTGATCCAAAGGAACTTGAGTAATATTTGGCTTCCAAACAACATAAACTTATTCAACTCTTCAGCCTGGAATTTGGACTTGGCCAACCAAAACTTGGGACAAATTATCTACAAAACAAATAAATCATCGAACATATCCGGATCATGTTTGAACCGAGCAATTGAAATAGTAGTAGTAAAAATCAAATGCCACCTTCCTCGTATCATATTGCCTCCCGGGATTGTTGAAAGCTTGATATTGGGTTAGCTCGCCGACTTCTTTTCTCAAAGATGAAAAAAATTATTGAGAGTATAGACCTCCACATTTAAAAGGAAAAATTAGGCCACATTAGCTTCTTTCTGCTCTTCAAAGTCCCGACATGCCTTCTACCGTTAGCAATGATATAATTTCCGCAGCTAACAATACCCGGAACATAAAAGAAGAATGTGTGGTTCCAAAATACTTCGGCACTGAATATATGAATATTTTTCTAAACCAATCCCCAATCGAGGATAAATCAACTTTAGACTTCTCGGAAAGTCTAAGAAGGAATCAACCAAAAATAGTTTGGATAACCTGAGAAGAAAACCGACAAACTCTTATAAACATGGCTTTTGGAAAATGTTCCTCTTACAAGAACTTGTGATATATGAATAGGAACAGATCTTTAGGGTCCATTTCCATCCTAATATGGGAAATTGTGAATTGAAGCACAGCGTTCTAGAATATAAGCCCAAAAATAAAAGGGAGTAGTATTTCCCCGAGTTTTTGTCTTTCCATACTTAAGAATCCTATCAAGCACTATCGTAAAAGAATGACAAACTCTACTCCATTATCTCAATTTATAGCAAGAATGTATTAATGGCACCATTTGTATAGAAAACTCACTGAGTTATCATTCCCAAACAATCCGCACATCATTGCTACTTGATAATGTTACAAAGGCTAAAGAGACTCCATGTATCACATACTGATGGCTCCTGTTTATGCTTTTTGGGAGCCTTTCCCCATTCTCTAACTGATCGTATTTTCATTATTCATAGCAAATTCCTTGATGATGTCTTTACAGATTTTTTGTGGGTCCGGAAGGTGGTACACTCGCTTAATGTCCTCTCGCTTTGAACGACCCGAATATTGTTCCAGAAGCTAAAACAAAGGTTCTCATGGATAGCCACATTATCAATTAGCCACCGAATAACACTTTCATAATACGAAAAAATGTTGCCCGAGCGGTAACGTGCGTAAATGAATTAGCCATAACAAGGGAATTTTCTTCAATCTAACTCGAATCGTTCTCAATGAACCGATGCTTTTCGTACGCTATCCTTAGGCTTTTCCTTTTAATGAGGTTATATACCTTTTCCCGTGATAATTTACCTAGACTCGTACCCACGTGTTCATAAATTGCCTTAATCTTAGCTAGTTTATATTTAGGTGCCATGTGGTGAACACAGTGGTTTTTACCGCGACAACAAATTTCACCTTCCTAGATCTCTTCACATTTCGTATCCGTAAATTTTTCCTCGCTCTCGCGAATTAAAGGATTGGGTTTTCTTTGTCTGCAAAGGAAAAACAATTCAATCGTGGTAAAAACCTCAAAATGAGGAGAACAATCATATAACAATTCATTCATTGATTTTATTTATTATCTCCGTGTTTATAACATAAATTCCCTCTAAAGAGTCACACTCATGTATTTAAAACAAAATCATTTTCCATTATTCATTTGATTTCATATTCAATATCATACGACAACCTGAGTTGGAATTTTTGAAATAAGTGTTAAAAATATTACCTTTGAATCACATGAAGGAATAAATAGGCAAGAGCATTAAGTAATAATCGCATCGTGAATCTTCAAAGGTACACAAAATAACATAATATGATTTATGCTTACCTCCGATTGCGATGATCACATCGGGGATTTTCAAATGGAGTGGATCATTAATGAGTTTCTCCGATTTCCGATTGCGATGAGGTGGGGTTCGTGACGTCGAGTCTTTAATCAAACAAATATAATGTTTGTTTCTCTCGCAATGCAACTATGATGAAGCGCATCACACCGTGGTTTTGCAATTTGTTTAAAGTTTAAAATGCTATCGGGATGAACTGCCGCGTCTTATATTTCGTGCGTATATGATCACTTTAAAGTTTCAATTTCGTTGCGATATGACTCATCACATCTAGGTTTTATTATAATAATTCCATGAATGGACATTCTCCGAAATGTGATTGCAATGAATCGTATCGCATTGGAAGTATGAAAAACAAAAACGAAAACTTAAAACTTATCCAATTTGCAATTACATTGAGTTCCATCGCATAGGAGTTTTACAAAGTGAATATAAAACTTAAATATCTCTCCGATTTATGATTTGTGATTACTCTGTACATCAAATATTGTTAAATATAAAAACTTTATAATAATTTGATAGATAAAAGCTTTATATGTCATCGGATCGGAAAGTTTTTCAATGTTGTATTTTTTTATACACACTTGTTAATAAAGATATGCAATATGTCCTTTTATCAATGAACTTATTCCTAATTTAAAATGATCGATTTTTTCTAAATATTTTATTTCTATCTAGAAAGCAAGATAAAGGGGGACCTATTTCTAAATGAAATTTATTCTAGAAATTTAGAAATGGGGAGGGTTGTTGTATAGTACAACAAAATTTGATAGTGTTGCTCATCTCCGTGATAAGGCATATACCAACATATTGTTCTTCCCCTTCGACATACTCCATGTCAAAGTCATAAGCCTAGATTTTTCCGACCCACTTCTCGCGGCCTCTCTTGCAACTTCTTATGCTCAAGAAAATCGATACTTTTTGTGGCTTCCATTTTCACCCGAAATATGCTACCCACCAAATACTACAGAACTGGACAATGCATACATGATGGGCAACATATCTTTGTCATATATCGAATACAACCTCTCATGTGGAAAGATCTTCCGACTCTCGAAATCAGATGACCTCCCCTTGCATGAACATTGCGCCAACTCTCTCCTAAAGAATCACACTACCGCAAAGGGTTGTGTGAAATCTAGAAATTCCAACATCGAACATCTACTCATCACTCGAGCCTTTAAAAAGGCCCTTCGCACGTTGTCTATCCACCAAAAGGCTCCTTATTAGTGATCCGTGAGGGGTGTTGCGAACCGTGAAAATCCCTTGACAAAATTCCTATAGTAGGAAAATACTTACAAAGCCCCAAATTTTTGTCAGCATTCTTTTCGTACCGACTCAATCCCGAATGGCCCGCATCTTCTCCTCATGGATCCTTAATCCATCTACTCTAATGATATGTCCTAGGTAGAGCATCTTTGTAAGTCCAAATTCACACTTGGATAGTTTTGCATAAAAAAATGTTCTTCCAAGAAGATGCGACACCGCCTCAATATGTTGCAAGTGCTCCTCCCAAGTGCGGTTGTAAATGAGAATATCGTCAAAGAACACTAGAAAAAACTTCCTGGGCCATCCATGGAACATGTAGTTCATACACATCAAAGTGGTAGGAGCATCAGTCAGCCCAAAGGGCATCACCAAGAACTCGAAGTGGCCATAGTGGCATCCTAATGCATCTTTTGGGACATCTTGGTCCCTCACCTTGATCTAATGGTACCCCACCTCGTATCGATCTTGGAAAAGAACTTTTATCCCCTCAACCCATCCATCATCTCATCAATCCTCGGGAATGGCATATCCCGTTCTTCATTGTCTTCTTCTTCAAAGTCCTCGTAATAAATGCACATCCACAAAGTGTTGTCCTTCTTCTTCGCCAACACCACAAAAGGAAAAGGGGCTAGTTCTAGGTCGCATGTGTCCTAGTGCCAAGAGCTCTTGGATGGCCTTTCAATATCGTCCCTATAGGCCTTATGGTTTGGCTGGGTGTGGTTATCACTATCTCGGGATCCCCTAATCTAACTCAATAGTGTGCTCGAACCCTCGATCCGGTGGATGCGATAAGCAGGTATGTCCCCAATGACCGAAGGGTAGAAGTCTAATATCGACTACACATCGAGGTGCGCGACCGCCCCGTGACTTCGCTCTAAACACACAAATTACCTCTACCTATGTTCCCCTTCCGGTAACCGCTCCATCCGGTGTGCTGCCACTATTTTGGTGGATATGTGCGCATTCCTCTAATCAACTAGTGCTTCCCGCTCTTCTTATATGTCCACCCATATCCAATTTCTCCCAATATGTAGTGACCTTTCCCAAACATAATCATCCACCGTACACCAAATATCACAATCGGTGTATGGAATGTCAACCACAAATAAATGATCCGTCACCGTATAGGTTCCCATGGTTACGAATGCTAGAACATACCTCAAGAAATGCATGGTTCTCGGCACTTGGAAGTAATATATAAATCCATGAAAACTCTCGGTTGGTATGCTCCTCCTCTACACTAGTTGAGTATCAATGAAATTATGTGTGGCCTCGCTATCCACCAATATTGTAACACTTTTTCCTTGACCATGCCTTAGAATCTCAACAACATTTTCAGGAACGCCTTGCAAAGATGCAAGGACTCCTCCAATAGGTGAAAATTCTCCTCCCTCTCGTTGTCGTTACTAGTGAGGTGGATGATTCTGCATCAACATATGCATCTCCCTCCAATTATTCATATGCTTCCTCTTCTCCCCTCACTATCGCAGAGAATACCTTAATGTAGTGTGCCTTCCCTATGGCACATCGATGACTTGGTGCCTATGGATCCTAGCAACTCAAGCATAACGTCATTCGTCTTAAATCCCTCCGGTATCATCATCCAAAGGTCCTGGCCTCGTTCCCCTTTGGTGGTGGAATCCCCTCATGTCTTTCCCCTTCGCTAAAATTTTGGTTTATGGGGAAATTAAGCTCCCGCCCTAGGCAAGGCATCCCGTATCCCCGGTCCTCCCAACCACGTCCTAAAGTGTACTCGGTCTAGTGGATCTAACTAAACCATGCGCAGGCTCTTCCAATCCGTCAAAAATATACACCCTCCTAGCCACGGCATGCATCCGTAACCATTACCGATAACTTCAATAACTCGAGATATAAGTCTTCGGTGCCCCGTCCGCTTGATTTTGGCTAACTCAACGAAATGCTCCTCCGGGTCCCTTCAATCAAATTCTACTAGCTTCTCGTGAACTCGCATATGTAGTCACTCCTACATGACCCAATGTGGACATCCCATGGAACCATCGTGAGCTTCTCCTTCAAGGTGTAGCGCTCACCACCTCGATGGATTCACCTCCTCCATTTGATTTAGCTGAAAATATATGTCTAACTTCTCCACCCAAGATTTTTTTGTACTCTTTTGGAAGACCCATCAAAAGTAGGCAAAAAGTCTACCCATGGTAAATTGTAGGTCATTTCCTTGCATGTACCCTCCTCTATTATAGCTATGTGGTCTTCAAATATCCTTAATCTAGAAAATCTCGGAAAGTCGATGATATCCGAAATCCTTGGTATGAGATAGGTACTCAAGAAAATAATTGCCCAAATCCTCCTCGCTCCCATACCCATCGCTAAGAAAGTGTGCATGGTGGAATGTTGTGATGCCTATGGAACCACCGAAGCTGCTCCTCGCCCAATGGTGAGAATTCCCTTAATCCTTATCCATTTTGGAACCCCCGCGGATTTTTTTGTGTCTCTGCCTATTCTCATTTCTTTAATTTCTTCGATATCTCCCCCGCACTTATTTTATGATGATATTTCAAATTTTTCATCACCTTTTCGCTATTGGATCCTTCTGAGTTCCTCCACCTGAATTCGATCTTCTTGTCACAGATGTGATTCCAACTTTATCTGTTTACCTCCTTTTCAATTCAATGTAATTAATTTGTTCTTCAGAAAATAATTTAATGAACTGTTTTTATAATTAATGTATCCATGATTTTTATTGGTCACTCAATATCTCCCTAATAGGAAATTAGCAACAATTGAAAGAAAAACAAAAGACAAAACATGTAGAAATATGGAAAATGTATCAAAATAAAGATAAATAGAACCGTAAAAATGTTGAGCCATTTTATTAATATGGAGGTGAAAATCAAATACAACATACTCAAAATGATAGCACTCAAGCCGGAAAACTGGGTTGGGATGGCCCTTTTAAAGGTCGCCTCACCGAAACATTGCCTCGTTGGTAATTTGTCGATTCTTCCTATGCATTTCCCTACTATAAATGTTGTTGGGTTTGATGAATATGGATGCATAGTGAGGTTGTTTTGGTGTTCAAAATGCTAATATTTGTACATCACCTCTACTCTCAAAACCCAAAAAACTCAAAATATTTACAGATTGGTTGACGCCATAAAATCACCCACCTAAGGTTTTAAAAACATTTATACTAGGTGTACGCAGCTATGGGCTAAATTGATAGATAATATCACTAAATCTCCCTCTATCTCAACTATTGAAGGGCTTATCCTTTCACTCTGATTCAAAGTCAAGTGCCTTGGAATTTCACCCTCTCCCGAATGCCTTTGCTACTAGACTGCATGAGTCACTAAGTGATTGTACCACTTAGAGGGGTTTCTTTAAGTGGCTTGATGTCGAATAATGAAATTTTCTCTCAAGGACAATAGGAATCCTCTCTTTGAGTGGGCACTCGAAGTCCCTGGGATGAGGTTGGGATCTCCGCTCATAAACACTCATGTCCTAAACAACATTGTAGACTCGACTAAACAACTCAAGCATTCAAGTCTTAAACAACGAGAAAATAAAATAACTCGAATGATAGCTTATGGATGCTCTCACCTCTTCTTATTCTTGTAAACCTCACACCCCTAGGAACACATCATAACTACGTTTTACTCTTGGTTCATATCCTCCACATACACTACGCCGTTCTCGGGCATCTTGGCCCCACACACTACCGTGTTGTCCACTTTCACACTAAGGAAGTGAATATTCCAATCGCTAGATTTATGGGTCTTCATGGGTGTCCCGTGTTTTGATAGTTTGGAAAATCAAAAGACAAGGCAACATTAGAACCGATATTTAGTGTTACAGGATCTAGTCCTCCCGTGCTCGCAGAGGATCTCAAATGTTTGTTTGCAAAGGTTTATCTTGTGTGCTTTGAGTATTGGTTTTAGACTAGTTATTGGCGTGTGTTTGTTTATTCGTTTGGTTGAATTGATACAAACAGAACATGAAGGGTCTAGGAAAGATATATAGAATGGAGAAACATCTCAGGCATTGGGAAATGGAGTTAAGAAGAGGTCATAACATACTCATAAATGGATATGGGATATTAGAGGGAAAATCTAACTTGGCCACATGATCCTTCGTTTTGGAATGAGATGGACATCAATTATTTGGAAAGAGAAGTTTAATTCTCAAACAAAGGGAATTTGAAAGCACAACTTGAACAATAAAGAGCTATTTGGTAGACAAAAGGATAACCATAAATTCTACAAATCATAATTTTAAGAAAATAATGATTTCAAAACAACTTTTAAAATGAAATCTAAGATTCGGGGAACACCTATTTCCTCAAATATTTTATTTCAATTGACTTAGAAAACAAAAAAAGATTCATAATTGTAGTCATACAAGAGGGAACACCTAACACATCTATGATTACAACTATAAAGACCTTTAAGACAATTTACAGCACAAAGGGAAAGATCAGAACATACCTCCTGGCTTACCGTAAATAGAAATACTTCAAAGGGAGACTTCAATAACAGCTTTTAAGTGGCAACAAACAAGTAGGGAGAACCATAAATCATGATGAAACCAATCGTTCAAACTATTAAGGAAATAAACAAGCATGAGGACTAAAGAGAGAGAATAAAGACTCTAAAATACCTCGCCGAAGAAAACATGAAATAGTGAAGGATGAACAGTCTAAGGTGCTTCAAGAGTCATTTCAGGCCTAAAACTTTCAACCCATCGTAGTAAGAAATTATGAACAAAATGGAAACAGGAGAAAACATTAAAGAGTTCGAATACTTCACCAATGTACTCAAGCTCATGGATCCAATGATAGAGCCAGAACAAGCATGCAACAACATCATCAAGGCTTCCAAGACTTCAATTTGTTCTTCAACTTTAACAAACTATGTATAATTTCAAAGAGTTTCAATATTAAAACTAGTGATCAACCAACGAAACTCTTTCTTCTCAGTAGTATTTATAGAATAAAGAGGAGGTGGACTCGATAAAGATCTCTAAAAATAATTAATATAGAATTAAATAGCTGCCTTTGGGGGCTCAATGAAGCAACTTACATAGGTGTCCTCCGTATAAAATCATTTACATTAACTATTAGGTTTGTCGTGGAAAGAATTTGCTGACTTCAAGGCTCCTTGTTATCCTTGTAATAACTTTCCGTCGACACAGTTAAATTTAATAACAAGTTCCTGAAATAATTGTTCAGCCGTATTGATGCAAATACCTCCCGGTCTCAAAATAACTTCTCGGCCTTCTTGATTGCTTTGAGGCCGATAGTGGCCTTTGCGGTGGTCGGGAATTTAATTAGCCTCTAATGTGGCAAAGCCGTATGCTTTCTATCCGATATAAAAACTCAAGTGATCTTCAAACCGTGTTTCAGGCTTCGATAATCCATTTTTAGCCGTAATCCCTATAGATCCGTTTTCAATTTTTCTCGTCCTCGATATACTTTGTCTTCGACACCGACATTCAATTCGGTGGTTGATTAACCGTGTTTTTTGCTAGTGTGGCCGTGCAAAGGGATATGGCATCAATGCCTCATGAATCAATCGATGAAACGTGAATTTGAAATCCGCAAATGATTTTCTTTGATGGATCAGAGTATCGAGGATCGTCGTCACCCTCTACTTCGAAATTTCTTCGACATAGTGAAAAAACCATTAAACCCCGCAAAAAATGGGAAAATATTATAAAATCCATGCATGTGTAGGTTTACTTCTTCGTAAGGCATGTGGAGAAGAAGCGTCGTTGGATGGCATCATCCAAATGGGTTGAGACGACGTAGGAATTCAAAGGAAAGGCAAAAAGAAATTGAATTTGGGAGTTGTCGAACATCGCGGCGAGAGATCGACTTGGCCGAGAGCGAGGCGAAAATTCAAAGCGGGAGGAATCGGTGGCGATGAATTAGGCCTTCGATCCGCGCATCAGATCGACAAGGGAAGATGATTTAATGACCATCAAGTCGCATCTCCGTTAACCACTGTGCCGTGAGCGATTACCGTCCGATGAGCGTCCTCAGACGATTGGACGTCATCGCGCCGGTCCATGTCCGATCTTTAACGCGTGATGGACAAAGAACTTTGTGAATAAGGCTCAGCCACGTGTCAAGCGGCAGGCGGAATCGCTATACAAATGAAAAATACCACTTTGCTCAAAATTGGTGCGTGATACCACTTGGTTTTGGTAAATGAAGTAGCGTGATGAAGTGTGGACTACCAGAAGTATGGGATTACACGTCGTCGATCTCGCATCGCATCGACGCGTGGAGACTTCCATTCAAACTTTCGATTCCGGCGAAAAACCTTAGGAAATAATAAAAGCGTCAAATTTATATAAATGAAGGTTTTAAAATATTAATTTATAATGTCTTGGTGCTCGATCGCAGGGCTTTGGGCACATGGAAGATAATATGACCAAGGGTTAAAGAGGAGGCTAATCGCAATGGGCAACGCACAAGAAGTTGAAGGCCGGCACCTTGCCCATCGTGGCATATGGAGGGGAGGCTAAAGACTTAGCCTGGTGGCTAAGTCCATAATATGAAAAAAAAAAAAAAAAAAAAATGTATTCTTAGGCATTTTTCAATGATTTTTCAAAGGAGTTGGTGGGGTTTCCAATAAGGCGAGGCCTTAGACCTTATAAAAGGGTTTTCGCTGAAGGAAAATGGGGAGAAAAACATGAAAAACCGAAGTATTTCATGGGGAGAAGAAAAGAAAAGATGAGGTTAGTGTTGGAAGAAGGGGGAAAAGGACAACTATGTTTTTGCGTAGTATTCTTCCTCGGGGAATCAAATAGGATTTTCGCAGTTTTTCAAGATAGGAACAATAAATCCTGAAGATTTGGATAAAGAGGCATGAGGCCTTCAAGAGTCTTCAAGAGCCAACACTTTTTAGCAATACACCGTTCAAGGCTTCAAACGCTTTAGCCACCTTTTTCTATAACAAATTTTATAGGTGGCTAACAGTGTCCCTCCACCTCTTTTATTCATCTACTTAATTAAGAAAAAAATTAATATTGTAATTAGATAAAGGTAATTAGGAATATTACAAAGGGAGAAATTTGTTCAGCTCAAAGTTTATTAAAGAGAAGGAAATCTTGCATTGATAGAGGGTAGACCTCCATGCCCTAAGTTTGCCTCATCGAGCAACACAAGAAGGAAATAGAGGGAAGAAGTCCTAAGAGGTGAGGAGCAAAAATGCACATTTTAGGAATTTTTTTCATAAAGAAAGTTCTAAAAACACAGAAGACCCTATGTGAGCACCATTGATAGACTTATGATCGCCTAGATGCAATATTGGAGAGTCATTTCCAGTTGACCTAAAGGAGCAAGATCTTTTGATAGAGGAAAAGCTATAGATTTGGATCAAGAACCAAGATATGCGTTTAGGGTATGGCCAAGGATTTCAGGAAGCATGCTACATTAACTAGTTGGTCGTGTTGGTATCTTGTTTAAGGTATATTGCTGTTATAGTTTTTGACAAATGTGTTATATTTTGTGCCTTATTAGTGATTTTATGATAGATATGATCCTTGCATGGGAGCCCTAGAATTACATTATAGATCAATAATAAATCTAAGTTTGGTTAATGAAAATTATAAAAATTTGTGTATTTTTGCATGTGCTGATTTATTGTTGTATATATCTCATCAAGGCTAAAAGTAGTTTGTTGTGGAATTTGGTTTGGTAGTGTCAACAATCTATCACCCTAACCTATATTCTCCAAGCATGGAAAAACAACATGGTATCGTAGCTACTTTGAAGGGCCAGCTGAATGAATCGAGTGTGCACAATTAGTACAACTCAAGAGGGATTTTGGCCATATTGTTGTTGAAGGACTAGTATCAATGTCGTAGATTTTGGTCGGGTTCGCAATATAAGGACAAGTTGGAAGGCTTTCCAACTATAGTCCATTGAAAGAAAATGATCATGTCAAGCAGATGTAGAACAAGGTCCTGGGACTTTTCTCGAGAAAATATCAAGAAGCTGACCAACGCAAGGAGTTGGAAGTGTACGAAGAGATGGAGGAAGCAGCACTATCCGTATGGTTTCAAGGATCATTTGACACTCATATATCTAAACAAACCTACCTACGAGATGTGGAAAGATCTTCGTGATTTTCTTCGGTATCAAGAACAAGAAATGACACTGCATACAGATAAGTTGAAGGCCAAGATGAATAGGGTGAATGTGACTTCTTATATGATGAGATTTTCTAGGTTTCGAGATTGCGATTTCCACCATCGCAGTGAATAGTACAGATTTTTGAGATGGTGAGTTTGCTTTGAAGGGATTTACTCCATAATGGAAGTCATTCATCAAAGGGATTGTTACCGAAGAGAAGTTACCAGACTAAAATAGGATGTGGGATGAATTGATTAAGGAATAATTGTGAGACGAGGATCTTTATCCTAAGAAAACATTTTAATGATGATTTGGCTCTTGGGGTAAGGATGAAGGGCAATAAAAATAAGGAGTTGATTAATTAAAGGTCAACTCTGAAAAATATGTTCATTCTTTGATGAAGTTCTAGCAAGAAGCATGGATATTATGAGAAGAAGAAGGGGAAGTATGTTGCAAGTGTTTCCACTTCTACCAAGATAGATGATTTCTCTAGGAGATTGAGAGTGAGGATTTTTCTAATTTCTCATTTCTATGAGGGTCTTTGACGATGTTGTTTGGTACATGGAAAATGGTGCTTCGAAGCATGTGACAATATCAGAGATGTGTTAAAGACCTCTATCCGAGTGGCTAAAATTTCACTTGGTGGTCGAAACAAGAGTCAAAAGGATATTAGAGGACCAAGGTTGTGTCATCAAGATGGATTCATACAATTGATTTGAGTTCGGGATGTACCGTATGTACCGAGCTCAAATATAACGTAATTTTGTCTTAGTGGTCGAGAAGAAGGTTTTTGATGTGATTTTCCAAGATGAGGAAGCGAAGAGCACACCCAAAGGCTCTAGCTCTCGCTGAGTGGTTATTGGAGTTAGAGAGCATGTAGGTCTATAGAGGATGATAGGAAATCCTATAGTTCATCAAAAGTATAAGGAGGAGAAACTTAAGTTCCATAGGTTCATAGGGAGTCGATTTGTGACATAGGTTTTCAGGTTCAAAGGGATAATTTGCAACCTAAGGAGAGAGAGTGGTTAGGTGGGGATCAAGGGTGATTCTACAATCGGGAAAGAAGGAACCGTGGAATGACCTCGAAATAATTTCGGGAGAAGAAGAAGAAGGAGGCTTCAAATGGAAGATACAAATAAAGAAGGGTATATTTCATGCATTAGGGTATGCTAGAGTGGTGAGTTCCATGATTTGTGGTAGTTTCACCGATGACAAGATGATGAGATACTTCCTAGTCTTGGAAGTACCTCCATCATTGTGAGGGAGTAGTGATATTAGTAGCTTGCAAGGTACTCCAAACCCTAGGTACAAGGTTGTGGGAGGAATTTGACCCACATGGGTTTGGTGGGAAAGAGTACCCATGTCGTGGGCTTTTCCATAATATTCCAAAATTTAGCCTTCAAGTTAAATGGAATATTATAGTTTTTTTTATCACTAGATCGGTAAATAAATGGGTAGGGAGGCCCATAAGTCTCTTGAGCAGCAATAAAAAACACTTCAAGTGTGAAAGGATACCTTTGTATCGCCTAAATAAATTCTCCCTATGTGTGAACAGTGGTTTGTATCATGTTGATTCGCCGACTTTGACCAAATAACATGATGTTAAGGAGGAGTGAGATTAATTAGAGAATAACGTAGCTTTGGAGGGAGATGGATCTCATGAAGGAAATGACCTAATTGAGTGGGGCTAAGGACATGCAAGCTCACATTCTACTTAAGGAAGAGGATGGCAGCCATTTGATCTTTATGTTTGAGATTATTATTCTATTATCAAATCACAATTATTGCTTCCTCTTGCTATTTAACGAAGTTGTTGTGTTGTTTAGCACCGGTGTTCCCAAAATGGGAATCCCACCTCTTCCTCGATAGGCCTCGGGGAGAGTATTTCACTCAGATGCGGGTCCACATTCAAGCCTGGCTACATCGGTCTTCAACTACAACGTTATTTCTGCGATAATAGTGTCACAGGGTGTTGTAGTGGAGGATTGATAACACCACTCTGTGCATGTTTCTTAGTAGAGGGAGCTCTCCTTCTCTTGAAATATCACTAGGAGGATTTCGGCTCATTTCACATCTTGGCACTTGGCCAAAGTATTCCACACTTCCTACAGGTAATTTTCTGTGAACTGCACATTTACAGAGGTTGCAACAACAGGATTTAAGCCTCTTGTTTTAAGCTAGTTTCCTAGGAAAATAACCCTTCTCTCAAAAAGCTAGAAGAAGGGGATTCTCATCTCATATTGTATTATTCAACCATATTTATGTAATGTTGCGAAGAGAATAATACGTTATTTTAGAGCTGAATATTCAAATATGCTCTTTTGTACTCAAGATTTCAAGGAAACCCTTCCCGGTTATTTTCATAATATATTAGGGAGGTCGTATATCTATTTCCTTAGCATATTGTTCACTAAAAATATAGATCTATGATTTTATATCATAATGTTTTAGAAACCCCCGCGTAATAAATCTATCCCATGTTTCGGTAAATTGCATATCTTAAGTCATGGGGTTTGGTCATTTTTTAAGCCAATTTGAGGTCGGAGATCCGTTTAACTTAGTAAGAGGGATTTTTTTTTGGTCCCCTTATATATGAGGGAAAATATATATATTCTAAGGAATATAAGTGTTATTTCCCCTCGTTTACAAGGTAATTTTTCAGAATAACGTTTATGGTCTAATCGTCGCATTTTCCCCACTTTGGTATGATGTAAGAGTCTATATTTGTCATGAGTTAATTTAATTTGATGGCTATGTTAAACATTTAATGAGCTGATTCATACTAATATTTCCAATTTTCTATTCATGTATTGCTGCATTCCCATTTTGGGATATTACAATGGTATCGTAGCATAATTCATTGAGTTCGTGGATCTCACCATTATGCTATCAAGAGAAGGAGAAGAGAATATGTAAAGAAAAGAGAAGACTCCATTATGTGGAGGAAGAAAGGGAGGAGAGGCTCAAATCTTCTTTCCTAAATCTATGCAGAGCATTAAAGAAGATCTCAAGAAAATGAGAAGGGAGATGGAATCTCTAGAGGAGTTTGACTAGAGCCAACTAGATTCGCACATGACAGTCCGAGCATGCAACCTACACCTATTATTCAAAGCATAGTTAAATGCCTATGGCCTGGCCCATGGAGGAGGTTGAAAGAAGAGGAAATGCCAAGGAGGGAAGCTTTAGCAATTTTCCGCAAGAGGCATGAGTCTCAAACTGTGAATTTTAGAGATCATATCACTTTCCAAGAGTTTCTGTGATCAAAGTGGAGAGAAGTAGGTAGCATGACATGGATAGGTTTTCTCTATCTACTTTTGATGGATCACCAACATGTCTACCTAAATCTTGGGTGGAGGAGCTACACACCTATTTGGAAGCAAAGACCAAGTTTCTAAATATGAAGCACGTAGTTGCAAGGCCGCACTTTGAAGGTAAGGCCTATGTTTGGTGGATATTTGTGTCCTTTTCATTAAAATGCCAATATTTCTTCTTATGCAAGGTTCACTAAGAGATTAGGGATAGGAAAGTTTCTGATGGAAAAAGTTCTAGAACATTCTCTGGTGAAACCAAACAAACCAAGACAAAATGTATCCTAGCATGGTTGGAAGATCCTATAAACTCAAATCCAATTCGAAAACCGTTGAAGAGGCTCACATATTGCATATAACCTCGTTAGAGGAAGATCATCTCATACTTGAGGGCATGGAGATCTTCTTTCCATAAGAAGATCCTCTTATCAAGTGAGGACTCCCATTCAAATTGAAAAGGGAGAGAAGGATGGGGGCAACAACGTTGTCACATCTAGAGCATATCTAATCCCTCATGCTGCAGGGAAGGAGAAGCACATGCTCCAACAAAGAGGAATGCTTGTAATTACCGCAAGAAATTCCAGAGGATCTCACATATGGAGGACAAAGAAAAATCAATGAACAACATGATTGTGAGACATTGCAAATGAAAGGAGAAGGTAGGGATTGTTGGGAAAAATACTGAGAGGGGGGGGAGGGGGGGGGGTGAATCAGTATTTAGGACTTTATCAAAATTTTTACTTTTTCACTCTCTAAAATCCATACGCTACTTTGCTGAACCAAACTAGCGTATACACGTGGATATACTTCATAAAACTTGTGTATACACAGAGATCTAATTATGCCATTAATTCTTCACTTATATCATTCCATCATTCATTTATTGGATACCGAATAAACAAGAACATGTGCGTAAGAAATTTAATAAACCATCACACATAAGCATCACACATGAACACCAAGATTTTAGGTGGAAACCCAAGTCGGGAGAAACCCGCCGCAGCTTGCTCAACCTTCAATATTTTATTATAGAGAAAACATCTTACAACAAAATTAGGCCGGCGCCAGCCTCCTCCTACCAAAGACGTTGTGCACCACCGCCGTTTACCACCTCTCTCCCCGGAAGGGAGCCGCCGACCCCCGCTCTCTAGCCTACTGTACCTCTCCCCGGAAGGGAGCTACGACCCCCCGATCTCTACTGTACCCTCACCGGGAAGGGAGCCACAACCCCCCGACAAGGCTACTACCCTCAAAGACCACCATGGACCACGTTTCATCAATTTTCACACCGGATCCAAAGCTTCCTTTAGAACACCACCAGCAGTGCCTCGTTTCATCATATTTTCAGACTGACCCATTCCATACTTTTAAGCTCAAACATACATCACCACGTATACTTGTCAATTCGTATAACCCGCACAGATAGCAAGAATATAGCAAAATAGATCGACATTTATCATACTTCAAGAACCCTAGTTTTTACACGCGCTTTCCTTTCACCGATACCGCATATATACGCACCTTTGACCATACAAACTCGTACTTCGTACACACAGAGCTAATTTTATCGCCCATACGCGTTTTCTTTTAGCAAACCCGCGTATATATGCGTTTAATCTCGCGAATACGAACTAACGTATAGTTCTTTAGACATTTAGGTCATCGTAATTCTTCATAACAGATACATCACTCGATTTTTAATCTTTTACTTCAGTAGAGCGCATGTTCACCTCATCTCAGATCTAATCATTCCATAAATAGATATAGAAAATAAAAATATATCAGATCTAGATTCCCTTCTTCATTATTTTCATAGGTGCATCATGCTTTCGCATCTATCCCTCAACTCGTTACCCTTTCCATTCGTATATACTTCGCAGAGAAGTATTCATTCAAGCTCGACTTTCGCCCACATTTGCACAATGAATTTCTTCTCCTTATATAGGTTTACCTCATCAATACCATGAGCCAAAACTATTATCATTTTCTAAAAGTATGCAGTATTCTCGGACTAGGTCACATGAAGAATTTAATCATTACTCAATACAATGGGTCAATACCATGGTGGTTACCCTCGGTTTTACATATTTAGAGCGCTTGCCCATACGCGACTTCGCACGTTATTTTCTCATGGCATACGCTACTTTGTCTAGACAACCGCGTATGCCTGAGACAGGTTTCCTTTTCATCATGTTCTGTATACATACCATATCTTCCATCATTACCTCTCTGCATCATTGTATATACAACATTTACATCATTTAAAGGTCAGTCCATCAAGACATATTCCATCGTGGACAACTTCATCAAGTAGGTTGCCATCATCTTCATCAAGTGGGTTGCCACTGCTGACAAACACTCGCATCATATTGCCAACAATCTCCCTTGACTTGATGGCAACCACGATGGTGTTTCTGATCACCACAACCGTATAGATATATTAAGAATACAGCGACACCATGTCACTTCGACACCATTCTTTCTTCTTTATTCAAACACCATGTCTCTCTCCCCTTTCGACATCAAGGGCAAAGGGCGATCAAACAACACAAGGCTTTTCTCCTTCAGAGAAGGGAAGCGCTCGCGTATCTAATGTAATCGGGCGACTCCCCCCCCAGGTTTCCGGAACGCAATAGTGCCGCGAACCTTCAAATATATTTTTCAATGAAGTACATGACTCTATGACCTTCCTATCACCAATGACTCATACTTACATCAAATATCCAACCAAGTGGATTTACATATGAGACTCAAATACCCAACCAAGTGGGTTTACATTTGACTCGCCTACCCAACCAAGTGGGTTACAAATTTGACTCAACTACCCAACCAAGGGTTTACAAATTGAACAAGTCCTTACATGATTGAATATTACAATTTTACATCATGGGTCTCATCATGACCTTTTCATCAAATTACAAATATGATTTTTCATGACCAATACCAAAGACTCCTTAAAAGAGAGATCATATATCGTAACCATCATAATGCCAACAATGCATTATACCTGCCAGTGCTAGTGCTCCCCTTGAACATGTGCATCCAAACATATTTTCATATGACCAAGGCTCCTCCTTAGCTTGTGCAATCTGAATACTTTTAATAGCAAGTCATCAGCAACAATATTTGCATGATCTATCCTTATCTCTGAATCATTAGACTTCCATCTCATCCAACAGATACTCTTAAAAAAAAAACCAATCTGGGCTCATCCATAAAATTCATCGTAAGAAACCATGTATTATGTCATTATCATTTAGAATCGAGAAATAACCGAAATAAATATTAATAATACAATCATTAGTAGTCGACGTATGCTCCCCCCCGAACTCCGTGCTTCCGTTCTTCACCTCATACTAATTCTCTTATCATCAATGCATACGCGATCGTGTCTCCGTTGTAAATAGCGTGTATACGCGGCTTTATTTCATAGAACCCGTCAGACGTTTAAATATAGAAAATTTCACATTCCTCCATCTCCCCCGAATTTGTCCTTCCCCCGTACCTACTTTACATCAAATGCTCGTCGTAGATAAACATAACCGTAATAACCAAATCAACCATGAGAATCATCATACAATCTCTCCCCCCCTTGTGACGATACATTACAAACTCTCATAATTTATCTCACATTACTCCCGCGCTCATTAAGAGAAGTAAGTCGATGACCGGCAGTGAGAGTCAATATTCTCTACGTTTCTCGACCGGTCTTCCTTCCTTCAGCCTTTGCTTGAAGTTTCTTATTGTGTGTGTTGGACTTTTGTTCAAATTCTCGCATGTGTTCATCCCGCATTCTCTCTTTTTTCACATGCCCATACTTGTTACAAGCATAACATCTTATATGACCAGAGAAGTAAGCATAAGGATCATAGTGTGTTTCTCTCGTTCTTCCTTCTATTGCAATCACGTTTTATGACCATACTTGTTACATGAAAAACAATATCCCTTGAAAAAAAACGTAGCACCTCTTTGGTAGAATCGCTTTGTCATGGGTCGAAACACCGTTTCTCGCAATTTGCTACAACATGCCCATAATTATGACATTTGTGCTATCTAACATTATTGAATGATTTCTAGAATTCATTATTGTTGGTTGAAATTTTGTTTCCTTCTAACACTTCGATTTTACTTTGTCATCCTTTGAATCTATAGCACCTCCGTGAACTAGATTCTCCTTTAACCGTTTCATGAAAACCAAGACCAATTTTAATAGAAGGAGATCTTTGACTCCTAAGAATGTTATCCAAAATCTAGTACTATCTTGAAACTCCTCAAGCGTTTATCCTTTTCTTCTAATTTACCTTTCAAAATATTTACCTCAACCTATAATTTTTGGCATTGTCGCTTCATACTTTCTTCAACCCTTCTTCCTTCTTCTACTTGATCATTCAAATTTAGGATCTCTTCTTTCAAACCATTCTCTTCTGTTTCTTCAAATGTTTGAAGTAGATCTTCATTCTTCTTATTTGACTTTTTCCGCATCTCATTTCAAGGAGATGATTTCTATTTCAAGACCTTCCCTTTTCAAATGATAATAGGTTCCTCAATCTTTCTTACCACGTCAAAACTGTTGAGAGATGATTGCCTGCTTTTCATCTATCTGGTTGCAAGAAAGGACAACCTTTACACTGTCTATTTTGTCCTCTTCCATTGTTTGGTCCGTTCATTCATTTTAGAGATCAGTACTTTGTGCAGATGATTCCTTCCTTTGAATTGATCCCAATAAGTACTTTCATCATTGATCTTGGAGATTTGCTTTCTCTAGACTTATGATCGTTATTTTCACTATCTTCATCATTACATGCACAAGAAAGTGGATTTACAAGAACACACCGATACCGTTTCATCTTCTTTCATTTTCCGCTCGCACATATTTTCTCGAGATTTCTCCTTTCTTTGAGTAGCCTTCTTTCTTTTCTTCTTTTCCATGTGCACTTTCGTATCTTGGCTCGAATCTTCTTCATCTTCACTTCCTTTGATGTATCATCTTCATTTGCATAATAACTCTTCTCCCTTTGCATTGCTTTATCATGATTTTCTCTATAAGGACATTTAGCAAAGATAATGATTCAACTCTCCACAACCAAAACATTTGAAGGGGAGCTAGCTTTGAATCTTCCAAGCCCGAGTTGGAGTTTTCTCACAAAATTTGGTTTTCCGATATATAATTTGATTCCTTGACATCTTTCTTTTCTTTCTCTTGCACATGCCTTAAAAACAACTTCTTTAATTTGAGAGGGACCTCCTTGTCTCATTTCATAAGTAGTTAGGGATAACATGCAATTGAACAATAGTAAGAGTTTGCGTATCTTTCCTTTCTTCATTTTACTTTTGACTCAAATTTTGAAGTCAAAGATCTTAAGACTTTTTCAACCAGAAAGTAGTACGCTATGGTTTCACCCAAACTTCTCATACGATCTACAATATCATCCAGACGTAAAAAGAAACTGAAATACTCTCATCACTATGCATCTTCAAATTTTTCATATTCAATTTCGAGAGTTTGGAGTTTTGCACTTTTTTACCTTTGTATCTCCTTCATACTTAATGATTTTGTCCCATATTTTCAATAATTCACCGTATCACTTTAGCAAATTCTGTCTTACATGCTTCCTAACAAGACATTGACCGCTTTGGCATTGATTTCATACTTCTTCCTTCGTTGCACGTAGGAATGCTTGCTTGATATTGATAACTTTCCACGATTGCCCAAACTTCGTACCAAGACTTGCGTACATGCTTTTGTTCGTATCTTCCGGTATCAAAATATTATCTCCATTGAATAAAGGTGGCCTTATAGACATTATTCCTCATGATTTCCTATCATGGCTGCATCTCCTTCAAGCGATCAAGCTTCGCAAGGACCTTTGCTCGATACCAATTGTTGGGAAAAATACCGAGAGGGGGGGGGAGGGGGGTGAATCCGCATTTAGACTTTATCAAACTTTTTACTTTTTCTTAAAATCCATACGCTACTTTGCCGAACCAAACTAGCGTATACACGCGGATATACTTCATAAACTCGTACATACACAGAGATCTAATTATGCCATTAATTTTTCGCGTTATATCATTCCATCATTCATTCATTAGATGTTCAATAAACAAGAAACATGTGCAGAAGAATAATAAACCATCACACATAAGCATCACACATGAACACCAAGATTTTAGGTGGAAACCCAAGCTCTGAGAAAACCACCGCCGCGCTTGCTCGGCCCTTCAATATTTTATTCGAGAAAACATCTACAAACAAAATGTGATGGCGTTAACCTCTCACGCACGCAGTGCACCGACCAAGGCTGTTGACAAAGATCTCCCCCGGAAGGGAGCTACAACCCCTCGCTTTCTCGTTTACCAATTCCCTCTCCCCGGAAGGGAGCTACGACCCCCTCGATCTCGCTAATGCCCTCACCTAGAAGGGAGCTACAACTCCCCGACCGAAGGCTACTACCCTCGCACCACCACATGGACCACGTTTCATCAATTTTCACACTAGATCCAAAGCTTCCTTTAACACAACTGCCTCATTTCATCATATTTTCGTACTAGACCCATTCCATACTTTTAAGCTCAAACATACATCACCAAAAGATACTGTCAATTCAGATAACTCAGATGATAAAGCAGAATAATAAAGAAACAGATCGTACATTTCTTACTCATACTTCAAAGAACCCTAGTTTTGCATACGATCTTTCCTTTCTACTATCATCACAGATATACGTGCCTTTGACCATACAAACCTCCACGTATACTTTTGTACATATTATAGAGCTAATTTAATCGCCCATACGTGCTTTCTTTAGCTAGAACCCGCGTATATACGCGCTTAACTGCGGCGAACTAGCGCATAGTTTTTCGTACATTTAGGTCATCGAAATTCTTCGGTAATCGCATATACATCACTCGCATTTACTCCTTTACTTCTCGCATGCATGTTCGCCTTACTCTCGATCTAATCATTCCATAAATAGATCTAGCAAATACAAATACATTTCGTATCTAGATTCCCTTCTTCATTATTTCTTCATGTGCATCATGCTTTCAGATCTATCCTTCAACTCGTTACCCTTTGCATTCGTATATACTTCGCAGAGAAGTATTCATTCAAGCTCGACTTCTTGCCCACATTTGCACAATGAATTTCTTCTCCTTATATAGGTTTACCCTTTATCAATACCATGCGATGAGCCAAAACCACATTACTTTCGATGGTATTCCTAGATGGGGTCACATAGACGAATCATTACTCAATACAATGGGTCAATACCATGGGGTTACCCCCGGTTTTACATATTTAGAGCGTTTTGCCCATACGTCGACTTGGCACGTTTTTTCTCGCATGCATACGCTACTTTGTCTAGACAAATCCGCGTATGCCTCGAGACATACTCTTTCATCATGTTCTAGCACACACCGACATTCATTCCATCATTACCTTCCGTACTCATTGTATACACGTATTTACATCATTTAAAAAGTTCATCAAGACATATTCCATCAGGGACAACTTCATCAAGTAGGTTGCCATCATCTTCATCAAGTGGGTTGCCATCAAGGACAACACTCAGCATCATATTGCCAACAGGGATGAAGGTCAACATCAATTAATGAGGAGCACACACCCCTATATATTTTTCGGTAGGAACTGATAAAAGAAGAGCGACTTATTTGTTTATGCTGTGAGGGCAAGGGCAAGGTTTCCCAACCATATGTACAAGCCTACTCGACATTGATGTATCATTACATGGAGGAATTTCCAACGAAGGCCACCAAATTTGGAGTTGGTAAGAGACATCTTGCCATTTTGTTCACCACTCTTATATTTCGCAGAGGTGAAGGCTTTGGAGGACTCTAGTACAACGTGCATAGTTTGGGATGTACTCAAGGAGGAGGGGAACATCCTCCCATTTTCAGCACTAACCACTCTCCCTACATATACTGTGGCCGACGAAGTTGTCATAATGATGGAGGATGACACCTTCATGGTGCAAGGGAGTTGCTCCCTAGATTTGGAGAAACAAAGGGTACTTCCTTTGAGGAAGGAAATCCTCCATACATCGAGGATGGAGGCCACTCATGCTTACACGCGAAGATTGGGAGTGTCTTTTAGATGGGAGCTTCTCATGGGAGGCCAACTTCCAAAGATCACTAATTCTATTTGAGAATGAGCACCGCATGATGAGCATGGAAACATTTTGGAGGATGAATTTTGCATGGGGGGATGCTAAGGGAGGAGACAAATGCGCATGTGAGAGCTCTACATTTTAGATCATTATCGTTGTTCGAGGGTTGATCCACGGAGGTCTCAACTTTTGGTAGAGTACTCCTGGAAGGATCTTGGTGCTTGCATGATTCTTGATGACCCGATGGAGATGATACATATAGGGTAGATGATGAGTTCGTTATATTCTATGGAAAGTCTTCTGACTAGAGCTTCCATATCAAGGAGAAGCCGTTTATATGCGCACATGAGAACTTCCTTTCCATGCACTTTGAGGTATATCTTTCCTGAAGAGGAGTTCATTTGGGAAGGCATCCAGCATGAGACATTTCAGCATATGGAGAGTATTTACAGCTCCGAATGGTGATAGAGAGGATGTTATACCACTTCCCTACTCTTTGGAGGTGAGGAGAGTTTCTGATTGAGCAATTTCACCAAGGTCCCAAGTACATGGTGGAGAGGGTATAATTTCTCATTATGTTTTGTACTTATTTACTTTATATGAGCAGCATGTTGTACCAATGAGGATTATCCATTATTTCATATTATATGATGATGTACTTGAAGCCACTTACAAGATTGAGATTAGCTATTTTATTGGTGGTTTCAGGGGGAAGCCACATAATTTCGTGTGCACCATCGACACCACATTGTGCTTTCATGCTTCTATCTTATAGAATGATTTCAGAAGAAAACAAGTGGTCAGAGAGCACTTGTTATTACTTGTTTTGATTCAGAAATGGATACACTGCACCGGTTCCATGTGTGGAACTATGATCCACTCTCCGACTCCGTCATAAGGGCCCTTGTTTTCATTGGCTTTTTCTTCCATGTATTTATGGTATTCTTATGTTCATGGGGAGCTTTGTTTGGAGAGTGCTAGATGAGTTGAAGATGCCCATTGGGAGTATGATTCTCCCTACTTTTAAATATTTTATGTTTCGGGAGAAACAATGGGAAAACCATGATTTCCACATCACACCCTTGTCTTCATATGGGAAGAGCTACTTAAAGAACTTATGCTTCTTGAGGAGGCACTTCATGGCTGATTTATTTTGTGGGGTAACTTGGGCTATCTCTGGAGGCCATGAAATTTCAGCCCAAGATCAGCAATAGTCCCATACTTACCATAAATAGAGAGAGAAACACTTCTGATGGAAAATATGATCTCTCCATGCAGCTCCCAACACATCGCATAAACCGAGGGTTTATGATTTCTTTAATGAGCTACCTAGAATGAATCATTTCATTTGGATGATAGCATGGGTGTGGGAGTCACTCATCGGGAATGAGATTCCCCCATGTTTTTCACTCCTACCTTGGAGGAGGTCATTGGAAAACAAGATAGTTTCCACTTACACCTTCCACCTTTTTATGATGTGAACCATGGTTTTGCATACTGGGAGGAAACATCGAGGGAAGAATTATTGTAGATTATGTTTAGCAATGGTGGGGACTATCGACAGAGGAGCGTCACAAGAGGAGGAGGAGGAATTTTTCTCTCTTGTACAACAGGACAAGAAACATTTAGAGAGATAATTGTCATAATATCCAAAAATTGGCCTTCAAGCTAAATGGAATATTATAGTTTGTTTTATCACTAGGTCCCAGAATAAATGTATAGGGAGGCCCATAAGTCTTCGAGCACAATAAAAACACTTCAAGTGTGAAAGGAGACCTTTAGCACGCAAATAAATCTCTATGTGTGAATGTGGTTTGTATCATGTTGATCTTGGGCCTAATTTTGACCAAGTCAACAACGATGTTAAGGAGAGGAGATTAATTAGAGAATAACGTGCTTTTGGAGGGAGATGGATCTCACGAAGGAAATGACCTAATCGGGAGGGGCCAAGGACATGCAAGCTCACATTCTACTTAAGGAAGAGGATGGTAGCCATTTGATCTTATGTTTGAGATTATTATTTTATATTGGTCTACTTAGACTATTACTTCCTCTTGTTGTTTAGCAGTAGTTGCCGTGATGTTTAGCACCAGGCGTTCCCCGAGAGGGGAATCCCACCCTCTTCTCGAGAGGCCCCTTGGGAGTATTTCACTGTATTTCTCCACATTCAAAGCTTGAGGCCAAGCATCATTATTTAGCTACAACATTATTTCTCGCGTAGAATAGTGTTTTAAGTTGTAGGGTGTTGTAATGGAGGATTGATAACACCACTTCCGGCTCGCTCACCGCAGGGAGCTCTCTCCTTCTCGAGAGATCGCATAGGAGGATTTCTAGGCTCATTTGACATCATGTCACTTGGAAAAAGTATTCCTCATCTCCTAAGTTGCATTCCTTGTGAACCGCATCATTTTCCTAGAGTTGCGCAGTTGTGGTTTAAGCCCTTGTTTTTTAGCTAGCTCCTGCAGAAAGGGCCAACCCTTCTCCCGTAAAGCTATAAGAAGGGATTCTCATCCCGATATTGTATTATTCAGCCTTGAATGTAATTTTTCAGTTTTACTACATTATTTCATACCGAATATTCATATCCGCTCTTTCGTACCTGCTTTCGAAGGAAACTCTTCCCGGTTATTTCTATAATGTATTAAGGAGGTCGACTCCTATTCCTTAGAATATTGTTCACTAAAACCCGTACATATGATTTTCTATCATAATTTTGTAGAAACCCTCACAAAATAATGCTATCTATGTGTTTCAAATTCTACATAGCTTAAGTCAGTGGGTTTGGGCGTTTTTAATCCAATTTCGAGGCCGTGAGATCCGTTTAACCTAGTAAGAGGGATTTTTTTCTGATCCTTTTATATATGAGGGCCAATATATATATGCGAAGGAATCTAAGTGTTATTTACCCTTTTTATAGCGTAAATTTATGGGAATATCATTTTTATGGTCTAATTGTTGCATTTTCTCCACTTTGGGATGATGTAGAGGAGCTCATTTTTGTTGTTGTTAATTTCATATTTGATGGATATGTGTTCAAAACACATTTAATGAGCTGATTCATACCGTTTATTTCCTAGCTTCGTTCATGTATCGTCGCATTCATTTTGGGATATTACATTTTCACCCAAAATTGGGTATGGATCCATGGGGAATTTTTGGAACTTGACACTTTGAGATGAAAGAGAACCCTTAGAGGGGAATAAGGTGTTTGGGCACCAAGAGAGTATTTGTAGAAGTTTAGATATGAATTTTTTATATGTCGTGTAGGTTAACTATCCTAAATATTCAAGTCGACCTCATCAAGGAATCCCTTGAGGGTTTGTAGTTAGCTCAAGAAGGAATATAAATATAAGAGAGTATCATCCTCATTTTGCTCATCCAGGTGCAAAAAAACATGAGAAATACACCTTTAAAGTGGCCACACATCATTGAATCTCAACAAAGGAGGACACAAACTTGTTTTGGGGTGATTAGTATGACAACTAGAAGTCAGGCTTGGTAGGATTGTAGTCCATGAGCAGAGGATAATTTCTCAAGTTGATATTGAGAAATTTTTGTCTCGTGTACACTCTCTCCGAAATTAAGCCAATTTCTTTACTATCTAAGAAAGAGGGAATATCCTTCCAAGTTAAGTTTGAAGGGGGAAGAAAGTTACCTCCACTCAGGGCTAGAAACAACCCTAGATGCCTTTGAAGGAAGGGAGTTTGAAAAGGAAGAAGGCCGCATATAGAGGAAGAGTTTTGAAAATAGAAGTAAAGGGTTAATAAGGATTGTTAGAAGCCCTAACCAAACTCCAAAATTCTATAGAAGTTTACACAATCCTAGAATTGTGATAAAATATATGTTGTTGATGTGTTCATGTTGTTTTGTTTCTAGTGGATAGATAGTCCAAATTTGGGATGCTTGTTCGAGGATATGTTGTGGCTATTAGGAAGGAAACAAGTAGGTGATTTTATGTTCCCTAAGTGTATATTTGAGAAGGACAATCATTATGCTAGGAGAGGTAGATTTGGAGAAGATCAGGGAATTATCTTTGAAGGACGAAAGAAGGTAACCAATGGAGTAATTTGTGCAGCCCAATTTTACTTAAGAGAAAGACATCTTACAGTGATAGAGGGAAACCCTCCATACCGTAATTTTACCTCATTGTAGTAGCACATGAAGGAAATAGAGGGAAGAAGTCCCTAAGAGTTCAAGAGAAACAATGGGTGGTTTATGAGTTGTTCATAAACAAAGTTTTGAATAACTCGTGGGAAGACCCTATGTGTTGATTCATTGATGGACTAATGATAAGCTGGAGGGTAGATTGGAGATTCATCTCTAGTGACCTAAAGGATCAGAATCCATTGATAGAGGCAACGATGCCGATTGGGATCATAAGGACTAGAAAATGTTCGTGGTATGACCAAGGGGAGCTATGAAGTGCACTATATCAACTAGTCGATCAATCAGACTTGTTTAGGTATATTGGTTTTATTAGCTTGTTGAAATCAAACCCTAGTTTTTATTCTTGTATTAGTGATTGCATGAGGGCCATGACTTGTACTAGAGAGACCTAGACTATTGTATTATAGATTGATACAACGAAGTCAGGCTATTGAAAAATTGTAAAAATTTGTATATTTGTGCACATGTTGAGTTATTGTCGTATATATTATGTTGTGTGTTGTATCTTAAGAGACAATTCCTTGGATGTGGAAAGGAATCGTTGCTTAAGAACTTTTTAAATATGTGTCACAAAAGTAATTATATCAAGTGGTCTGCGTTCAACTCTCTGGAAACTAATTTTAAACCCTTAACAACTGGTATAATGTGAAAGACTCTACAATGTCGTTAACTCGCCGATATCTCGAATGGGAAAGAAGAACCGCAGGAAACTCAAAGTAATATGTTGTAACACAACCTAACACTTTAAATTTCGTAATGAATTTATGGAGAGAGAGGAAAATCGAATAATATATTGTAAACACAAAATCTATTACTTTTAAGTTCCGTAGAGAATTTGTGAAGGGAGAGGAGTTTGAGTGAAGGAGCACAAATTAGTTATTTTTTAACTCTTACCACAAACATGTAATTAAGGGACCAAAAACTACTTTACTTCACTTCATTCTAGGAAGAAGGAACACAAAATGACACAGAAAACTAATCACTATCAATCAAGGTGAAACTTGATGCTTCTTTCATTAATTCTCTGTAAATGAAGTACCAACTTTACTCTTCTAGAGGTCCAAAAACTCTGAGACCTCTTTCTTTCTTTATGTCTTGCTTAAATACATAAAAAAAATTATAAATCGCTAGAACTTCTTGAAACTACTTGACTACCTAAAGTGTTAAAACTAATTATTACATTGCAATTATAGGATATCACTATAGCTTTGATCTTAACAAACAAAGAAACAAATTAAAACTTGAAATATTATTCCTTTTATTTAACTGAATGGTTGATGCGTCTCCGAAGTGATGTTGCATTCCATGACAGATCATACATCCTTGCCCTACATTTATTTTAGAGTTCAATATTTTTATTTTCTACTCGTCGTCATGTCTTTTATGTTTCTCGATGTGGCATTCGAATAGTTCCGCAATAATGCCTCTTTCCCGACTTCGACCCATTGTTGTGTTTCTAGCAGCTGCCACCATGTGCTCCTTTTCCCGACTCGCCTATGCCTCTACGTTTCAAACGATGTTACTGCCCCTTCGCCCAACTCGCCCCTTATGATCATGCTTGCGCCGTTCCGTCTTCTTTTTCTCCTTTGCCTCGTGTTGGGTCACTTACCCAAGTCCACTACTCGCGTTCACGTTTCTTCATAAAACAACGCAACTACACATGGACCCGACTTTAAAATAAATTCAAATTTTCCTTGAAAAGTATCGCGTCCGTCCCTTTATCGAATTTGCATTTCATGCTTTATAACATATTCCTTAGCGCCATTCCTCCCGAGCGAAGGGTAAGTAAAGGTAGGGATGACATGGAAAGAGGATGTGTCGATCGCAAATCGCAAGCGACGATATGAAACCTTGTCTCACTGTATTTTGTACCTTTATAACATGCATTCTGGGCCGCCATTCCTCCCGATATTGCAATGAGTGATTGGAATATTAAATCATAGTTCGAGCCGCATCGTATCCGGACCTTGTCGCACTTCACATTTCAGCCTTTATAAAAGATTCCTTAGCGCCATTCCTCCCGAGCTTGCGATTGAAATTTCGATATGCGGCATGCCTTCCACAAGTGAATGCGATTAAGCCTTCGAACATTGTTAACACCGTTACCGATGAAATAGGTAACCCCGACCTCAAAATGGGAACTCTAGCCCAAAAAAGACTCAAAAACATGAAACAACACCCCAAAAACAAAAAAAGTGTATTCCGTAGCACTTTCCATTTTTTTTTAACGCTAAATTTCAACATTTTATAAAATTATGCTAAAAAATAAAATTGTTTCTTGAAAAAAAAGGATTGAAAGAACACCCTCAAAACAAAAAACCAAGCTTGATGTTGGAATAACAAAATTGTCATATTTTTGACATTTTTAAAAATAGAAATAACATTTTTTAATTTTTTAAAATTCAAACATTAAAAAAACCTAAAATTTAAAAAGAAATAAATTTAAAAAATAAAAACATTTTAAAGCTTAAAATTTAAAAACATATAGGAATAAAAAAATAAAAATAAAAATTTTAATTCAAACATTAAAAACTAAATTCAAATTTAAGAAAAAAAAAAAAAAAAAAAAAAAAAAAAAAAAAAAATCAAGATTAAAATTTCAAAATATATAGAAATAAAAAAACAAAAATAAAAACAAAATAAAAATATTAAATTAAAAAAACAAAAAAGTTAAAAAAAGAAAGAAATTATAAAAAATAAAATATAGAAATTAAATTTAAAAAAGAAAAAAAAATGTTTATTAAATTTATAAAAAAATAAAAATAAAAAAAATAAAAATTAAATTTAAAGAAATATATTAAATTTTAATAAATTTAAAACTTTAAAATAAAAATTAAAAACAAAAAAAACATTATTGAAATTAAAAGTAAAAAAAGGAAAAATTAATTAAAAATAAAAAATGAAAAATAAAATACAAGAAAAAATATTAAATTTAAAAATATATATTTTAAAAAAACAAATAGACTTTAAAAAATAAATTAAATTTAAATTATAAAAAATTATATATATATATATATATATATATATATATATATATATATATATATATATATATATATATATATATATATATATATATATATATATATATATATATAAACTTATATTAAAAATATATATATTAGATTTACTAAATTTATAAAAAAAAATGTTAATATTAAAATAACAAATTAAATTAAAAAAAAAATATTAAATTTTAATAAATAAATGAATAAACAAATAAATTTTAAATATAAAGAAAAAAAAACATTATTATAATAAAAAAAAGTTAAAAACTTTTTAAAAATCAATTAAAATTGAAAAATTGAAAAAAAAAAATTAAATAAAAAAATTAAATAAAATAAAATAAAAAACAAATTAATTTGAAAATATTAAGTTTAATTAAAAAAAGAAAAATACACAATTTTAATTGGAAATAAAAAAAAATATAAAAATTTTATGTAATTAAAAAAAAGAATAATAAAAAAATAAAAATTAAAAAAAAATATTAAATTCAAATAAAGTAAAAAAAATACACAAATTTACTAAATTTTAAAAAATTAAATGAGAAAACTAAACATAAAATTTAATAATAAAAGAAAAAAAAATCAATTAAATAAAAAAAAATACAAAATTTAATAAAAATTATTAACAAAATTTAGAAAAAAAAAATTAAATTTCAAATATAAAAATTAAATTTACAAAAAAAAATATATATATTTTTTTGAATTAAAAAAAATAAAAATAAAATTAAAAATTTAAAAAAAATACATATTAAAAATAAAAAAAAAAAAATTAAAAAAAAAAAAGAAAGAATTTTTTTATCGTGGTGGCGCCGCCAATCGGCCCCCCGCCGCTGGGCAGGAGGTCGATTCTAGGAATCGCCCCGAGGCCGATTCCGGAATCACCTCCCACGCGGGGAGTGTCGATCGTCGGGACAGAGGCCGATTCTCGAAATCGCCCTCCCGCGTGGAAGCCGATTCTCGGGGAATCGCCCCCCGACGCTTACTGAACGCCCTCCGGCGGAGGCCGATTCCGGACCGCCTCTCGGCGGAGGGCCATTCCCCGGAATCGCCTCCCACCCGTGGCGGCGGAGGCCGCCGTCGGGCGAGGGGCCGCATGCGCCTCCCCTCGCCCGCCCACGGCCACCCACCGCCATCCATGAGGTCATCGCGCACCACCACGACTAAAAAATTTTTTTTTTAATTCAAAAAATTTAAATTATTTTTTTTTTAATTCAAATTTTTTATTTTAAATTTAATTTGTTTTATTTATTTATTTATTTCCTTTCCTTTAAATTTAATATTTTAGATTAATTATTTTTTAAAATTTAAAATTTATTTATTAAATTTGTAATTTTAATTTAATTTAATGTTTTTTTTTAATCTTTTAGTTTATTTAGTGTTTCATTTTTAAAATTTATAAATTGTTTCATTAAAAAAGAATTTAAGTGAATATTTGTTTTTTAATTATTCGTACGTGGTTTTTTTTCATTTTTTTGTTTTTGTACTATAGTTTTATTTTTATTTTAAATTCTTTTATTTTAATTTTCTTTTTTCAATTTTATATTTTAATTTTATTTTAATTTTTTTTTTGTTAATTTTAAATTTGTATTTTTTTTTCTTTATTATTATTTTTTTAATTTTTAATTTTTCTTTTTTGTATTTTATTTTTTTTATCTAAATTTTAATTTTGTAATTTTAATTATTTTTTAAATTTTCTATTTAAAATTTTTCTTTTTAATTATATGTATTTTTTTTAATAACTTAGAAAAAAATGTTTTTGATGTTTTTTTTTTTAATTTTTTTGGTTAATTTTTGTTTTCTTTCTTTTAAATTATGTGTTTTTTTTTTTCAAATTTTGTCATTTCTTTTGATATAATTTTTGAATATTTTTATTTATTTATTTATTTTTGTTTAAATTTTTTATTTTTACGAGTTAATTTTGTTTTTTTTTTATATTTTTTATTGTTTTTTTTATTGTTTTTATATATATATTTTTATCTAAGTTTTGTGTTTTATTACCAACATGAAAATCACCACTCTTAAAAAAAAAGGTTGATGTTGCATCAATACATTTCAAAATTAGTATGAAAATCACCGCTTTAAAAAAAAGACGTCGCATCAATACGTTTTCAAAATTAGTATGAAAATCACTAACATTTTAAAAAAAATATTCATACTTCATAAATAAAAATATTAGAGTGTCAAAAATAAAGTTAAAAAAAAAAGGTGGATTCCGCATCACCACTTTTCAAAATCGGCAGTTTTATGCTATCAAAAAAAGTAGGTAATGCTACAAGCACTATTTCATCTACGTTGTTTGTTTTGTACGTATATCCGCATGACTTCACCCTTAACCTTGTGTGCAATGTTTTGAACGAGTCAATCGGCTCGAGTCTGAACTTTCCGCACGTGACTAAGCCCGACTTGATCTCTCCTTCCATCTCCACACACGAATGTTAATACACCAACATATAAATCAAAAATTCCTTTTATATACAAAAAAAATTTACATTTTCTAACATATTCTTTTTTTTGGTGTTTTGAGAAATATTTCAAAAAGGTGAATGCAAATGAGCCACAACATCTAGCTCCACCTAGGGACAGTGATTTTTTCCATGAAAATGCTAAGAACCGCAAATTATTGTCTTACCCATCGGGCATGGAATCAAATATTTTTTGGTGACATATGAACAATGAGCAATTCGGTATTTACATGGTGGAATGACTTTTAAGTGCTCAAAATAATGTTTCAACATCGCCCATTCGCTGCAGGCTATAAGGATTCTCCATCTAAATCTTCTAGGATCGTTATTGTTTGATCTCGCTTCGTAAATTCGCAGGACCATACCAAAGAGGTTAAAATTATCATGCTTTCCTTTATCCTCCTTCTCCGGTGTCCCATCTTAATACTAAATTTCCCGCTTAAGAGGATTTCTTTTTCTTCTTCACAAACATAAGCCATCTTTTCCTTATATTATCTTCAACTATTTATTTTTTTTTTCATTTAATCACTGTTCAATCTTCACGAATAGTTCTACCGAGCTTCGAAGGAAATAAATCAATCGGTTTGGCCAACTCGAGTAGGAAATAGTGCCCGAGTTCCATAAACCAATTCACAGGGTTACTTTCCCGCAGACCTCCTACAATAGCCGTACTCCCCAAAGACTTCAAACTAAACTTTGAACCCCAATCTTTCGATTTTCAATGATTGTCTTCTTCAAAATCCCAATTCAGGGTCTTGTTTGAAGATTATGCTAACCCATTCCCCTTGCGACATATGTTATGGAATGTGACAATATTATATTATATGTTTGGTAGAAATTAATGAATCGAAAGTAGAATTAAATACCTAAGCATTATCAAGCACAACGGATCATATCCAAACCTACCGAAGATGTTCTCTAGAAAATCCTATCACCACTTAGTCATTTTCTTTCTTGATGGGGATTGCTTCAACCTAATTTGTGAAGTAATGTGGTGGAAGAATCCATTTGAACCACCACTTCGATGGTGTAGATTTCTATCTCCAATAAAATCAAGTCCCCATCGCCTAAAGGCTCTTTCTATGAATACATGGATAAGAGGTAATGGAGAGAGTATTTTATTTTCTAAATAACTAACATTTCTTACAACTTCCGACCAATCTTTACACATCCAAATTGCAGGGCCAATAGAAATCACTCCTGAGTAACTTCTTATTGTGACTTTCCAACTCATAATGTCCTCCACATAGACTTTCATGATATTCCTTTGATAACCTCAATGGATTCACCTTAGTTAAACACAACAAAAAAATACCAAGCAGACCTTCAGACAAATCTTCTTCACTATGTACACATGGCCGAGATTTAAGCTGGAGAGATCCGTATTTGTCTGTATCAAGAATATATGGGAGAAGAAAATAAATGCAAAAAAGGAACAACATATTTATACCAATATGAACACAAATTTTTTTATTGAATACCTGGTTTTGGGCTTATTCCCCGACCTTCTTCATTGTCGCTCCATCCACTAGTGCCAAAAGGTTAATTCCCCAATGCTTGAAAATTTGTTTCGTTAGCAACTTTTCTAAATTGTCCTTGATTAATTCTGAGGTTTAATGTCCAAATCGTACCGACGCTGTCCATTTTCCTCTTTTTCCTTAAACATTACTTTGAACCGTTAAAGCCCGATGTTGCACTAGGTACATAAGCTTGCTATTTGGGATTGTAACACACAGCCCAAGGCTTTGAGTGCTTTGACCAATGCATACACTTTCTTCTCCAAAATTTTATTTGAGCTCAACATCTCCGAGAACTTTTGAAGAATGACACTCGTTGTTCCTTACTATCCTCATTTTTCTACAATAATATAGCAAAGAAGGTAGTGGGGGAAGAAAATGAAAATATTTGAAATACCTTTTGATAATCAAGAATTGTTAAACAGAGCTTCCAGAGTGCTTCTTTCACTCGAAAATGCTTCTCTTGCTTCTTTATCCCACCTCACTCTACATTTTTCTTCAACATGTCGCTATATTTCTCACAATCTCAAGATAATTTGGCATGCAAGATTCTTAGAAAGCATATTTTTCCCAAAATTTCGAATATCTTTGGTTCTAGGTAAAGGAATGATCCGAATTGCCTCCACCCTCAGATCAATCTTTACCCCTTTTAGAAGCTATGCGCCCCAATAATTTACCTTCCTCCAAGGCAAACAAATATTTTTTGGGATTTAGTGACAAACCATACTTCCTACACTTTTTGAAAGTTATTTGCAGATGTACCATGTGTTCATCATTTGATCCCGAAAAACAGCTTACATCATCCAAATATATAACCACATACTTTTCTCCAACAAACGCTATGTCCATGGCCCTTGAAAAAGTTGCACCTCGTATTCATAAGACTCAAATGAAATCCTTTAATACATAAGGTGCCCCAGGGGTTGTGAAAGTTGTCATTTTCTTATCTTACTAATCCACTACCACTTTATTATATCCAGGGAGAATCCATCAACCATAGACATTTTGTAAGTCGAAGGTCACCTTCTTATAAGACATAATCCATTTTAGGTAAAGGATAATTATCCTTTAGAGATTTTCTTTTCAAATTCCCTTTAAGTCCACACACAATCTTATCTCTCCATTTTTCTTCCTCACAGAAACTCGATTAGAAACCCAATTTAAATATCGTAGAGGGACTATGGTTTTTGCTTTAATTTCTTCACTTCCTTTTTCAATTGGAGCTACCGCACGGATTAACTGCTTGAGATTTTATCTGTGGTTTGATTCCTTCTTTCAATGGGATCTTATGTTGTATTATGATTTTATCATACATTTTAAAGTCTTCATATGACCAAGTAAACACATCCATATACTTTTTAAAAAGATCAATACATCTTTCTTTTATAATTTTTGGGAACACCTTTGAATAATTTCACTATTTTTTGCTCCTATTGAGTTCTAAAATTACAATCTTCCATCTCTTCCCTTCGATGTATTTTCTTTGAATTAACAACAACATCATTTGAATAAAACAATCTCTTAAGAGGAACCAAACTCTTAGGGAGTACATTATCTTTCAACCGAATAATATTTTGATCACATATTGAATTTTTGAAATGTCTTACCTCTTTTTTATACTGCTTTTTCTTCTTCTTGATCTACTTCCCCGCATCTTCAAAGTTTCCAATCATTGTCAAAATGATTTATCTCGCTCATTGTCTTTCAACACCTACCAATGTTTCACATTATTAGGAATAGAGGGCATATGTCTAATTTTGATCTCTGTTGTTTTAACTTGGATTCACAGTGATCAAGGTGCTAACTAACTGCTAAATAATTTGGCAATCTATTCTCCTCCTGGAATAAACTAAAGATTGAAGGCTTCAAAATAATTCTCTATCAAATCCCTAACTTCATTCCTATATGATCTTAATCTCGCATTCTTGGTTTGACAATGATTTTTAACTGTTCTATTATCAATTCAGAAATAAGTAAAAAATTGAAAGAAACTCTAACTCCCATCTATTTAGAAACTCACAAGCAATGACCAAGGCCTCATACTCGCCTACATTGTTTGTTGAATCAAACTCTAACTTGAAAGAAAAAGGGCTTTGAGGGTTACTCTTCTCATGGGATATCAAGAAGAATCCGAAATTTTGTGCTTCCCTTGGAGTAGGCACCATCAAAGTATCATTTCCAAATAGTTTTTGAGTGCAACTCATTATTTAAAACTCATTTCTCAAGAGACGCTTCTCGGATCTTCAAAGAGGTTCTTCATCTTCATGCGCATGAACATGAAAGATATTTTGTTTTCGAATTATAACAGGGGGAATTTCGCATCTTTCTGTCATGGGCTTCACGACCCTTGTTTCCCATGCCACCCTTTCTTCCCCATTGCGCCAGGGAAAATGATAGCACATAGAAATTCCACTTTAGAACACCTCCCAAATTTTCTCCCCAAGATCTTGACAGAGCATTCGAAACCCTACGTAATGTCGCAACAACTACATCCATGACTATACTCTTTGCCGGAATTTGTGCTAAAGAAACTACTACATATTTAATTAACCCAACATATTTCACACTTTTGTAATCAACAACAGCATATCCTCGTAAGGTTTGCAATTTTCAAGTTTAGTTCCTTCATACCGTACAAGTGGCATGAGATTACAGGATGCACTCGAATCCAACATACAATTTATATAAAATCATGAAGCAACATAGAAATATAGAATGGTGGAACATAAGGATCTAATTCTTCTACATGAGGACAAAGGTGACCACTCGCTTTTCTTCTTATAAGTTCACAGTGTCACTTATAGATCTTCAACGTTTTGAGATTAATAATTCCCCGAAATTTCTTTCGTAGATTTAGGTATTTGAGGCTTAATTTAGAAGAGGCAACCTCAATTTTGACCTTCTCCAACTCTTTCTCACAACCGGAAGCATGAGTTTCTTTAACATTATTTTGTAGTCTTCTTCACTCTTTCTATAATTTGCTGCTTGTTCAGGGTACATGAAAACTCTCTCCAAATATTAGTAATTAACCATTTTCCTGGGATGGTTCACCTTGCCGCACATATGTTCTATTAACCGAATTTACGTGTTTCTTCCCATTACTAACTTGTTTTGGCTATGGTCATCTTTGTTGTGGAGTCACCATTGGAGGAGGAATAGAATCTTGCTTGTTCTACCTTCATTATCCTACACTCTAGATCTCTTTCTAAAACTTAAATCATAATTTCTATAAATCAAATCACATGAAATCATGGAATTCTCACAATGTTCATCCATTTCATATTGATCAAAATATACTTCAGCCTTCAAAGATATTCTCCCTATAATCTTCCTCTTCATCCTCCTATTGTGCATATAGAAAGATATTTTATTTTCTCAGCTTCCTTTTGGCCATCTTTTTACGACTGGTGTCGCTTCTATATACAATGGTGTTTAACCCAGTCTTGATATTTTTTCCTGTGCAAAATTTGCAGTGGGTTGTCTTCCGAGTTGAGGGTTAAATCCTCCTCTATTTTGTCATACTTGGCTTTGGGAGTTTTTAATTTCAAATTCCATCTAACTAGTTTATTTGTACTCTTTTATCACCTTTTTCATCTCTTCAATTCTTTGATCTTGTGATGATTCTTCTTTTTTCTTTTCCCTTCTCTTTGGATCGGTTGTTTCCTTAGCCTTCCTAGCTGCAATCATATTAGCTTCAATATCTAAAGCATATGTTTGTATCTTCTCTTATAGGGGATCTCCTTTCCATAAGTGTGAAACTAAAATAGGCTTCAAAATCCCAACAAAAACTAATTTTGCTCCAAAGGAGGCTTCATTTCTACAAGAAAAATGTTATACAATTTATCAATATTTTGAGATAAAGCCGATATATTCTCATCTAGTTTTCTTTTGATTGGATTGAATTCTTAGCACTTCATGATCCCTTTCCCTACCCCATCTCCGAGTGAATTGATTTTCCAGCTTCTTCCCCTGAATTAATAGAATCATTTGGAAATCCCTTAAACCACTTTCTAGCCTCTCCATCTAGAGATCGAACAAAAAGCCTCATTACAACATCAATATGTTCTACATTCATGATACTACAAAATTACAAAACATAGGCAAGTGTTTTTCTCAGCTATTTCATCTTCTCAAGTAAAACGTGGATTGACGAAGATACTCTTGAGGCATCGCATTCATTGGTTGTGGAAGGTTATGGGGATTTATATTTGTTCCAAAAAGGCTATTTTTTCCATGTTTGCACCTTGATCGATTGTTCCTCGCTAGGATGTAGTCGATGAACATGATAAACAGGAGGTTGAAGGTGGAGGTAAAATTGATATGAGAGTGGGTTGATGGACAATGGCAGGGGAACCAACAACTATATTTTGTTGAGCTTGAGTAAAACAAAAGAAACAGAATCAAAGGACTCGTTCTTCCAACTTAGGTTCTTGAAAATAATTGGTGTGAAAGGTGAACTAGCCCAATAAACAAGCATTTTAGAGATATCTTCAAACAAAGGATTACTAGAACTACCCTGCCAGATTAGACAGTGTGGGACTAGGGTGCTGAGGTGGTTTTTGGTTTTCGAACCCTTTTATAAACAAATCTTTCGTGTCCGACAAAGTAGGGACCTTCAAGCAGGAGGTATCCGACCTCGTGTGAGGTCACTGTGAGCCAAAATTATGAGAATAACAAAAAAGCCTATTTCCCTCCTCACCGAACAACCGTAGGAAATAATGTGAAAACTCAGGGAAAATAAATCGCGTTCTTCGTCCCTAATGGCGTTAAAAATGTTATATCTAAGAGACGATTCCTTGCCTATAGAAAGGAATCAATGCTTAAGAATTTTTTTAAAATGTCACAAAAGTAATTATATCGTATGGTCTTCATTCAATCCCTTCGGAAACTAATTTTTTAAAACCCTTAACAATATGGTATAATGAAATACTCTACAATGTCGTTAACCGCTGATATCCGAATGGGAAAGAACAATCGTAGAGGAAACTCAAAGTAATATACCGTAACATAGAACTATCACTAAAATTTCGTAATGAATTTATGAGAGAGAGGAAACTCAAAATAATATGTTTCAAACAAAAAATCTATTAATTTTAAGTTCTAGAGATAATTTGTGAATGGAGAGGAGTTGTAGTGAAGAGCGAAAATTAAGGTTATTTAACTCTATCGCGTATGTAATTAAGAGACCTTACGCTTACTTTAATTCACTTCATTCCAAGAAGAAGGAACACAAAATGGCATAGGAAAATTAATCACCATCAACCGGTTATAAGAAACTTCGATGCTTCTTTCATTAATTGCTCGAAAATTAAGTACCAAATTTTTAGTCTTCAGAGGTCCAAATGTAGAGACCTCTTCTTTTTTTCTGCCTTGCTTAAATACATCAAAAATAGTTTGTAACTTCTAGAAATTTTTGAAACTACTTCGACTATCTAAACTATTAAAACTACTTATTACATATAAATCGAGGACATCACTATAGCTTCGATATTAACAAACAAAGAAACAAATTAAAACTTGAAATATTATTCTTGTTGAATCGATTTTTTGTTGATGCGTCTCCTCGTTGCCGATGTGGCCCCTCGATAGATCGTACATCCTTGCCCCACATTTCTTCCAGTTTAATATTTGTATTTTCTTCTTGTCTTCATGTCTTTTCTCGTTTCGATGTGGTATTCGAAATCTTCTACAACAACGCCTCTTTTCCCGATTTCCGACCAAGTTGTTGCGTTTCCAATAGTGCCACCATGTGCTCCATTTGCCCGACACCGCCATGCATATACGTTTCGAACGATACTGTCTCCTTATGCCCTCGAACCGCCCTTCGCTCATGCCTGTTCCGTCTTCTCTTCTCCTTTGCTCGCGTTGGGTCACTTACTTGAGCCCACTCACTCCGTGTTCACGTTTCTTCATAAAACAACGCAACTACACATAATACTAGACTTTAAATAAATTCAAATTTTCTTTTGAAAAACTATCACATCCATCCCTTTATCACATTTCACATTTCGACCTTTCTAACTTATTCCTTACCGCCATTCCTCTTGAACATGCGATGTGTGATGTGAGATAAAGGTATGGATGATGTGGGAAGTGGAGGTGGGGCCGATTGCAATCGCAAGCTGAAATATGAAACCTTGTCGCACTTCACATTTCGGCCTTTATAACATATTCCTTAGCATCATTCCTCCTGGGTTTTCAGTATGTGCGCATCCGTGATTGGAATATATTAAATCATATTTTTGAGTTGCATCGTGTCCGACATTTGTCAGAATTTGCATTTCTTCCTTTATAAAATATTACTTAGCGCCCATTCCTCTTCGATTGTGATTTACGATATGTGAGCAAGCCTTCCATGCGATTACGAATAAGCCTACGAACATTGTTCTACACGTATATATTTGGTATGACTCGACCTTAACCTATGTGCAATGTTCTAAATGCATGAATCGGTCCGAGTCTTGAACTTCTATGCACGCAAATAAGCCCTTGACCGACCCGCCTTCACATCTCCGCACAATGTTAATACACCAACATATAAATCAAAATTCTTTTTTTGGTATACAAAAAATTTTACATTTTCTAACATATATATTTTTTGGGTGTTTTGAGAAGTATTTCAAAAGTGTAAAGTAAATGCAAATGAGCCACAACATTGTGAAATGTAGTTTGTTGTAGTAATGAGTTGGTAGTGTCAAATATTCTAAAACCCTAATCTAGATTCTCTTCGTTGTCGTAGAAAAACAAATCTAAACACTCATCTTCAAGCAATGTTCATTCACTAGCATATTTTACATAATCACTTTTTTCTTTGCAAATTTTTCAATTGCATTATTTAAGAGAGTGGTGGTCTCATGTATTGTATATATTTTTTTGTTTTTGTAGGCTCTTCACAACTTTTTCAAAACTCCTTTGTTACAATAGTGGTCCTATCAATTGCAATGCTTTAAGGCGGATGCTAATATTGTTTCTCCCCATTTTATTGTATATCATTTCCAAAATAATATTCAATACTTCTTTGGATGTAGTTGTTGCTACAATATTAAAAATAATGCTATCATCCAAACCTTGCTGAGTGAGAAACAATGTTGTTATATCATACCTCCTATTGCTTAGAAGTTGGTCTCTTTGTTCTTATGTCATGGCTTTATAGGTTGCTTGACTTGAGTTCTTCAAATCCATGTAAAAAAAATATCCCATAACTCAGCTATTTATAATATGGTTTTCATTTTAATGGGCCAAAATTCATAAATTTTAAGTTAAAAAATTAGAAATAGTTTTAAATAAAAATCATTGATGAAATTATTAAAGAAAAAACAAAGACAATAACTATATGAATTTGCTTCTCCACCCTATACATATCACTCTTAAATTTATTTCTCATCTTTGAACTATTCTCTTAACTTTATTTTTTTAACGTTTCTCCTCTTTTAATCCACCTTTTTATATTTTTTATACCATAATAAAAATCAATAAAAAAAAACCTACATATAAAAAATTGCATGGAAATTTCAATAGGTATAAAATAACATAGTTGTAAATTTAATAACTTCAATATATTTTAAAAAATTAAACATTTCAAACATTTGACAATTCGGAATCAACATCGAATTTGTCCTTTCCCGTAAAGAGACTTTAGCTTGTAATAGAAGTGTATAAAAATTAATTTCATGCAAATGAAAATTAACAAAAAAATAAATTACATGTCAATAGTGATAGGAAAGTTGTATTATATATATTATATTTTTACTCGAGGGTGATTTTTTTTTTAATAAATATTGTGTTTATTATTACTTTATTTATTTAAAAAAAAATTATATATTAATTAAAAAAAATTGTTCAAATTCAATCAGCTTTAGGTTTACTAACTATTGTGCTTAAGTGAGACCTAAATCAAAGCCAATATTGTAAACACCCATTGTATTGGGTTCATGGTATTGTAATGAAATATTCTTTTATAGAGATATGACTCTATTAGTAACAAGGATGTAGGTGAAAATAGGATGTAGGTGAAAATGAAAGATGAAGTGACTGAATATAATATGTTTTTCATTTGCTATTATAAAATTTACTGACCTTCATGGTTTTCCCATAATGAGGTCATCTAAATTTGTGTGCACATTATGAGTTAAAATTTTTATTTAAATCTTCGTGTCTAGTGAGTTAAATATTTTATTTTTTAGTTTAATTTTTTGTTCTCCTAACCAATTCTAACACCATTTTTTTTTGTTCTCGCATAGTCTTCTCCTACAAGGCAATGGATGTTCATCTTATAATATATATTATGCTTTCATTTAATTTGTTTTCATTTCATGCATGTCATTTTTCTTTATAAATTATGTTATGCACTATGGATTTGACAATTTGTATGTTTCTTATAACTCAGAAATGCAAAGTTAAGCTAGTGATTTGATTTTTTTTTGTCATATTACAATCAATTTAAAAGGTAAACAATTATAACCTTTAACCTACATGTTTAGATTTAGATTTATAGAGTATTTTATGAGTTCAAGTTCTCTCGAATTTAATTTTATTAGTTCTTAATGCATTTTCTTCTTCTTTGAACCCCCATATAAATCATTTGCTTTAGAACTCTAGATTTGAGACTTTGTATTAGATAGATTTTATATTTTAAATATTTTCAAAATTTCATTATATATCAATTTTTAAACAATTACTTTCTAAAATTCTGTGTTGTTATTATTTTAGTTTTATATACTATGGATGAGTTGACTTTAAATGCAATGTTTTACTTTTCATAATTGATTTTTCCAGGAATAACTTCTGATTCTTCCCTCCTTGCTTTTTTTACATCATAATCTAATTCTACAAAATTCCCATCCAACAAAATAAAAACTAAATTATTATAATTTATATTTATATTCACATTGTTATGATATTAATTTTAAAGGCTAAATTAAAAGCCCCATATGTGTAGTTGGCCTCAAACAGTTTATATTCATCCAATATAATCAATTAAAAAAATTAGAATTTTATTTTTAATTTTGATAAAAAGTTTTGTGAATAAACACTAACATATATGAAAACTTATAACTTCAGATGGGCTTACCCTAGAATTTTCAATGGTATATTTTCACATATATTTGTCAAAATTTGTTATGATTTATATATTTATCTAAATTATATATTCTTAAGTTGTCATGATTTATTTATTTATTTGAATTATATAATGAATTTATATTTGTAATTATTATTTTTATTTTTTTAAATATATATGATTCTTTTCAAAATATGAAGATAAATGATGTATTATGAAAAAAAAGTGATTCACAGTTTTAATAATTAATAGATTTTGAAATTAGTATTTAAATTTCAATTTGTTTAATAAAAATATTTTTGACAAAATCGATAAAAAATATTTTTAAAAATGAGATTTTTAATATAAATAATAATTTGAAAAATATTCTAATGTTTATATTTATGATTTTTTTTTTAGCAAATAGATTTTTGTCCAAGTATGACTTTTTTTCGGGGCCACTATTGCATAATCAACTTCAAGTTCAATTTTGAAAATAATTAAAGTTATTTTTCATTATTGAAATTTAAATTGATAAATAATAAATTATGATTTAGAAAACTACATTATTTAATATTTTAAAATTAATAAGTTATACATTAATCATTTTATATATATGAAATTTAAAATTATTTTAAGTTTTACATTTAAAAAAATAAATTAGCCTATTATTGTAAAAGGGTTAAATATAATTTTAACTTATAATTTTAAGATAAAAATAATTATTAGCTTATAATTTTATCTTAGCTATTTTCTAATTTGATTTTGTTGGCAACTATTACTCGAAATCAATCTCAATATGGTGCTTTTTTAAACTACTCTCTTTATTATGGTGTCTTTGTAAAACAAAGAGCTATATCCTCAGCCATCACTTTGGCGATTTTGCATAGATTTCTATATAAGGTGGCTCGATTCCTTAACCAAATGGTTTTTTTTTGGGAAGTGGTATTAGTTTGTTAGCCACCCATATTTTTCCTATCATATCACCTCGGTGGCTAAATATTCTTCAGCCAAGAAACAAATTCATCTCAAATTTGTTGGTGTCAGTTCTTTGATGAAACTCATGTTGCCGGTTAAGTCTTCATACCGCGTCCTTTCCTCCAAACCCCCGATATCCTCGCAAAATCCAAATCAAATACTGTTACATTCCCCTTTCTTTCCTCCCTTTTCTTCCAACTTACATAATTCTCCATTTTTCCTTTTCCATAAAACCCCACGAAACCACATGTTTTTCCTTATCCTCATAAAATTTCATTTCCCAAGGTTAAAAACCCACTTTTTAACCTTATCTTAACTTCAAGTCCTTTGGAAAATCATTGAAAAAACCATGAAAAAACATATAATTCTTATGTAAAAGGTTTTAGCCCCCGCGCACTAAGCCCCTCCCCCTTTTTCATCCATAAGCCCGAGCGCCGGAACCGGCGCCCAAAGCCAAAAGGGCGCTTATCCCTTCATACAAAATTTCTCCGCCAAAAAACAATAAAAACCTTTGTAAAATCATGATTTTTGTTTTGTATTTTTGTTTTCCAAAAGTTTCCACCCGTACGCAATGGATCAACTCGGGCCGTCGATCCGCTCCCGCATCCGATGGAGCCGAGCGCCGACTCCGGTGGACCCCTTCCCCCGCGCGCCATTTTCCAGAAACCGCCGATTTCCCATTCCGCACCGCCTTCCAAGCCAAGGTGGTTTTCTCCCGTCGGCCAGCGATTCCCTACGCCGGCCGACACGTGTCCCCGAAACTGTTTCAAAACCACCGCGCTATCAGATCATTTCGCGTGCTAATCTTCGTACCAAGACCACGCGGCGGAATCCACCTCCACCGTCCGATCTGGGCCCTCCCATCTGATGGTTGCCGATCACTTCACCTGCTCGACCTTTAATGGACATGCGCGCCCGTTAACTCGTCCACCGCGCGGCCAAAATTCAATCTCCGCCGTCAATCTCTGTAGATCGACGGCTCACATTCATTTTCTTGATTCCATCGCCCGGTCAACCTCCTTCCCGCTGACTCTCCATTGCCCGATCTCTACCGTCGATCTCTGCAGATCGACGGTCCGGATTTAATTTCTCCACAACTCTTTTCCACGACCGCCCAGATTTGATCTCGACCGTTGGATGATGCCATCCAACGGCCCGCGTTCCTCTGCACATTCCGCAAAGCAGATTGACCTATAAAACTTGATTTTTTACGTGTTTTTTGTATTTTGGCAACAGTTTGAAGTCATTTGTTCGTGCCTAAGGAAATTTTGCATCAGAGGGTGACACTCTCTATGTTTCGATTTCTCCGAGGGGACTTACCTGCGTAGTCGCTTTCATGCCTCATCAATGTTTCCACAAGCATCGATGCCTTTTTCCTCACCTGCGTAGTCTCCAGACAACGAAAAAAATCGGAAATAAACGCAGAAAAGAGTACGAGATCGAAGACCAGAATAAACTAGACTGGGGGGACATGCTAAGATAATGAAAACGCCTAATCCCCGGAGCTAAATGCAGATGAAGGAAAAATCTGCTTTATCAGAAACCCTCCGGAAGCACAAATTGAGGCGAATTGATTCTCCCAGCTGACTACACACCGTGCCTCAAAGGATTCAATCAAGAACCGAATTTATCGATCAAAGTCGATATTTTACCTAAAGCAACGAAGAGTTACTTCTGCCGTGAATTTAATGAAAGAATGTCTACAAGAGTAACCCTAACATCACATAGAGCCTCAAAGGTCAACAAAGCCCTCATCGAGCTTTGCTTCATTCACAAGTGTAAACCAATTAATGCAAGAGAACACTATATAAGTTTCTTCATTGAGCCCCCATGGGCCAATAAAGACATTAAATCAGATAATTGTATTTGAGATCTTTTCATCAGATCTCTCGCCTCCTTATCTTTCTATAAATACTAAGAGAAGATGAGTGAGGGGTTGGTTGTTAATGTAATTGCCGAAGCATTGTAATTTTCAATTTAGTCAAGACTTTTTGATTGTAGATAGCATTTCACTGCCATCACTAGTTTCTTGAGCTCTTGCTGTAGCAAGACAGTTAGGTTGTGAAGAGAGATGGATTAAAACACCGTATCCGAAGATGGTAACGGCTTTGAAGCAATACAAGCCGATTTATGTGATCCTGGGATCCTGGTCTATGCCGATGGTGATGTTATTCTCACTGTAACTTGTATTTTGTTTCTGTTTTCAATTTGTTTCATTTTCCACTATAAAGAACAGTTTAAACAGGGTTAGGACCTACTGTATATCAGTAACCTTCTCTGGCTGAGAAACCTTTATTTAAATGTTTTCTTTCAACTGTGTTATTTGAAAATGATTTAATTCAGTTTAAGTACAGGGATGCTGGCGTTCCCTCGTCTTATTGTCTTAGCTGAATGTTATTTTTAAATGTTACTTTCAATATATGTTGTGTGAAGATGAACTGAGGAAATTAAGGTTAGCCCTGAGTCCCTTTCTTGTTTGCTCAACTATTCGATTGTTTCCCTTAGGATGTGTTAAAAGCTGACTAGTTTCAAAGTACTTATCAGATCTTAGACCATTCTGTGTTATCTTTGAGTTTCCCTTTTGTTTTTTATATGTTTTCTATCAGAAGTGTATCAAAGGCTGGATAGTTTCAAAGTACTTACCAGATCCTAGTTTGCTTCTATGTTTTTCTTAAGTGCTTGGTCAAAGGCTGGCTAGTTTCAAAGTACTTACCAGATCCTGGGCTGCTCTTTGTTCTGCATTTGTCATTTCCCTTTCTTATTGTATCACTCCATTCCATAAATGAAACTTTGAAGAGATCCTTAGGCATAGATGACTTTCCCCATAGACCACTCTTGGACCTGATTGTTTCAATTAAATCCTATTATGACTCCATAGCCCAATGGACTGAAAATTTGCCATCATCTTTCTTCTTGATCGAAGCTTACTCTTTTTGCTTGCAACTTCTCACTTTTGAACCTATTTTCATGTAGATCTTTCCGCCTCAGACAGCAACTATGTTCAACCATCCAAAAAACCAAACAAACCCTTGGTCTTCATAACTAGCCTAATATCATTACCCTAAACTTCAAATACAAATCCATCTTTGTACATATTGGAGAGATCCCTCTCTGGATTCAGGAGGGCTAGATCCTAGAATCCCAAAGTTGGTTGAAATGATGTTAACTCTGTGATTGGACTTTTTCCAATCTTGCTTATTACAGAGACCTAACATTTCTGGCGACTCCGCTGGGGACTGAGTGTTGTATAAGACCTTAGAGACCTCAGAAAACCTTTTATTCAAGAAAAATTTGAGAGTTAAAAGCAGCCTTTTCAAGCACTACCAAGAAATGGTAATCATGATGAAACTTGTTTGAATCAGTGACAAACTAGGTCAACCCTAGGATTCTCTTAAGTTTGTTTTTCTAACCTTGGAAAATCAGCTAGCTTAGCCATAAGAGAAGACTGTCTTTGTCTCACAACAGTAGCTAAGTTTTGAAGCAAAGGTAGCTTATTCTTAGAAACCACAAATAAAAACAATTCAGAAAATACCAAAAAGAATTTCAGATTGGTAGTAAAACACTTGCTCATAAATTTCACTTACCATTGGATGTGTTTTACTTCATACTCTTAGACAGAGTCTGGAAAGGGCCAGGTAGCCTCCGGATCTCATCCTCTTTTAGAGGTGACATATCTGGTGAATGCCCTCCCAGTCAATCTCTGGTTAGAGTTTGTTGTGTTTTGAGATATCCTTGAAAAGGGATGTGTCACAAGCACTGTGGTGGACAGTGTACCTCTTTGAAAACACTCTAGACTTTCCACCTGGCGACTCCACAATCCTAAACAGACCTTAAGACTCCACTGGGAAGAACCCTTATCATTGTAATATCCTTCAAACTCAGTTAGAAGGCTGTAGGATTTAAATTGAGAAAACAGATTAGTCAACCTCTCAAAGACTGTCATATGTGGTTGAATTTTTCCTGTTTATTTGGGTCTAAAAACATAGCATAGTGGCTCTTAGAAAGATTCACACTAGAGCCCATCCTGACCCTGATCCACCTGAGACAGTTAATAACCCAAAAAGGATCCTTAGGAAGTCTCCTAAGATATAATCTTCAATTGTTTTCAGATCATCCCTAAGAGCTAATTCAGTCCCTGAAAATCTTTCAGCTCTACAGAAATCACAAACTGACTTATTAAACCCATTTAGGAATAGGTCATTTGGTGATTTAGATCAGCTAGATTCTGAGACTTCACTTTCATCTCCTAAAACAAGTGAGAACCTTGGGAATAGAGAATCAACACCTCCTGATTTACATTTTCTTCTTAACTTAGATGTCTCTCATCCAAGATCAGCTCAGCAATCTACTGTTGTCCCATCGACTTCTGTTCATCCTTCATCCACTGTTCAAACCACTTCGTTTCAGCCCACTCCACCTCTTGTAAACCCACCTCCACCGCCTATCATGGCAGCATGGTATGCTCCCTTAGTCCTTCCTGTACCATTAGTCAATCTTCCACAGGACTACCAGTCCAAAATCCCATTGTATGATGCTGGAAATACTACAACAGCATCACAACATGTGGACAAGATGAATGACTACTTTGATATAAATGAAATTGATGATGATTCTGTCAAACTCTGATTGTTTTCTCAAAGTCTGGGGGGAGAAGCAAGAAAATGGTTTAAAGGTTTAGCCCCCCATAGTATTAATGATCTCCAAGGCTTCCATCAAACATTCTTAAACAAATGGGAAGTGAGGAAGAATCCTCTCCAAGTCCTTGCCGACTATAACAATCTCCATAGGAACCCTGGGGAAAGTGTACAAGCTTATTGTACCAGATTTAACAGTGTGTATAATGCACTTTCCCCTGAACTAAAACCTCCTCAGGGCTCAGCTTTAAACAAATTTCCTGAAGGGTTTGATCTTGACATGACCTATTCACTCAGAGAAAGAGTTTTTGCAACCCTTGAAGATATGCAAAGAGGTGCTCTCTCTGTGGAAGTAAACTTAATGGAGAAGAGAGCAAGAATGAAAGCTGAAAAGAGAGTATCTTTCAGAGAGGAATCCACCCCTACTACTTCAAGCTCAAAAATGGAAAGAATGATGGAAGAAATGATGAAGAAAATGAGCATTCTAGAGAGAGCGCAAGCAAGTCTAAATCAAAATGCTCCTCAAAACAGAAACCAAAACCAAAATCAGAATGTTAGAAGGAATCAACCTCCAAACAGACCCAGGGAAGATGATCAACAGATCACTCCTCCCTTTCATCAAAACTATGTAAGTGAGGTTGAGGAAGCGGATCAAATAACAGAGGACGATGATATAAACTTATTTGGGGTAGATGATGACAGCTTCGAGGTTCATTATGATAGGAAACAAGGTCTTTATACACCTTACGACGACAAAAGAGATGATAATGAAAATTATTATCAAAACATGGAAAATGCTGTCATAGAGCCTTCAAAGGAATATGAACTCAGAAGTAAATCTAATCAACAAACCCCCAACAACAAAACCTCTAACAAACCTTCTCAAAATAGCACTGCAACCAAGCCTAAAACAGTCAAACAAAAAGACAAAACAGTGGCTGATAATTCTGGTAAAGGTAAAGAGAAAGACACTCAAAATATTGAAAAACAGAGTGCAAACATCAGTAGTACTAACACTTCAGCTAGTACTCCTTTTTCAACCGTTGTGTCAACTGTAGATAAAATAGATCAGCAAGTTGTTGTTGCTGATAAAGTGGCAGTAAACAAGGCTGAAACCAGCACCTTAAAGAATCAAATTCCTCTCAGTCTGGAACAGGAAATCTCAAAGATCAAAATTTATGTTCCTTTGACTGAGTTAGCTGCCCAACATGTATATAGGTCCAAAATTTTGAAGGCTTTGAACATAGAAGAAAATGAGGATACACTCAATCTTAATGACGACCAGCCAGAGCTTATTTTTGGTCCAAAGATTGAAGGTAAGTTTCAAGAGGGACCTGTCCCTCCCTTCTATGTAACTTTAAATATTCATGAAAAAATTCTACACAATGCTATGCATGACTCAGGCGCTTCCCATAATTTAATGCCAAAAGCTGTAATGGAAAGCCTGGGTCTTGAAATTACCAGACCTTACAAACACCTGTACTCCTTTGACTCAAGCAGAGTCAAGTGTTTAGGATTGATCAAAGACCTCTGTGTTAACTTAGCCCAAATTCCAGCCAAATGCTTAGTTATGGATATTGTTGTGGCTGATGTGCCCCCAAAGTACGGAATGCTTTTATCGAGATCTTGGGGGGATAAGTTACAGGGGACCATGCAAATGGACATGACCTATGCGATTATCCCTGTTTTCAATCAGACTAGAAGACTTTACAGGGATTCCCACATGAAATACACAGTCAAGACGGGCCTCAAAACTCTCCTCTGTATGCTGTAAGTACGAGCCTTGATTCTTTTATCATGTTTAATGATGAAACACTTACAAAAAAAATAATTTCGACAAAATTAATGGCTGAAACGGAGGAAGAGGAATACAGCTCTGAACTGTCAAAACAGTTTACTGTACCTGAAAATCCTAGCAAAATAAACACAGGTCTTGAACTACAAATCATCAATCCATTAAACTTAAATCTTGACAGTCAAGAGAGCAATCCTCAACCCGATCAAAAACTTGAGGAGTCAAATCATACAAAGGACATGCACCAAACTGATAAAACTGAAAATGATCCTCTCTGGACTATGTATTTTGATGGGTCATGCACTAGAACAAATGCTGGTGCAGGTGTCTGGATTACTAACACTGAAAATAATCATACAGAATGTATTTCATGTAAATTAAACTTTCAGTGTTCCAACAACATAGCAGAATATGAATCCCTTCTCTTAGGCTTGCATCTCTTGAAGAAGTTAGGAGCCAAGAGAATAAATGTGTATGGGGATTCTGAGTTAATAATTAGGCAAGTCAATAGGGAGTATAATGCAAATCATCCCAGACTTAGGGCCTACAGGAATGATGTCATGGATCTTTTAACAACATTTGAGGAATCCAACTTAAGTTTTGTCCCAAGGAAAAGAAACATTGCAGCCCACAATTTAGCCTTTGCTGCTAGAACCTGCCCAATGCTATATGATGACACATCTCAGATTAAATTCAGACCAGCCGTCCCGGATAACAGGAAATATTGGCAGGTGTTTGATGGAGATAAACAAATAGAAGACTTCATGCAATTCAAAAATGAGTTTGAACTCCATAGCTCAGATTCAGACTATGATACAGACTGCAGTGAAGAAAATTTTCTTGGTGAAGAAGAACCTTCTCCTGAGCTTGTAGATATTAACCTTCAGACTAGCAAACTTAGAAACCAAACAGAATTGAGTGCAGAATCTGAAACAGGGGAGTTGGAAACTCTGCATTCTAAGGATGATAGTTTGCCCAAGGGTTTGGCCCCTCTAGAAGAATTGTTTGATTTTAATGATGTGGCCAATAAACCTAAACTGGAACCTATAGAAACTGAAGTGGAGGAATGCAATATAGGCAGTGAGGAAAAACTGAAAATGATCAAACTGTCCAAAACTTTGCCAGCTCACATTAAACTCAAATACATAGAGCTGTTCAAAGAATTTTTTGATGTTTTTGCATGGAGTTACGAAGATCTTAAATCCTATGACACTGAAATAATACAGCACAAAATCCCTCTTAAAGAAAACCAAAAGCCATTCAAACAAAAACTGCGCAGAATAAACCCTGTACAGTTGCCTTTGGTTAAAAAGGAAATCATGAAGATGTATGAAGCTGGTATTATTGTCCCTATTAGATATTCTGAATGGGTATCTAATCTGGTGTCTGTTAGGAAGAAAACTGGAGAAATCAGGCTTTGTATAGACTTTAGAAATTTAAACAAAGCTTCATTAAAAGACAACTACCCTTTGCCCAAGATGGATCATATTTTACAAAGGGTGGTGGGGTCTAAAAGAATTTCTTTGCTAGATGGCTATTCAGGGTATAATCAAGTCTTATTCCACCCTGATGATCAATTAAAGACAGCTTTTACTACACCATGGGGCACTTTCATGTATGTGAAAATGCCTTTTGGTCTAATGAATGCTGGAGCAACCTTTCAGAGAGCCATGGACATAGCATTCTCGGAAGAATTGGGCTTCTTCATCATTATCTATCTTGATGATGTCACTGTGTTTTCAAAAATAGATGAAGAACACTTAGAACATTTGAGGAAAGTTTTCGAGAAGTGCAGAAAGTTTGGAATATCTTTGAACCCTAAGAAGATTTTATTTGGTCTCCAAGAAGGTAAAATTCTTGGGCACATCATTTCAGAAGAGGGTATAAAGATAGATCCAAAGAGGATAGAGGCCATATTGCAAATCTCTCACCCTCGAAACATCAAAGAGCTGCAGTCTTTCATTGGAAAGATCAAATTTTTGAGAAGGTTCATCCCCAACTTGGCTGAGCTCTTTAGGAATATCACAAATATGTTAAAGAAGGAGCAAGGGGTAAAGTGGACCTTGGAAGCAAAGACATCCTTTGAGCTGGTAAAACAAGCATTAACCAAAACACCGGTTCTCATAAGTCCTGATTTTTCAAGGGATTTTTATATCTTCTCATTTGCATCAGAACATACCATAGCTGCTGTCCTTTTACAGAAAAATCCACAAGGACAAGAGCAGCCTATTGCATTCTTTAGCAAGGCATTAAGGGATTCCCCTTTGAAGTATAACATTATGGAGAAGCAGGCTTTTGCTTTGGTAAAGGCTTTGAAAGACTTCAGAGTATACATCCTTCACTCACACATTATTGCCTTTGTCCCAAATTCAGTCGTTAAAGACATTTTAACACAGGACCCAGATGGTAAGAGAGGTAAGTGGATTGCTGTTATCCTTGAATATGATTTAGAGATAAAACCCACTAAGCTCATCAAAGGCCAAGGTCTAGCTAAATTAATGGCCGAATCAAATTGTGAAGTTCTTGATATTAATATGATTAATGCTTTGGATGACCAAGAAGAATTCTCAGCTCCCATTATTGAAGACCATTTTGTGAATTCTCCTTGGTATACTGATATTGTTTATGTTTTGCTTAATCTGAATACACCTCCTGGTTTATCAAAAACAAAGGCAAGATTCCTAAAGTTAAAGGCTGTAAACTATTGCATATTTGATAAATGTCTTTATTGGAAAAATGCAACTGGTGTATTGCTTAAATGTTTGCCTGAGTTTGATGCAGAGAGGTTAAGCAGGAATTCCATGAAGGAGAGTGTGGAGGTCATTTATACTGGAAGGCAACAACCAACAAAATTCTGAGGGCTGGTTTCTATTGGCCTACTCTTTTTCCTGATGTACACAAGATGACCACTACTTGCCATAAATGCCAACTATTTGAAGGCAAGAGAAAATTACTACCCCTGCCTTTGCATCCAATCACTGTTGAAGCCCCTTTTCAACAATGGGGACTTGACTTCATAGGAGAAATCCATCCACCATCTTCTGCTCAGCATAGGTGGATTCTTACTGCCACAGACTACTTCACTAAGTGGATAGAAGCCATTCCTTGTAGGCAGGCCAATGATTCAATTATCATAAAATTTTTGGAGACTAACATCCTCTCCAGATTTGGCTGTCCTACCAAGATCATCACAGACAATGCAACAGCATTTGGATCAAAGAAAATGGTTGAATTCTATCACAAGTATCAGATAACATTGGGACACTCCACAACCTATTACCCTCAGGGTAATGGACTTGCAGAATATTCCAAAAAAAGCTTAGTGAACATAATCAAGAAACTGTTGGAGGACAATAAAAATTCTTGGCACACAAAGCTTATCCATGCACTTTGGGCTGACAGATTAACTTTAAAGAAATCTATTGGTATGTCACCCTTCCAGCTTGTGTATGGTACAGATGCAATTTTTCCTAACAGCCTTGGTGTACCAGTTATGAAGTTAATTCAAGAGTTGCAGACTGAAGAAAATGACATAATCAGAAGAATAAATCAAACCATTCATCTTCAGCAAACCAGAGAGGAAGTGTATAACAACGCATTGCAGAAACAAGACAGTATCAAGAGGATATTTGATAGAAGAACAAAGGCCAACAATTTCAAGATTGGGGACAAAGTTTTAAAGTGGGACTCAAGGAGGGAAGACAAGGGAAAGCATGGTAAATTTGACAATCTATGGCTTGGCCCTTACTCTATTCATTCAGTTGCTGGAAACAATGCATTCTTCTTACAAGAGCTGGATGGAACAGAATTGTTTGGGGGTCCTGTCAATGGCAGGATGCTTAAGCATTACTTCTCTTGATCCATTTTTTATGTTTTGGAGTCCTTTTTACCTTTTCCATTGTAAATATTTCATCCACCATTGCATTCAAAGTTATGAAAAATCAAGAAAATACAAAAACAGAGAAAAAATGAAAAGAGGGCAGGAATGAAAACAAGAAAGGCAAAGCCCCATGCCAAAAAGAGAAACAAATGCTGAAAGTGTGCAAGCTCAAATGCCACTCCTCAAAAACACACTTCTAGTTAGTCAAACAGCCTAATCTTGACTAATTAGCTTTTAAATTTTTTCTGCTGATAGGATAGTGAATTTGATTTGCCAAACTGTTCAATCTTGGCTCATCAGTAGATAGATTAAGATAGAAATGAAGGTTCAAAAAAACTCAAAATCTGAACCAAAATTTCCAAAGAGAGATGACTCAAAACTGTTTTATTTTTTGAGTCATAAAAGAGAAAAAATGGTTCTAATTTGCCCAAAATCTGAATCAGATATCAAGGAAGAGACAGCTCAAACAAAAGCAAAAACAGAGCTGTGAAAATAAGAGAAGGCCATGATGAGAAACTTTCAGATCTTAAGCCTTCCATTTTTTATTTTAATTTTCTGCAAATAATAATCTATGTGCAGCTTGTTTTTATGCCATAGATCACAACAAGTTAAACAGCTTAATCTTAACTTGACTGTTTTTAAATTTCTGTCTTAGAATTTAGAGAATGAAAGTCTGTTGGACAGTTTAATCCCAACAGACAGTAGATTAGGTAGAGAAATATTTGAGCTCAACTGTTTAATCTGAGTTCAAGGAGAAATAAGGAATAGAAGTAGATTAGTTTTTTATGCTTTCAAAAGAATAAAATGTTGTGAAAAGAGTTTGCCAATCCAAGTGCACTCTGATGAAGAAAAAATGTTAGATCAGTAGGATTGGGTAGGTAGAAGTTGTATTGATGAAGTTCATGTTTCTTTCATGACTGATATTATTTTTCAGAGAAAAGAAAGAGAAATTCGAAGGATGAGGCATATGGTCAGCATCCCAGAGAAATCAAGTCTGAATTCTTGATGTCTTCAAGAAGGCACCATCCCCAAGTGGAGCCACTGTTAGCCACCCATATTTTTCCTATCATATCAGCTGGTGGCTAAATATTCTTTGCAGCCTTCAAGAAACAAATTCAGTCCTAAATTTTTTGTTTCTTGAATTCTTTTGATGAAACTCATGTTGTTGGTTAAGTCTTCATACCTGCGTCCTTCTCCAAACCCCTGATATCCTGCAAAATCCAAATCAAATACTGCTACATTCCCCTTTCTTTCCCCTCCATTTCTTCCAACTTACATCATTCTCCATTTTTTCCTCTTTCCATAAAAACCCCACAAAACCATATGTTTTTCCCCTAATCCCTTCATAAATTTCATTTCCCAAGGTTAAAAACCCACTTTTTAACCTTATCTGAACTTCAATTCCTTTGGAAAATTATTGAAAAATACATAATTCTTATGTAAAAGGTTTTTAGCCCCCGTGGACTAAACCCCCCCCCCTTTCATCCATAAGCCCGAGCGCTGGAACCGCGCCCGAAGCCAAAGGGTGCTTATCCTTTTATACAAAATTTCTCCGCCAAAAACAATAAAAACCGTTGTAAAATCATGATTTTTGGGTTTTGTATTTTTGTTTTCCAAATTTTATGCCCGTACAGCGATGGATCAATCTGAACCATCGATCTGCTCCCCAGATCCGACGGAGCGGAGCACATCTCACCAGGTGGACCCCCTTTTCCCCCACGCTCATTTTCCCGAAACCGCCGGTTTTTCACCATTTTGCACCGCTTCCAAGCCAAGGTGGTTTTCCCTGGCCGGCGTCGATTCCTCTACGCTCGACGCGTGTCCCTGACACTGTTTCAAAACCACCGCGCTATCAGATCATTTCGCGTGCTAATCTTCGTACCAAGACCACGCGGCGGAATCCACTTCCACCGTCCGATCTGGGCCCTCCCATCCGACGGTTGCCGATCACTTCACCTGCTCGACCTTTAACGGACATGCGTGCCCGTTAACTCATCCACCGCGCGACCAAGATTCAATCTCCGCCGTCGATCTCTGCAGATCAATGGCTCACATTCATTTTCCTGATTCCATCGCCCGGTCAACCTCCTTCCCGCTGACTCTCCATTGCCCGATCTCCACCGTCAATCTCTGCAGATCGACGGTCCGGATTTAATTTATCCACAACTCTTTTCCACGACCGCCTAGATTTGATCTCGACCGTTGGATGATGCCATCCAACGGCCCACGTTCCTCTGCACAGTCCCCAAAGCAGATTGGCCTATAAAACCAGATTTTTAACGTGTTTTTGGTATTTTACAGAGTTTAAAGTCATTTGTTCGTGTTTTTAAGGAAATTTCAGACCAGGAGGGTGACGACTCTCTATGTTTCGATTTCTCCGAGGGTATCACTCGCAGAGTCAGTTTCACGTCTCATCAATGTTTCCACAAGCATTGATGCCTTTTTCCTGTCTGCGCAGCCCTGCACAACGAAGAAAACCATGAAAATAAACGCAGAAAAAGAGTATCAGAGATTGAAGACCAGAAATGAACCAGAATAGCAGATTAGTGGACAGATTTGTGGGGATTAAGGCTAAGACAGTTATCAAACGCCTAATCCCCGGAGCTAAATGCAGATGAAGGAAAAATCTAAAGTGTTTTATCAGAAAAACCTTCCACCGCCACAAATGGAGGCGAATTGATTCCTCCCAGCGACTACAGTGCCACCTGTGCCTCAAAGGATTCAATCAACAACCAAATTTATTGATCAAAGTTAGATATTTTACCTCAAAGCAGCCGAAGAGTTACTTCTGCCAGGAATTTAATGAAAGAATGTCTGCAGAGTAACCCTAACATCACACAGAGCCTCAAAGGTCAACAAAAGCTCCCTCCGGGCTTACTTCATAAATGTAAACCAATTAATGCAGTGAAACACCTGTATAGTCTCTTCATTTAAGCCCCCAAAGGCCAAGAAGACATTAATTCTGCATTAATTGTATTTGAGATCTTTTCATCGGATCTCACCTCTTCATTCTTCTATAAATACTTCAGTAGAAGATGAGTGAGGGGTTGGGGATTGGTTGGTTGTTAATGTAAATTGTTGAAGCATTGTATTGTGACTGAGCTGAAGACTCTTGATTGTAGATAGGATTTCACTGGCTCTTGGAGCTCTGCTTGTAACAGATAGGTTAGGTTGTGAAGAGAGATGGATTAAAACACTGGATCTTAAGATTGTAACTGGTTTGAAGCATCAATACAAGCTGATTTATGGGATCCTGGTCTATGCTGATGGTGATGTTATTCTCACTGTAACTTGTATTTCGGTTCTATTTTCAATTTGTTTCATTTTCCACTATAAAGAACAATTTAAACAGGGTTAGGACCTACTGTATATCAGTAACCTTCTCTGGCTGAAAAACCTTTATTTAAATGTTTTCTCTCAACTGTGTTATTTGAAAATGATTTAATTCAGTTTAAGTACAGGGATGTTGGCGTTCCCTCGTCTTGTTGTCTTAGCTGGATGTTATTTTTAAATGTTACTTTCGATATATGTTGTGTGAAGATGAACTGAGGAAATTAAGGTTAGCCCTGAGTCCCTTTCTTATTTGCTCAACTATTTGATTGTTTCCCTTAGGATGTGTTAAAAGCTGACTAGTTTCAAAGTACTTATCAGATCTTAGACTATTCTGTGTTATCTTTGAGTTTCCCTTTTGTTTTTTATATGTTTTTCTATCAGAAGTGTATCAAAGGTTGGATAGTTTCAAAGTACTTACCAGATCCTAGTTTTCTTCTATGTTTTTCCTAAGTGCCTGGTCAAAGGCTGGCTAGTTTCAAAGTACTTACCAGATCCTGGGCTGCTCTTTGTTCTGCATCTGTCATTTCCCTTTCTTATTGTATCACTCCATTCCATAAATCAAACCTTAAAGAGATCCTTAGGCATAGACGACTTTCCCCATAGATCACTCTTGCCTCTTGCTATCCCAATTAAATCCTCTTGTGACTCCATAGCCCAATGGACTGAAAACTTGCCATCATCTTTCTTCTTGATCAAAGCTTACTCTTTTTGCTTGCAACTTCTCACTTTTGAACCTATTTGCATGTAGATCTTTCCGCCTCAGACAACGACTATGTTCAACCATCCAAAATAAAAAAAAAAACCAAACAAACCCTTGGTCTTCATAACTAGCCTAATATCATTACCCTAAACTTCAAAGACAAATCCATATTTGTACATATTGGAGAGATCCCTCTCCGGATTCAGGAGGGCTAGATCCTAGAATCCCAAAGTTGGTTGAAATGATGTTAACTCTGTGATCGGACTTTTGCCAATCTTGCTTATTACAGAGACCTAACAGAGTGCAATACCAATATCGCAATCGACAGACATGAGCGGTAAGTGTTAACAAGGAGTGGATGGAGAGTGCGAAATGAAATTTGCAAAAAGGAAAAAGGCTGTGATCTGCGATATGCGATAACGCAATATCGAAATATTCCGCGGTTGGAGGAGTGGTGGAAGTGTTGTTCAGGAACGAGCTACGATATGCGATAATTTGGATGATGTGGCGGTGGGACCAGTGGTGAAGCGGGATACCGATATCGCAACTGGGAGACATGAGCGGTAAGTGTTAACAAGGAGCGGATGGAGAGTGCGAAATGTGATTTGCGAAAAGGCGAGAGGGAGATGCGGTAAGTTAAAAGGTAAGGAAAAGGATCTAGTTTTCTAATGTTTTTTAATGATTGTATTAACAAGCGGAAAAGGTAAGGCACAAAGGAAATATCGCAATTAGGACTTGGAATGGGAGAGCATAAACAAAAACTTTGGATGATTTGCAATTTGCAATGGAGCGAAGTACGGTAGCATGAAGTTTGAGGAGCAAGGGCAGAGGTCGAATTCCGATGGTTTTCAAGCATTTTGCGTTAAAAAGGGTAAGGCAACCGTGACTAATAAAAACAAAGGAATAAGGCGGGCTGAATGGTTTAAGTGTTTTTTATGAATAAAAATGTGGGTGCGACAATGAGAATAAGTGGGAAAAAGCGGAAATGGAGGGCGTAACAATAGTGCGTAGATTGTGAAGATGGAGATGGAGAATAAATCGGGGAGGCACCATAGAGCTACTCTAGGGTTTTAACAATAGTTATTTCAATCAACCACCTAACTTATGCACAAAGAAACAAACAAATGTGTAAAAATACAGTGCAAAGGAAGACTGAAAAATGGTAATGCAACTCTACTTTTAATCTCGAAAACAGTGAATAGAAATTAGTTTTTGGGTTTGTGGGAAGGTTCACCCTCCTCGAGCTCTATTGATAGAGATGAGAAGGGGGTCTTGATCCACATTTTTTTTTTGTTTTTCTTCTCTATTCTATTATTCACAAGCAAATGAAACCTACAACAGCACACTGAAAGCAAGACTAAACAACAACTTGAAACATAAACGAAATTATTAGAAGTGGAACTAATGAAATGACAGAAAGTAGAGAAAAAATACAACAGAGAGGCCGAGGCACATGGATTGGGCCCTAACCCACAAGCATAACCATTATTCTTTTCTTCATTCTCCCATTCTCTATCTTGTGCATCTGTGTCCTTTTCATCATTCAACACCAACATCAAAGGTGGGCTGAGCTTTAGTCCCAACCATTTGATCTTTTTGGCCTGCATGGCCCTCTTGTATAATGGTGCCCTTTCCAATGCACCCCTCAGTCTTTCTGGAGTATGTTACTCCCTGTTCTTGAGGCTCCGAGGGAGGCTGTTCCATATCCTCTGGCTGGCCACAGTGCACTCATATTCTATCTGCCTAGAAACATCATCAAAGTGGCCTATTACCTGTGTTTGAGTCTGAAGGTAGCTTTCAACTAATGCAAGGTCCCTTTCAATCTCTCAATGGTTAAGGATGACTCCTCTTGGGCTGAACAATTCTGGTTTGATATATAAGGGTTCTCTATTTCTTCTTCCCATGACCCTCCATATCTCTTTTGCTCTAGTGTCCTCATTAGTCATCCAAGATGCTAGAGCCATTAGCTGCATATCCCCCATTGTGGAATTGGGGTCACAAGTATCCATATTTGTCAGCATAAGGCTATGCACATAAAACTCTGCCATTTTTTCCTGATCAACCATGTTAGATTGCTTGTATAAATCCATGAATTGCCTACAATCTTGTAAATGTAGTGATCCATGGGAGGCTAGAGTTTTGATTTGAAATAGGAGCCATTTATCCTTGAGGTACACATCATATGAGTCAGAAGGGAATCTACATTCAAGGGCTTCTATGCATAAGTCTGCCATGGTGGCTACTTGCTGCCCTTTTTGCTGCAATTGCTTCTTCAGTGCTACATTCTCTGCCTGTGCCTTCTGCAACTGCTCCTTTAGAACTGTTTTTTTGATTCTTTCCTCCTCCCTTGGTGATTATTCAATGATAATCAGGCTCGTGGGAGGAGTTTCTAGCTCTCTCTGACTTATTATCAGATTCTTGTCAACTCTGAAATACATAGAGGTCTACCTTTTTCTCTTTGTGCTAAGAGGAGCTACGGTGGAAACTACGTCTTTGTCTTGAGGGGATGTGGTGCTGTGCTATGAGTCTACTTCTTGCTCATTTTCTGCTATCTCTATGACTTCTATTGCCATCTCTTTCGTGTTTAGTTGGCCCTTTGTCTCTTCCTCTTCTCCTTCTGGTTCTTCTTCTTCTTTTGGTTCTTCTTCCTCTATTGGTTCTTCTTCTTCTTTTGGTTCATCTTCTTCTTCTCTAAGGCTAGAAGTGGAATTCTTCCTTGTTTGGGTTGGTTGCTATAAAATCTTCCCTGCTCATATTTACGAAAGAGGACCAGGCCATGGGTAGGGTGACGTTGTTCTGCTGTTGCTGTTGCATGCTGTCCCAAAATATGCGGCTGAAGCTCACTGTTGCGAGCTTCCGTCAGTCTCTCTCCATTTAAAAATTTTCAATTTAATGGTTTGGATGAGATGGGACCTCTTTATTATTAGACTGTGCAACTAATTTTTTTTTTTTTAAGCTCTTATGTAATGCGGCTCAACTCCAGTTTCTATTATAGACAGTTGGATCCTCTTCTTATTAACTCGCTGATACTGCATGTCTCATACTCTCGTCCTCCTTCACTCCAAATGATTTATATATATATATATATTTTATTTTTTATTTTTTATTTTTATTTTTTTATTTTTATTTTTTTAATTTTTTTTAATTTTTTTATTCTGGACCAGGTGGCATGTACTTCTATTTTTTTTAGTCATACTTCATGGTGGTGGCCAAGTTAACTGGACACCTTTCTGCCTCTTAAAATCTTAGTCTGCAAATTTAATTATTTCTAGCCATTATGAATGCATAGCGAGGGGCGAGGGGCTATACCTAAGCTTACCAGTTGCTTTCAAGGCATTTGTAGGAGTTGGAATTTGGAGACAAGCCTCTTATATGCTGCGTTCTTCCTTATTTTCCTGTTTTCTGAGTGAGCATCTTGCTGGATGAGAAACTCTCTAAGTGAGATGCTGATCTTTGTTGCTGGTTCTTCCCATTGTAGATGATATATGGGGGTGCTCTAGATGCCATGGGTGGAACTCTTGTCTTTCATGGGGTCTGATTTATCAGATCCTCTCTTTGTTTTTTCTTGCTGTTCATGAAAATATTTTTGCACTGTAGGAATTCCCTGATGTCTGTAGCAGTCTGTGTTTTGATTTCCTTGCTACATTATGCTCATGAATGGAGGAATGTGGTGTATGGAGGTGATGGAGGAAGTTATGAAAATGAATGGAGTGAATTATGGGATGGATGGTAAAATAGAATAAGGGAAAAGAAGATGAATGCTTCCCTGTGTTTCCAGAAACCATTAATAACCTACAAAATAACAAACACAAAAAACATAGAGATGCAAATGTATTTTTTGTTTTTTTTTGAGAGAAAGTGGGCTGCCTCCATGGAGGTTTTCAACCCACAAAGTTGCCTTGGGCGCCTCAGAGAGGTTTTCACCCATGGATATATTCTCTCTCTCTCTCTCTCTCTTTTTTGAGAGCAAGTTAGCTATCTCCATCGAGTTTTTCAACCCACAAGCTTGCCTTGGGTGCCTCAGAGAGGTTTTCACCCATGGATCTCTATTATTTTTTCTCTATTTTTTTTTCTTTTTTCTTTTTTCAGGAGGTGTGGGAAACTATGGAGTTTCCCATCACATACACTTCTCTTCTTATTGAATTTATGAACTATTCCCTTGAAAAAGGCTTCTTATAAATTTTAAGTCTGTGACCATTGACAAGAAAGGGGATTCCTTCCTCATCTATGGTTCTGATTTGAACTGCGCCATTATCAAAATTTTTTTCCACTGTGTAATGTCCCAACCATCTTGTCATTAGCTTGCCTTTGAAATATTTAAAACTTGAATCATACAACAATGCCCAATCTCCTTCTTTGAAGGTCTTTTATTTGATGTTCTTGTCATGACAAACCTTCCTTTGCAGCTAAACTACCTCCGTGTGCAGAAGTTCTTGCATTCTAAACTCATCCAATCCATTTAGTTGCAACAATCTCTCTTTTTGGGCATTTGATAGATCTATATCTAATTCAGCTGCCATCCTTAAAGTATTGAATTCAAACTCAACTGATATTAGAGCTTTCTTACCATAGACTGGTTCATAAGGAGTGAATCCTGTTGTTATCTTCCAAGTAGTGTTGTAGGCCCAAGTAGCTTCTACCAATATTTCCACCCAATATTTTCTGCTACTGTTCACAACCTTGGTGAAGATTCTCTCTAAAGCTCTGTTAGTTACTTCTACTTGGCCATTCGCCTGATGGTGAAAGGAAGTAGAAGTTCTATGTTTAATCTTGTGATAGGTGAGAAGTGAATTATGCTCCCTGATTAGTGACTATTTCTCTGGGGTATCCAAACTTGTAAAAAAAATTCTCCTTCAGAAATTCTGCTACTTTCTCCTCGGTTGCTACCTTCACCACTTTTGTTTCAGCCCACTTTTTCAGGTAATCAGGGCAGACTATGATATACTCCTTTTTTCCGGATGGTGGATTGATAGGTCCAACAAAGTCCATGCCCCACTTATCAAATAGCTCAAGATCCACCCGAGGGTGCAATGGCATCTCATCCCTTTGCGTGGGTTTGCCCAACCTTTGGCACTGGTCACACTTGCTGGTGTATCTTCTGGAATCTCGGTGAAGGGTAGGCCAATAGTATCCTACTTGAAAAACTTTGTAAGCTGTTCTCTTGGCAGAAAAATGGCCTCCACATGGGGTGTCATGACATGAAAAGATGATATCAAAAACTTCTTCCTCCCTCACACATCTCCTTAGGATTTGATCAGGGCCTAGCTTGAAAAGGTTTCCCCCAATCCATGTGAAAGGGGCGCTTTTTTTGTTGATTCTTCTCCTCTCCCTGAATGAAAGATTAGGAGGGAGTCTCCTAGCAACCAAGTAGTTGGTTATATCAGTAAAACATGGTGAGAGTGCTGATATAGCAAATAGATTCTCATCTGGCAGCTGGTCATCCACCATTCCTTCTTCACCTGCAGGGAGAGCTAACCTGGACATAAAATATACAACAAAATTCTCCTTTCCAGGTTTATCAACAATAGTGAAATCAAATTGTTGAAAAAGTAAAAACCATCTAATTATCCTAGCATTAACATTGGGTTTGTTCATTAAACACTTTAAGGCTGCATGGTCAGTGTGAAAAAAGGTATGATAGCCAGTTACATAATGTCTGAATTTGTTCAAAGCATGGACAATGTCTAACATCTCCTTCTCAGTAACATTATAATTCAACTCGGCCTTGGACAAATGGCATAAGGGATTTTGTCCTCTAATTTTCCTAATGCCGCCCCTACAACTTCATCGGATGTATTAGTGTGGAAGTGGAAAGGCAGAGTACGATTTGGATCTCGAAGGATGGGGGCAATAGTCAAATTTTCCTTAATGAGCTCGAAATCCTCTTGACAAGGACCAGACCAAATAAACTTACAATCTTTGGCCAATAACCCAAATAATGACGAAGCCATCTTGGCGAAATATTTGATGAACCTTCTATAGTAACCAACTAAGCCTAAGAAACTCCTAACATCTTTATGCTTTTGAGGAGCAGGTACCCTTTTGATGATAGTGATTTTGTTCGGGTCTACCTGTATTCCTGCTTGGGATATGGAGTGTCCTAATAAAACCCCTGATTTCTTTAGGAATTCATAGTTTTTCGGTCTCAAGGAGAGATGCATCTCAATGCACCTTCTTAGCATTTTACCCAAATTGGAGAGAGCTTCCTGGAAGTCATCCACATATGGTGTGACATCAACCATGTAGATTTCGATAGAGTCATGGACTAACTCAGAAAATATGCTCAACACAACTCTTTGGGAGGTAGTTGGGGAACTGCACAAACCAAAGGGTAGGACTCTATAAGTGAAGATACCCCAAGGGTAGGTGAAATTAGTCTTATCTAGTCTTCAGAGCTGACTTGAATTTGATTGCACCCACTGAACCCATCTAAGAAGGAAAATAAATTCTTCTCCGTAAGGCCATCCATGACTTGGTCTATAAATGGCAAAGGGAAATGGTCTTTCTTGGTGGATTTGTTAAGTTCTCGATAGTCAACACAAATTTGCCACTTCCCATTCTTCTTTGGGACTAGGACAAGAGGAGATACCCACTCACTACCGGATATAGGATATATGAAACATGCATCCAATAGTTTATGTAGCTCTTCTTTGACTATGTCCTTCAGAGCCAGGTTCATCATTATTTGGGGTTTTATCATAGGCTTGCATCCTTCTTTGATGTAAATATGATGTTTTCACACTGAAGGATGCACCCCTTTCATGTCCTTGTAATCCTAAGCAAATGCATTTAGATTCGATTTCAAAAGCTAGCATAGATGCTTCTCTTCTTCATTCGAGAGATTTGGGTTGATTTTCAGAGATCTGGATGGGCCAAAATCAATAGCCTTGGTCGATTTAGATGTTGACTCAACTGAGTGCACTTCCATCCAAGGTTGGCTTTCAGACTCTTTGACCAAGGTTTCGAGAGGAATGTTAGTGGATGATTGGTTTTTAATGGCATGGTCGATGAGTTCATCTTCATCAAGTTTCCCCCCTCCAAGAATAACATCTATGGTACACATAGGGGTAGTTTTATATAACTCATCTTCTTCATCCTACAACCATATAGGGAGATCATGATTAATGGAAGGAAGGGCTGGAGGATATAGCACTAGCTATTTAGACAAAGGCCCATTTTTGATAGTCATGTTTCCAACGCGACAACTAATATAAGCATCTGCAGTGGCTAACCAAGGTCTCCCTAAGATGAGAGGATAACCATTAAACTTGGTTTTTGGTTGCAGGACCTGGAAATTTGTAGGATACTCCCAAGATTCAATGGTAACCATAACATCCTAAACAATTCCTTCCATAGTTACTGTGGACCGATCTGCAAGTTGCAGAACTGTTGTGGTTTTCCTCAAAGTCCCTTGGAGATTAAGTTTCAACATAGTTTCCTTGGTCATGACATTGATGACAACCCCTATATCAATAAGAGTGTTGGGGATTATGATGCCATCTATATTCACATCAACAACTAGACTACCAGGGTCCATGTACTTTGGAAATATCACCCTCCCCAACATTAGGTCAGATAGTTGTCCTACCACATTGATGGTGGGGGTACCTCTCTTCCTTCTCTCAGGTTTCTTGAAGAAATTTTCTTTGATGAGCCTACTGTAGATAAGGAAATCCTTAATGGCTTAGAGAAGTGGCATCTTTACACAAAAAATTTCCAATTCTCCGAGGAGTTCAGTCTCCTCTAGGGTGTGCTGACTAGGGTGGATCAAGCACTCAGGAAAAGGAGGTTTTTCAATTTGAGTGTTACCTTCTTCCTTTTCCTCCTCAACCTCTACAGGTGGATATGGAGGATGATTGTCTGGGATTACTCTTCCCTAACTGAGATTAAACTCTTGTATCTCCACAACATAAGCTGGATAGGATGTTTCTCCACTAGGAACCTACTGTGGTTGTCTATTGTTCAGGTTCAGATAGGGTTGTGTAGGTATTTGAGGTAGCGTAGGTGGAGCAACATGAGTAAGATGGGGTTGAGGTTGGGGTGGAGGCATTAGAGCAGGTGGTTGATTTATTTGAGGCCTCCACCCTTGGGATGGATTGTTCCACTGAGGTTGTTGTGGAACATACTACTAGAATGGTTGGTTTACTGGCTGAGGATGATATGAAGGGTTGTAAGGTGAAGTAGGAGGTGTAGACCAGGATGGGGGAGTGGGGGTGTACCAAGGTTGCATGGGTGTGCTTTAATTGTTGTGATAATAAGAGTAAGGTGCACCTAGAGTACCTTATTGATATGGCCTAGGGCCTTGAATACTTCTTTGGTTGACGAAACAAAGTTGCTCTGGCATTGATTCCCCACCTTGATATACAACCTTAAGTCTAGGTAAGGAGGGACACTTGTCTGTGGCATGGTTCTCTTCACACACTAAGAAAACCTCTATGAAATTTAGTGGAAATTCATTTCTTGGGTGCTTCTTGGTACATCTAGGAGAAAATACATCCAAGGCTCTTTCTGCTTTTTCCTGCTTCCTCTTGACTTGCATGGTTTCCATTTGCAAAGCAAGGGTGTAAAACATGCCACTCTTGAAGTCCTCCAACATATTCCCAATCTCATGTTTGATGGAGGTGGAAGAGGAAGGGGTATTAGATGTACTTGGCTAGCTCTGATCTTCTTCCTAAATTCCCTAGAATGGTTCTAGAAGATTATTTTGATTGTTTCATAGGGTTGTTGGTAGATATCTCCTCTTGATAGAATATTCAAGGTTTCTATCATCTCTTCTCTGATCCCCTGAAGAAGTAGAAGTTTAAGTGAGTTAGGATCACGAGTACAATTGGATCTCTTATAGTTCAATTGAAACTTCTCTTCATAGTCCTTTAAGGATTCATCCAACCCTAGATTCATGATAAAGATATCATCCTTAGTTTCCTTGGACCTACATTAGTCTTTGTATTTGCTGCTGAAGGTATCTTCCATATGTGCCTAGGTAGTGATGCTATCCACAGTAAGACCCATGAACCAGCACAAGGCTGCATCCTTAAGGGTGGATGGAATAGATTCAACTTCTGATCATCAGAGGTGTAGTCATAAGTCCTACAAACAACAACAAATTTAAACATGAATGTTCTAGGTTCCTCAGAGGTAAGTCTATGAAAGTGTGTAAGAGTTGAGGGGCTAATGTTTTTCGTCTTAGTTTCCCCATCTGCCTCTCTTATGGGAAAGGCTCTCTGGATCCCAACGATGGTTAAGATAGGTGAAGCAGGTCCCTCAATTGGATCAAGGCATTCTTCTTCTTCCCTAATAGGGTCCTCAGAGTATTCAAAAGGCTCTCCTATAGGAAGTTCAATCTCACTTCCACCGTAGAAGAGTGAAGGGTGGTTAGGAGGTGATGTGGGGGTTTTAGGTAAGATTTGTCTTTGAGTATTCCTACTCCTATGAGGCATGAAAATTAGATTTTTTTTTTCTCAATATTTCTAAAACAATTGAAAAGAAAGGAAAGCAGAAAATAATGCTAAAACAAAATCAAAGCATCTACTAGACACCTCCCTAGCAACGATGCCAACAAGTGGTGAGCCCTGGTATTGCACCAAGAGTGCTGCAACTCCCAAGGGATGCCCTAATTTAATTTATCAACCTGGGGTTCGTACAAACTTGGAGGTGATAGTGCTATATACACAGTAGATGCATTCTGATAATGTCATCCTCTTCTGCTTTACGAAGGGGTGTTATTTCTTAAACTATGATAAGAACTGGAAAGTAAATTGCTGGAAGGAACTAACAAGAATGAAACTAACTTAAATTGCAGAAAGGAAATAATAGAAAGGAAACTAATTTAATATGCAAAAAGGAAATGACTAAAAATAAACTAAACTAAGTTTCACCTAGCTAGGCCAATCAACTAAACACACCTTACTTATCCTCTGATCTATTTACCATGTTATCATGCTTCTAACCATGCAAATATTCATGATAAACTAAACTTGACAAAGTGTGGCTTGCAGTTTGGAGGAAAACGGGCTAAAGGTGCTAATGGAGGGCTCACCACATGAAACAAGTCTTAGAGGTGGAAAGAGGGGGTTTAAAACTTATTAAAACTTTATTATAGCGCAAAAATTCTTTGGATCAGAATGATTTGAAAAGTATGATGGTGGAGTTGCGATGGAGGGCTGGCAGTGCAATATGCGATATCGTAATATAGCAATATCGTAGGTTGGCGAAGAAGCGAGAGTACAGTTCGGGAATGGGAGTGAAATGTGATTGCGATTAGGCCAAGGGTTTCGATCCGCGATATGCGATATTGCAATATTGGGCGGTTGGAGGAGTGGCGAAAGTGTTGTTTGGGAAAGAACTGCGATATGCGATGAGTTAGATGACACGGTGGTGGGACCGGTGGCGGAGCGCGATACAAATATCGCAATCGGCAGATAGGAGCGGTAAGTGTTAACAAGGAGTGGATGGAGAGTGCGAAATGAGATTTGCGAAAAGGGAAAAGGTTGTGATTTGCGATATGCAATATCGCAATATCGCGCAGATGGAGGAGTGGCAGAAGTGTTGTTCGAGAACAAGCCGCGATATGCGATGAGTTGGATGACGTGGCGGTGGGACCGGTGGCGGAGCACGATACCAATATCGCAATCGATAGACAAGGGCGGTAAGTGTTAACAAGGAGCGTATGGAGAGTGTGAAATGCGATTTGAGAAAATGCGAGAGGGAGATGCGGTAAGTTAAAAGATAAGGAAAAGGATCAAGTTTTAAAATGTTTTTGAATGATTGTATTAACAAGCAACAAAGGTAAGGCACAAAGGAAATATCACAATCAGGACTTTGAATGGGAGAGCATAAAAAAATACCTTGGGCGATTTTAAATTTGCGATGAAGCGAAGTACAATAGTGGGAAGTTCGAGGAGCAAGGGCGGAGGTCGAATTCTATTGGCGTGAGGGGTCCTGACCCAGGTTCGGAGTTCAAGGTTTGCCAAAAATCCCCTATACTACTGGCCCTTTCGGCAGTGACTTGCTTGTGCAGGTCAAAGTCTCACCCGAAGTAGTATGGGTGGGTGCTGGAACCAGGTTTTTGTACCTTGAGAAAGGATAGGTAGGGCAAGCAGAGTTGCGTTCGGCCCTGTGATACTCAAATTTCCTCTCTTTGCGAATGGTCAATAGGTCTCTATTTGCATCCACGTGCGCTAGATCTATAATTATATACTTTTACGATAGTAGCACAATATTGCATAAATAGAACAGAATAGATCCAGATACATAAAACACACTTACACAGTTCTTTTGCAGCTTGAATACAGAATGCACATAATGCAGTGATTATCAATGATTCACACAAACAGTACACATAGATTCAGTTCTCTATCAACCTTTCTTATTCATCAATTCATCAGTTCCTTCTTACAATACCCTTCCTAGCCTGTGCACACAGCAACAGGGTCTGCACACAGCTAGAATCTGGATCTTCACACACACAGCCAGGAGGAGTCCTTTCCCCAAAAACCCAAACAGATATCTTAAACCACAGTTTGCATCAAGAGCCCTTCATTGCCTACAAAATGTTCCTCTATTTATAATAATCTAGCCTAAACTTTCCTATGGTCCTCAAACCGTGGTTTTCAGACCCCTGGTTTACCCTTTTTCCCATTACAATGCTTTCGGGGCTTTGACCCACCCCGAAACCCCTGCGCTAGACTAAATATAATCAGAAGTATTAAAAATTGGACCAGTTTCGTAGCTCGTAGGAGACCCTGTTTCAAGAAATTCCAATGGTTTTCAAGCGTTTTGTGTTAAAAGGTGTAAAGCAACCGTGACTAATAAAAACAAAGGAATAAGGTAGGTTGAATGGTTTAAGTGTTTTTATGAATAAAAAGGTGGGTGCAGCAGTGAGAATAAGAGGGAAAAAGCAGAAATGGAGGGCGTAACAGCAGTGCACATATTGTGAAGACAGAGATGGAAAATGAAGCGGGGAGGCACCACGAAGCTTCTCTGGAGTTTTAAAAATAATTCCTGCAATCAACCTGATAACTTATGCTCAAAGAAATAGACAAATGTGTAAAAATACAGTGTAAAGGAAGTCTGAAAAATGGTAATGCAACTCTACTTTTAATCTCAGAAACAATGAACAGAGATCAGTTTTTAGGTCTGTGGGAAGGTTCGCCCTCCTCGAGCTCTATTGACAAAGATGAGAAGGGGGTCTTGATCCAATTTTTTTTTTTGGTTTTTCTCCTATATTCTATTATTCACAAGAAAATGAAACCTACAACATCACACTGAAAGCAAAACTAAACAACAACTTGAAACATAAACGGAATTATCAAAAGCGGAACCAATGAAATGACAGAAAGCAGAGAACAAATACAACAGAGAGGCCGAGGCACATGGATTGGGCCCTAACCCACAAGCCAAGCTCTCTGAAACTTAAATCAATAAAATTAAATCAGTCTGCTCATTTTGATAAAATAATATCCTCATACATTTCTGAAAGTTTGATCACTGAGTAAAATAATAAAAATCTCAATATCTTGCAACAAAGTTCCGACCCTTCCTAGCTCTAGCTTTGCTCTATTTATTCTATAGGGAAGGTACCAACAACTCCCTAGAAAATAGTGATTGATTCCACTTGACTCCAAGTAAACAAAGATTGAGTGCACTCCTCTTTGAGTTTCTTGGCTGCCTCTAGAATTCAAATTGCTGGAGAGAATTCTTGGGGATCCTTTGGCTGCCTTTGGAATTCGAATTTCTGGAGAGAATATTTGGGATCCTTTGGTTGCCTTTGGAATTCAAATTTCTAGAGAGAATATTTGGGATCCTTTGGCTGCCTTTGAGAGTTAAGGAGGGTGGAAAATCCTCCTATAATTTCTCCTTGCTATCTCCTCCAAGTCTTTATGATAAAATCCTTATAAAAATGCTAATAATTCATGATTTTCTGCACTCAACCTCATGTTAGTCACTCAGAGTATATTAGCCTTAATCACCACGTATACTAGCATCATAAAACCAAATAATAATATAAATGCAAGAAAAAGAGATCTAAGAAGGCAAAAAGGTGACCATTAACCCCTCCAAATATGTCTAATGATGGAGCTCATCAAGAAGATTGAGGCACATTCATCTGCAATTACATAGGGAGAGGTGGGAATATCCTAAAAGATACCTTTTTTTCGAGAAATCAAAATTCCCCAAGATTTTATTAAAGGGATATTTCTGATATTTTCATCAGTATTTTCCAGCCACCATTTATGCCATGCCCCCCCACAGTTTTCTCCATTCCATGATGAGTTTGATATTTAAAAGAGATTAAGTAAATTACCAAACTTTTTTTAGAGAATTGACAATAAAGAAATAAGTGATCAAATGTGTCATAAACATCCTTACAAAGGATACACCATCTAGTCCCATGAATACTCCTCCTAAGTAGAAAATTTAATACACACACACACACACACACACACACACACACACACACACGATTAGTTGCATATTTTAAAAAAGTAGATTGTAGAAAAAGATGGTAACATCACAACCTATCAAGAACTTGAGGCTAAGCTTCAACAAGAATTAGAGCTGATAGGGAAAACATATTAATTGGAGCAAAAAATATCATATGGGACCATATAATAGTAAAAATAATGAGGATTTGGAATTCTTTTAGACTAATTGGTGATGAGTCTACATTGGCATATCAAATGTAATAAACAATTCAACAAACATGGAATGATCCATAAATGGGAAATAAAATATAAATTCCTTAATTTCAAGGCTAAGGAAGAATTGAATGCATTAGGAGTCAACAATAGGACATCATTGATAATGAAAATGAATAAATTTTTGATCAATAAAAATCTAACTCAATAGGCTAAGAATAAATGCAATGTAAGAGGAAGTGTTATAGCATTGTTTGTAACACTTTGTCTCAAGATGCAGTGTTGGCCTATTTATTATCCCTTTTCCATATGGAGGACTTAATGTTCTCTAAAAATTTATTAATTTTTTTTCTTTTTCTTTTAAATTCATACAAACTTATTATTATGGCATCCAAAATATGTTCATGACTATCATCAAAGCAAGTCATGTATATAGGTCGTTAATTTTTCTTAGGGATATATTTTTCTTTACTTTAGATAATTGAATTTCATTATTGACACATCGAATTCACCCCACAACATTAGATCATTATTCAACAATATATGCAATTATGTAGAAAGAACAATATCTTCAACAATGCAACGAAACATAAAGAACAATGTCATCAAAAAGGCATCGAAACATAAAGAACAATATCATCAACAAGGCATCGAAACATAAAGAACAATAGAATAAAAGCATTGGCATGTAGAGACACCAGTATTGGTCAGAGACCAAGGAAAAACCCCACAAGTGGGAAAAGAATTTCAAATTCTTCTTGTTATTAGATTTCCATTGAATGTTTCAACAAAGAGAGAGTACAATGATCCATATCTTCAACTACAAAACTATCCAACCAAATGAACTAAACCATATCCAATAGATGAAACCAACACTACTACTAATAAAAATCACTGTACATTATCTTGCGGTCAACTATCATCAACTATCATAATCTGCAGAAAACTATATTCAACTATGGTCGACTATCATATCAAACCCTAGGACCCATTTGCATGCATAGAGATATGTGCATGTGACTAAAATTTTCCAACCACACTCATAGGCTTGCGTGCTTGGGTTGTAACCAAAATTTTCCTATGTCAAGCCCGCTATTTGAAACCAAAACCATAAACACATGTGTGAGCTTCAAACCCTACAATTTCATACCTATACAAACCAGTCTCTGTGGGCCAACCTCAGACCTGTGTAACCCAAACCAATGAAGAGAAAAGAATAATGGTTGATGATGATCTCTAAATGAGGGTCACTTGAGTTGTATTTATATCCATCCAAGGGTTTCCAATTTCTCTTTTGGGCCGACCTATCCTTTTGTACACATGTGAGCTTCAATTCAAAAATACACTTTCCCTTGTCCAAATCAAGTGCTTCAAAAGTCAAAATTGGTCTTCGTGAAAGATGAATCTAGTCCCATGATTGGAATTTGTCATTGAGCTACCAAATTAACACTCCCTCTCATCTAGGGAGAAATTCTAACTACATCATGTAGTCATAAAAAGTATCCTGTCGTCAAATCATGAACTATCTCAAGTATCTCATCATCAAATGTCGTCACTGTTTATCTTGACTCATCTTTGCTTATCATTGCTTATCTCTTGATTTTGTTTGCTCATATGATGAAATTATCAGATCTAAAAGAAGATTAATTTGACATCAAAGGGAAGTCTAAGCTACCACCCTCTATTCATCGAGGAGCTGCTGCTACCACCCAAAATCATCTGTCAGCGGGGAGTTCAATGCTAAAACCTGGGAAACATCAAAGAGCTTAACATTAGGGAGAACATATCAAAATGAAACCATATTGAGGAGCTTAGTCTCAAATTTTATATCCAATGAAAATGAGGAAGTTCCTATGGGACACTCTCACTTTATGTCATCTCATATGGAAGCAAACATCTTCCACCCTATGTCAAAAATAGTAGTCATCACACAGGGGAGAAAACATCTTCTGCCCTATGTCGATCACCAATATCTCATCCATCCTAATTCCCATTGAGATTCCAAAAAATGAACACTTGCATCATAATTATCTTGGGTCATACACCCCCAAGCTCTCTCAACCCATTGGCCAGATGGGGAGCGATAATCCCAACAATACCAACTTGTGGGTATGATGGTAGGTAGGGTATACTCTGTATAGACCAAGATATGGGATAAACATATTACACCCTATGGGTGTCAGATAAGGGTGATATCCTATTATCCAGAGGTTCCTCAACCCAGGAGCCCTACATCTAAATTCCTTACCCTTAGATCTCAAATAGGGGGGAAGAGTTGGATAAATTTCCTTGATCAATCCTTCTCTATGTAAATCAGAAACATATCAACGTGCTCATATATGGTACCGAATTAAAGAACTCATTGAATATTTTGATCAAAATGTCTCAATAAAAATAATTCTCTATCTTCTTGTTCATATAAGACATCAAATCAAATATTATGGTAGAACAAATACGTCATAAAAATGATACCTTATTCATCCTTCCTCTCATGGAGGAAACAACCATAAGCCTAAGCTTGTCTCATACAAAAACACTATCTCAACACAAGGAAATATATCAGTACTAACAACATACGATATTTTATTCCAATCATATCCCACTCTTTATTGTTGAAACATGTCATTTTCATATCTAGAAAATTATCCAACATATCTCAAAAGAGTCTCCTCAACCAAACTTCCGCACAACTAGCTATGCTAGCAAGAATTTATTTAGCCTTGGTCGTGCTTAAAGCTATGGATTTATATTTTCTTCTCATAAAAATGTCATGGAAGATCCCAAGCTAAAAAAACACCCAAATGTGATCTTTCTGTCAATAATGCTTTCCAACACAGTTAACATTAGTGCATCCATGCAATCATACACCTCATGTGGTATATCTTATACCAAGAATGATCGTCCCTTGAAAATATCTCAAAAATGTGCTTGAAGGCAATCCAATGTGTATGGAGCAACTCAATCATTAATTGACTTAAGTTGTTCTTTGCAAAAAATATATTGAGATGGGTGTTCACACAATACATCAATGCTTCAATCAACTATCAGTTTCCAAGTCAAGTTCAATAATAACTCTACATAAATTTTTGAAATTTAATTCCATCGGTGTGTCCAAGGATTTTTATTCCATCATGCCCAATAAATTTACTACATATTTTCATTTTCCAAAAACATAATCTCATGAAGTAGTGCCTCATGCCAAGGTCTTCCATATCTATCTTATAGGCCAAACTCCCTCTTACTTTGATAATCATAGGCTTGTTACCTGCCAAGAATAGATCGTCAACATATGAAACCAAAATCAAAGGCATACCTTGGACCACTTTTGAAGTAGAGGTTCAAATTGACACATATTCCAAGCTTCACTAGGTAACTGTCAATGCAGACATGTCATACTCATAAATATTGATTTAAATCATACAATGCTTTCTGCAATCATAATACTGATCAAACCAATATGCTTAGTCTCAAAAAAATTAATACTGTGTAATCAAATCAACTAAGTCTACTTATAAAACCTTAAATTTCAAACCAAAACAAATACCAGAGCCATGAAAGTTCCTGCTAGTATCACTACTAAGATTTTCAATCCAAGTCCCCAAGTAGAGCTCACATCTAAGTGCAAGGTTACAACCTTATCTATTTGACTTGTCAACAATAATTATTTATAATATCAAGTCAAAATTCATTAAGTCATCATTATGATCATCATTTATGTCCCTAGATGTGAATGCATACACCAAGAATAAGTCATATAAGTTCTATTCATTCATTGTGAGATAAATGCATACTTAATCATAAATGTTTACACTTTAACCAATGTGCCAAATTCCAATGATGCGAATACAAAATCAATTATGTCTGCATATAACTATTATTCAACATCAAGGAAAACTATTATTATCGGGAATTAAATTTGATAAAAAACCTAACTTGTTATCACTATGACTTCAATCAATCCACAAGCCATAAAAAATCTATGATTTCTCAAGCATCATATCAAAATTCAATTAATTCAAGTCTAATCTTGTCTAATCCTTGCAACTTTTACCAAATATTGTCATATACTAGTTCCAATGATGAAGTCAAGGAAAACAACTTATTGATATGCATGGTTCAATCCCATGCAAACAAAATATTAGCCAAGACATGCACATTCTTATGATAATTCAAACTTCCCTGCTCATAGAACTTTCTATTATCTGCTTCTTATTTGTAGGACTATCGTACTTCTAGTGCACCCCCGGTTCCACGCATACAGATTTAGTTTTTGTGTCCTACAAGCACATGTTGTTGTGATGCTTTTAACCACACCCTTAAGCTTTTCTCCTAGCGGTTGGGGCTTAGTCTAGGAGAAACCTTATATGCTAAAATAAGAACCTTCCAAATCATTTTTCCACAACATCAGATGTTTATTCATGTTTATAATCCTTCCTTCGATATTCAAGTGTCTTATTTTTGTATAATAATAGGTATTAAAAATCTCATGAGAATTTTCTCCCTCTAAATGTGAAGCCACTTTAGTCATCATCATTCAAAACATCAAAATTTATTTCATAATGCTATCATGCATCAATATAATAGTTATATCATGAAATTGAACTATATCATGTTCTAAAACATATATTCATTAGCATCAACTAATTTATCATCACATATGAACATGACATTAAACTTTCATCAAGGGTTAGTGTCATATAATTAGGGAAGTTGGAAAGTGTATCATCATACTTCAAAGATCATAATCACTACATCACTTATTTATCATTTCAATTAAGGGCATCCATTCATATTTTCTAACTTATCAAAATCTAAACAAGGTCAACAAGAAGATCCTGAGTATCCATCTTATTGTTACACTTTCATCATCAAAGTTACCATGCTTATTACAAGAATTTAACTATAGTATAAATTTATAATATACTAAAATCAATGCATCTAAGAAATTCATCATGTCTAGAATGTAAGTTACTTGCCAAATATAAAGTGTACCAATATATCACATGTAATAGAGATCAAACTTACTTTCATACACATGAGTCATTTATGAAGGTGATATTCCCATCATACCCAAGGGCTTAGCTTTCCTTCCAATCTTACAGCTAAATCATAAAACTGAAACGATACACTTTACATAGCTTGTAGTATTCCTATAATTGTGTAACTTGTAGCTCTTTATTTGTCATTGGGAGTTGTAGCACTTGCATATTGTAGTTTTTGGGTTCTTACTTTGAAATGAGGTACCACTAGGTTTTTTTTCCTACCTGCACTAGCTTTCATTTCCTACACCTTAGACTATCGTTGAAAGGATATTATTATCAAAACTAATATATAGGTTTGAATTATTCAAATACGCAGATATGCAGGAAGTATAAGCAATAATCAAAACAAAAATAATTTCACAAGGAAATAATATAAATATGAAAGGAACTTACGAGAAGCGATCATCTCCCTCTTGAACCAATGTTCAAGATTCATTACCATACATTATCCATATAACCTTGTTTCCTTCAATATATCCATCAAATTAATCAATAAACAAGGCCTAATTAAGACTTATCCCAACTAGGGTTACATCAAACCTGTCACAAGTGTTAGAACATCTTCACATTGATCATGCTAGGGTTTATATATTGCATATCTCAAACCTTTATCATAATGCATGATTTATTCCAAACCCTAACCTCATAATATCCAGTAAATCTTAATAACCAAATTTCCTAGGGTTTCCTTAAATCCCTAACATTCTTTTAGTTATCCCCCATATTCTCTTATTTCCATCATTGGTGTCTTCATAGGGGTGATCTTAATGAATTTTCTCTAGCCCAACTCTAATTCCATGTTAATTTTTCTTATGGATATATTTTTCTTTGCTTTAGATAATTACATTTCATTCTTTACACATTGAATTCACCCCACAACGTTATAACATTATTCAGTAACATATGAAATTATGTAGAAATAACAATATCGTTAGCAATGCAGTGGAACATAAAGAACAATAGAAGAAAATAATTCACACATAGATACATTGGGATTGGTTAGAGACCAAGGATAAACCCCACAAGGGGAAAACCATTTAAAATAATTCTTATTTTTAGATTGCAATTGTATGTTTAAGCAAAGAGAAAGTACAATGATTCATATCCTCAGCTACAAAACTATCCAACAAAATGAATTAACCATATCCAATAGATGAATGCAACACTACTACTAATCTAAATCATTGTACATCAACTTGTGGTCAACTGTCATCAACTATTAGAATATACAGACAATAATGTTAAACTTTCAAAATCAAACCGTAGGAACCAACCACACGCATAGATAGATGTATGTGCAGGTGAAATTCTCCAACCTAAATCATAAGATTGTGTGCCTACGATTGTTACTGAAATTTTCATGTTTCAATCCTACAGTTGGAAACCAGAACCATAAACACACGTACGAGCTTCAGGCCATGTAATTTCAGACCTGTACGAATGAATCTCCGCGACCCAACCTCAAACGTGTGTGAGCCAAACCAAAGAAGAGAAAAGAATAATTCTTGATGATTATCTCCAAATGAGGGTCACTTGAATTGTATTTATAACCATCCAAGGGTGTCCAATTTCTCTTTTGGGCCAACCTATCCTTTTGTGAACATGTGGGCTTCAACTCAAAAATAAATTTTCCCTTGTCCAAATCAAGTGATTCTATTAGGTCCCTATAATACTAGTGTAGTCCCTTATTGTTGTTAGTGTAGCCCCCTTATTATTATTGTTGTACCATTATAGTCCCCATATTTTTATTATTGTTCCCCATAAAATCTCACTATTTTTATTGTTGTGCCCTTACATTATTATTGTCAGGTCAACTAGGATTATATTGTGACCCCATGGACTCCTATATATATAAAGGAGGTTTTTTCATTTGTATCATCCAATAATTTTTCATTTATGTAATGTAAAGGAGGTTTCCCCCTCAAAGTGGTTGATTTCTAAGGCGTTGATCTCTCTTTTCTTCTATTTTTGCGAGCTGGTTTCATAACATTTGGTATCAGAGCTTTGGATTCCAGGGTTTCGCTGATTCAAACAGGTCATCGTGGAATTTTCGCTATAAATTGTTTCTACAAAGTTTCAGATGCTAAAAAAAACCCCTTGGTGAAACTATCCTGAGGAACTTTGTGTAAAAAATTCAAATCTTGATTCGTAATATTTTCGAAGATATGATCTGTGGAAGTTAGGGCTTTTGTAGGCTCCTGAATTTCATCTCAAAGAGGTGACATTGGAAACATCATCATAACTCTCTCTCGAGCATCATATTGGAATTATATAAAAAGTGGCAAAAAGTGCACAAAGTTTAGTTTCATGTGTATCAATTTTAGAGTTGAAGAAGGAAATAGTGATACATGGCATTCCGTACAAGTTCGCTCTACTGAACCAGTCCATAATTAGGTCATTCTGGGAGATTGAGCATAAATTTATCTTGAAGAATCCAAATCATGTATGAAATATAGAATTGGAAAGAGAACTTATATGGGTACTGTTAGCGCTCGAATCTGCCACAGGCTGAGGAAGGAAAAACTCGAGGCAACATCAAACCAAGCTTAGCCTCGTAGCTAGCCCTACGAGGACAGGAGAGGGCTCTCTCCGGGTCAAACTCAGTGAAAGATGTCCAATAGGATCTGAGATGACCTAAATGAAACACTGATATTGATTTTAGGCTAGTAAATAGATAAGAAAGGAGGTTTTTAATAAATGATTGGGTTTCTGGACTGTACGGGATCAAGAATAGTGTGAGCAGAGATTTAATCAAAAGCACAGATTATTACATAAGGCGAGGTAGAAGTGAATTTTAACAATTAAACTGAAATTAAATGGGATGTAAAGACTGCTTAAGAAAGCTGAAAGGGGCATTTAACAATGAATCCCTTTCAGACAGAAGAAAATACACAAATCCTGAATGTTATTTCAAGGCAGAGCAAATGAATTGTATTCTACCTATCTCACTGCAACAGCATCCATTGAACTGATTGTGAATGAAATGTAAACATTACAAAATTACATATGAAACAGTAGAAGAGACATATGCTAAACTTTACGCCACAAGAATCTTATAAAACAGAGTTGTACCATTCAATTAATCTCTGTCAAACAACTGTACAAATGAAACTCTCTGTTCTTCACCACCAGCTCTCAGAACTCTCCCCCCTTTACAATTGATTTACAATGTATAAATAAAACCCTGCTAGGGTAAAACAAATCGACCCCAAGACAAGGAATTTGTTTTAATTGAAATTGCAAAAATAGAAAAAACTATTCTTCTGTTCTAAAAACAAACCAATGTTTCCCTTGATATCTTCTGATGGCCAATTAAGAGACAAATATGGAGCGTAGATCCATCTGAATTATTAACTGAAGTCATTAATAGAAGATCGGTTCCTATTTTCCTGTTGTGATCGCTGTCTTCATTCTAATTTTGGCTTTCAGTTTCAACATTCCAATAAAAACTAATTTTAAATAAAAATAGCTTTTATAGATTGCCCGAGCCTTGCCAGGCCTCTAACATCCCACCACATATCTTAATTAAGCTTTCCCAAACTCCTCGAGCAGCTTCCAAATCCCCTCCAAGCTGATATTCTAACCGAGCCTCAGTATGCATACAAATGCAAGAATTGATCTGTGTAATTCATATGCAAAGACAAATATTCTGCTGCACGCGTTTTTCGAAGTTGAACAACGTAAGATGATTTACTAATTTCATCCATCTTCATAATCCGTCGCCTCAAGCCATCAGTACGAACAAGGAACAAATCCAAATACTCATTAGGATTTGAGAACCCACAATGCAGAGACTGCTCAAACACGACAGAGAGATCTTCCTCTGAAGCATCAAAGCGTTCCAAAGCAAGCATGTATTTAGCCCAAGTGCTTCAACCCAGAGGCAGTTTCGGACAGCTTCAGGCATAAACAGATTTTATAATACTGGGAACCTTCAAATTGCTATCCAAATATTAAGTATAACGGAGCCAGAGATTATTTGCAACAGGAAATTCTGTTATTGCTCTCTCATAAAGAACTTGAACACGAGCTGGATCTCCTGAATGCTGCCCACAATTTCTGAAACGATTCTTTTCAATAATTCTTCCAAGGCACGATTTCTTTGCTGGAGCTCATCCTCTCGGCGTTTCAATTCAGAACTTCTTAGCTCTATCGTCGATCAAATTTGAAATAACAGAGAATGAAAAACAATTCTCTCTTCAACCAGGCATGTTTCCCAACATTGATACACCACAATCGTGCTAAAATCTACTGAGCACCCTTTAGAAGCCTACTTGAAAGCTTTTGGAGTCGACTTGAATCGAAACTGGGCGCAAAAAACGAATTTTCTGGGTTTTGATTTAAGTGGGTCACACGCTGGTTTAAGTGGGTCGCACCCCCCAAGTGGGTCTCACCCGTTCAACTTTACACTGGCTGTGGCGCTCAAGTGGGTCGCGCCCCTCAAGTGGGTCTCACCCGTTTCAAGTGGGTCGCGCGCCCTCCAAACACTGTCCAGAACTATGAAAACTTGCCTACGGCCTTCAAAAACTTGACTTCGACCTCTGCCTTGCGGATTTTTGGCAAATGAATTTGATTGTCATGTTTATATATGAAATAAATATCTCATGCAATCAGATTTGATTTCAAATTTATTTGACAACCCACTTGCACTTTGTCATTTGATCTTTTAATACTATGCTTTTTCTTTGGCTTTACCATGCTTTTCTGAATCTTGGACTAATGACACTTTGTTGTCTTTTGCAGGGATTGGTGGCCTGTCTTGGCTCAACACTTTTTCACATGATTACAAACTCTGCTTTCCAATTTCCTTTTTTAATTTGCTGACTTTGAATGAGGGCTTTTCTTTGTCTGCTTGTAGGGATAATTAACATTGAACTTTGGCAAGGAGAACCAACATCTGCAACTGAGAAACTACATGGTGAAAAGATTCATTCGATGATTTCTTCTTCAAAACCCTGTTTTGAAGAAGAATCAATTTCACATTAATGACATAAAAATAAAAACTTACTGAACTATCCTCTAGTCTGCAGACAAAACCCTGGACTCAAGAATTAAAATGGCTCTTTTCTGGACCACAGTAACATCAGTGACTATGTATAACAAGGAATGAATTTCGGAGAATTTGACTGCAGCGGGTTGACAAGACGGAGTCTAACAGGTACTACAAGACGAAAGCTCAAATATTGAGGATCCAAAATTACACAGATACATCAGTTTCAATATCGAGCTCCTCAAAAGAAAGAAAACGATGGGTGTTTATTTTTAAAAATTACATAAGTCTTGTTTGAAAAATCAGTTTGAAGTGATTTCAAAGGCATATTGAATCATAAATATCAGTATTGGGTTCTAAAATTCCCCCTAAAAATAATTCAAAACCCGTTAAGCCCTCATAAGGCACTACTATGACTCATTAAGAGGAAGAAGTTCAACATGATATATCAAAATTACAAGACCAAGTGCATAAAATTTTTCTCTCGCAAAGAGTAACAAAAAATGAAATGGGTGGTTTGAAGAAAGGCGTGGAAGTTAAGATGGATGGTTTGAAGAAATGTGTGGAAGCTAAGATGGATGGTTTGAATACTGTCATAGAAACTAAGATGGATGGTGTGGAAGCTAAGATGGATGGAATGGCAGCTAAGATCGATGGTATAGAAGGAAACATGGAAGATTTAAAGAAAGACATGGAAGGTTTGAAGGAATGTTTGGAAAAGTTGTTACAAGCATTAGGGGAATTTTGAGGTCTAAAATGGGCCTCCTAAGGAAAATGTACAATCAAAATTCACTTTATGAGAACCAATCACATTTTAGGGGATGACATCATCCCTAATAGTTGAGGTGGAATTTCTTGAGTTAAAGGTACTTACTTGTCACATTCTCAATGGTGGATAAAAAATCATGGTTAACCATGGTAGTGCTCTAAGTACTTTTAAAGTCAAAGTAAAGTACTCATAATAAATATCATTTCACACTTTTTGAATAAAAATAGATTATTGTCATTTCATATTTCTTGAAAGAAACAATGCATATCCCTATACATTTATTATATTATATTATTTTTATATAGTATATTAATTACATGCTATTATACAATTTAAATAATATAAATTTTAATTAACAGAATACAATATAATTAAGTATTTATAAATTTATATTTATATTTTATTTTAAGTTATTTAAGTACAAAGGACAAATGCATTAGTTGTTCAATGATAATGAATTTTTCTTGAAAATCTCATTCTTATTTATAGTCACATCAATACAATTTTTTTATTAATTTTATTTTGGTACAACTTTTGAATTGAATTTAACTATGGTTACATGGATTGTGGTGCAAAAAGTGAATTGAAAATTCATAAATATTATTTTATTAGTTTAGCTATTATTTTATTATTTCCTTAGGAGGCCCATTTTATACCTCAAAATTCCCCTAATGAAAAGCTTCATAGCAGTGAAAAGCTAGTAGATAAGACTCATGATGAGAGCAAAAGAAATGTTAATCATGATTTCATAGAATCTAATGTTGGAGTTAAGACCACCGTATTCCAAAAATCGATATGAGGAAGTTTGATGGCAAGGATCCCGTAACATGGATACTATATATGGAGCAATATTTTGATCTCCATAATGTGAAAAACACAAAAAAGGTACACATTGCAACTTTATATTTAGAACAAAATACATTTGTATGGTATCAATGGCCTTGCTTTCCTAAAAAAATTGTCACTTGGTCAATTTTTACGGAGGAAATGATAGCACATTATGAGGATACTAAGAGCAACACCTTCTTTAGCCAATTGATAAATATCAAACAAAAGGGTTCAATGGTGGAGCACATTGAGGACTTCCAAAAATTGAATATAAGGGTAACTGATATTCTGGAGGAACACAAGGCTAATGTCTTCATAGGGACTTTAAAGGATAACATCCAACATGAGGTTCACCTTTGGGAACTTGATTCATTGGAGAAGGTATTTAGGTTGGCAAGAAAAATTGAAAGTAAAATTATGGCGACAAGGAAGCCTACTACTCACATCTATAAAGATGGAAGTGTTGATATTCCTAGACTTCCATAATCTTGAAGGTCGACACCACAAGAATTGGAAGAAAAAAGAGAAAAAGGGATTTTCTACAGTTGTGATAGAAAATACACTAAATGTCATAAGTGTGCTGAGAAGAAATTATTTTACATAGATTGTGAAGAGGAGGAAGAAAATGAACAAGAAACTTTAAAAGAAGAGGATATACACCAAGAACCAACCCTAGAGAAAGAAGAAATGAGTTTGACCATGTCTTGTAATGCATTGACAAGAATGACCACTCCTCAAACTATCAAGATATAAGGACATATCAAGAAGAAAAATGTAATAATGTTGATTGATTCAGGTAGTACCCATAATTTTATTCATTGTAAAGTAGCCAAGGAATTGAATTGCTTCCTATACCCAACACCAGAGTGTCAAGTGATGGTTGCAAATGGAGGAACTATAAATTGCTCTGGAAAGTGCCATAATATCAAACTAACCATGGGGGAATATGTATTGAATAGTCCAATGATTTCCATTCCAATGGGAGTTGCTGATGTTGTACAAGGAGTACAATGGTTACAATATTTAGGGATGGTAGCTTTTAATTTTCAAGAACTTTTCTTGAATTTTTTTTCGGAAGGAAAGGAAGTTGAATTACGGGGTATCACAGGGAAGCTGGAAAATACAATAAGCTCTAATGTCATGACAAAGCTTCTAAAGAAAGAACAACGAGGCATAATTGCAAAATTATTCTCACTAGAAGTTCCAACATCAAAATCATCTATATCTCTAGATCTCCAAAAATTCTTGGATGATCATTCCAAGGTGTTTGAAACTCCCAAAGGATTACCACCTATTCGTGATCATGGTCATGCTATTCATTTGATTCCAAGAAGTTTTCCTCCAAACATCAGGCCTTACAGATATCCTGATGTCCAAAAGAGCAAACTTGAACGTATGACTGCAAAAATGTTAGAGGCTGTTATAATTCAACCTAGTCAAAGTTCTTTCTCTGCTCCAATAGTATTGGTGCACAAGAAGGATGGATCATGGCGCATGTGTTCAGATTAAAGGGAGCTCAATAAGCTGAATATTAAAGATAAATTCCCATTCCCATGATTGATGAATTATTGTATGAATTACATGGAGCAGTTTATTTTACCAAGTTGGATCTCTGTTTAGGATATCATCAAATTAGAATGAAGACGAAAGATATTCCAAAAATAATATTTCGAACTCATGAGGGTCATTATGAATTTTTGGTCATGCCTTTTGACCTTAACAATGCACCTTCTACATTTCAAGGGTTGATGAATTCCATTTTCATACCCTTAGAAAATTTGTGTTAGTATTTTTTGATGATATACTAATCTACAACGGGTCTTGGAAGGATCATGTTCAACATGTTGACATGGTGCTCAAACTATTGGAGGAGAACCAATTATATGAAAAAACCTCCAAATTTTTCTTTGGAGCACAAGAGGTGGAATATCTAGGTCATGTAGTATCTCAAGAGGGTATTAAGGTAGAACCTCACAAAATTATAGCCATTAAGGAATGGAAATTCTCCACAACCATAAATCAGTTGCGAGTATTTCTTGGGTTAATAGGGTATTATAAAAAGTTTGTTAAGAATTATGGGAGAATAGCAACACCTCTAACAACATTATTGAAGAAAGATGCATTTTCATGGACTCCTAAAGCAACTAAGGCCTTTAAACATATTAAAGAGGAAATGTGCCAAGAACCGATCTTAGCTACACTAGACTTCACAAAAACATTTATTATGGAATGCGATGCCTCAAGAAATGGAATTGGTGCTACTTTAATGCAAGAATGAAGATCCATTGCTTTTGAAAGCCATCAAATAAAAGGAAAGTATTTATAGAAATCTATTTATGAGAAGGAAATGTTGGCAATACTACATGCACTAAATAAATGGCAACCTTACCTAATGGGAAGACACTTCAAGGTAAAAATTGATCATGATAGTCTTAAATAATTTTTGGAACAGAGACTATCTTCAGAAGAGCGAAAATAATGGGTCACAAAGATGTTGGGCTATGACTTTGAAATCATATACAAAAAAGGGAAGCTAAATGTTGTTGTAGATGCACTCTCAAGAAAATACGAGGAGGTGAAAGTATTTCTTTGTGCCATTTCTATTATTCAAATAGATTGGATAACCGAAGCAAGGGAGGAATGGAAGAATGATGAAGAAGTGTGGACACTCATTCAAAAGTTGCAACAAGATCCAAATACATCTGATACATTTAGTTGGAAAAATGATTCCTTATGGTACAAAGATCGCTGATATCTTTGTAAGAATTCCCAACTAAAACAAAATATTCCTTTTGAATTGCACACCTCTCCCTTAGGAGGACACTCAACATTTTTAAAAATTTACCACAGGGTGAAGAAACATTTTTTTTGGGATGGACTTAAATCTGATATTCAAAATTTTGTGGTAGAATGTTTGGTTTTCCACAAAATAAAGTTGAGAAAATTAAGATCTCGGGTCTACTACAACCTTTATCCATTCTAAGTCAACGTTGGGGGGAGGTTTCAATAGATTTTACCTAGGTCCGAAGGAAAGAGTGTCATCATGGTGGTAGTTGATAGTCTTACCAAGTATGCACACTTTTGTGAATTATCTCATCCATTTAAAGCAAGTATAGTTGCTACTGCATTTATGGAAACAATTCAAAAGCTACATGGAAACCCAAATATTATTGTAAGTGATAGAGATCCCATTTTCGCTGGAAATTTTCTGACAAAATTATTTTCTTGTTTGGGTACTCAACTAGCGCATAGCTCATCTTATCATCCTCAATCTGATTGGAAAACTAATATAGTGAAAAAATGTTTGGAAGGATATATTTGTTGTTTGTATCTGGTAAAAAAACACAATGGGTCAAGAGGTTACCTCTGGCTAAATGGTGGTATCACACTTCTTTCCATACTGCAACAAAAATGACCCCATTTATGGCACTTTATAGATATCATCCATTGTCCATCACATCATCTTTAAAATAAAATTCCAAGGTCCAAGCAGTGGAAGATAACATCGAGCATCAACAACAATTTCTCCAACTCTTAAAGGATAACATAAATATGGCACAAAATTGAATGAAACAACAGGCAGATCAAAATTACAATGATAGAAGTTTTGGTGTAGGAAAATAGGTCTTTTTACGGCTACAACCATACAAAAAAATGTCCCTCAAGCAAGCTAAGAAGGATAAAAAATTATTGCCAAATGACTATGGTCCTTACAAGGTGTTGCAAAATATTAGCACTATGGCATACAAATTGGAGCTTCCTGCTTCTTCTCGAGTGCACCCAATTTTTCATGTTTTATGCTTAAAGAAGGTTATAGGTGACAAACTTGCAGTTGAAAAAATATTGCTAGAACTTGATGAGGAAGGAAAAACCATATTGGAACCTGAAGCAGTTACAGAAACAAGAACTTGACAGCTATGAAATCGATCAATTTCAGAGTATCTCATCAAGTGGAAGAACTTACCCACTAAAGATTCCACATGGGAGGATGAGAATTTTATACAAAAGCATCCATAACTACTCAAGCGTTGAGGACAATAATTTTTTGAAGGAGAGGGGCATGTTAGGTCTCTATATTACTAATGTAGTCCCTTATTGTTGTTAGTGTATCCCCCTTATTTTTATTGTTGTACCTATGTAGTCCCCATATTGTTATTATTGTGCCCCATAAAATCCCACTATTGTTATTGTTGTGCCCTTACATTATTATTGTTAGGCCAGCTAGGATTATATTGTGATCCCATGGACTCCTATATATAGAAATGAGGTTTTTTCATTTGCATCATCCAATAATTTTTCATTTATGTAATGTAAAGGAGGCTCCCCCCTCGAAGTGGCTGATTTCTAAGGCGTTGATCTCTCTTTTCTTGTATTTTGGGAGCTGTTTTCATAACAGATTCAAAAGTAAAAAATGGTCTTCTCGAAAAGAGGAATCTAGTACCATGATTGGAATTTATCACTAAGGTTCCAAGCTAGCATAAAAAAGTTTCCCAATAAGAGCTTGTGCATCCCTAAAAAATGCACCAAAAAAAATATAAATGTGCACATTTTTGCACATTTTTGGGCTAGGATTATGGGTTAGGCCAAAAGCCATTTGTTGTAGCCCATGCCATAACCACCCTAAATAATTTTTGGTGGTATGAAATCATGCCTTTGGTATAAGAAAAAACATTTTTTTCTATCAGTCGAGCTATGGGAAAATTCCTTAAGATCCAAGTTTGTCTCCTATTGCTTTTAAGCCTTTCCCCTCATTTGGGAACCCTGTTTCCTTCTCTTCCTCATATCTCCCATTTATTGTGTTTATTATTCATCACTTTGGAGTAGAATACTAAAGGAGAGATATTCAATGGCCTAAGAAGGAGAATGTGGCATCCACTGATTAAAATTTATCTCTTGTAAATAATTGTAAATATTTCATTGGCTGAGTGAGGGACACAAATTCCATTGCTTGAGGAAGGAGATTGCTTGAGGGAATTATTATTTTAAGTTTGAGTACTGGTTAATTTTTTTTTTTAAAATATTAGTCCTGGTTGGTTGAGTGGTTTAATTGGCGTTGATTGTGCAATAGATAAAACTGAAAAAAATAATTGGCTCAGATGTCCTTTCAACACCATTCACAAGCAACAAAAGGACAAAAAATTAATACATTCATGGGTTGCGCTTTCAAGCAGTTGAATGTTGTGTAATCCTGGAAGAGGATAGGAAGTTAGACTGTTGGAAAAAGGAAGGAGGATAAGTAACGTTCATTCCATACACACACACACACTCTCTCTCTCAAACATGCATAAAAGGAAACATTTAAAAAGAAAAAGAAAGAATCAAGAAAGCAAGGTCGAAGAGGAGGAAGAAGGAATTTGATTATTGAATTGAATTATAAGAAAGGAGATACAAAAGAAAAATCATCTGAGAGAGGCTTGTTGGGTGAAATTTTTTAGAGAGAGTGGATTTCATGTAAGGTTGAAGAACCCAATGGATCCTTGTGAATTGTTGAACTTATTGGATTGGAAATAATTACCTAGGTGCTTGTGAGGGTTGATGAACCACCAAGAGTTGCCTTGGGGCTAAAGATTTTGTGCTTGGATCATCGATGAACCACCTAGAGAGTGATTTATTTAACCATAAAAAACTTATCCATAGATGAAAATTCCTTATTTTGGACTCTCTTCTCCTGAAAGTTAGGTAATTTCTTTGCACTTTGGTGTACTAGCATGGATGAGAATATTTCTGAAAAGTGTATTTGATGAAATGTGTAGCTAGTGAATGAAGGCAGTGTATCCTTGTTCCATCCTATGTTATTTTCTTTGTTGGTTAAAAATAATTAGAATAACTCAACATCAAGCTTTATAATCTAGCTTGAGGATGAAAACTACAAGTAATTGTGGCTGTAGCTCGTTTATGGTTGGATGGAGAGTTTAAGTCCCACTCTCAGTTTCTCATTCATTGACTATACGAGTTAAGTATTTTCTCATACCTCTTATATGTGATATAATATGTTATTCTTGCACTGGTCGTATGATTTTATTGTTAATGAAGGTGTGAATCTCTATGTTTTAATGGACAATGAGTTTTCTGTGTTCTGTGAATTTTATGTAAGCTTGAAGTGTTGTGGTCTCACATTAGTTGATAATTATGAGTTTTTGGCTATTTGTTGTGTAATTAATTTGTACATATGAGTTGAGTTATTAAAGGAAATGCATCTTTATGCTGTGAGTGGGAGCTATTAAAGTTACTTGTAAGTATAACTTCCTGTACATGTTATTTTTGAAGTTATGTCATTAAACTCTTTTTTCGGTCTCCAAAATGTTATTCATTTCACCCTTTTTTATTTCACTTTGCTTCAAAAATTTCCATATTTTGCAGCTCCGTATCATGTACTAAGAAAATCTTCATAATTAAATATGGGTTTAGACACAATATTTTCCAATACATTTATTTTGGTATTTTTAGTGAATTTATGGTTAAATATTAGAAAAATAACATGTACTCTCTTATACATAAAATTTGGATGAGTTTTGTGACATGTGTAGGCATATTTGAAGATTCCAAGATAGTCCTATTTGGCCTCCAAGACTCAAATTCGAATTTCCTCTTCAAACTCTTGAAGATTTGAGAAAGGTTTGAGATCATTAGTCAAACACATTTCATGGAGAAATATCATGGAAGTTTTCATAGGTGTCTCCAATCAAAGCTAGGAGATATTTGTGAGAGGATACGAAGATATGCTAATTGCTAGATGCAAACACATGGTTGCAACCACGCGAGATATTTTTGGATCTAGGAGAGATTTGTGGATCTACATATATGAGTTATTTATCTCAATTTTTGTATAAATAGGAGTGCCTTCTCCTCTCAAAAGGTGTGAAAATTTTGGGAGCTATGTTTATGCTTCAATGTAGAGTTTTGGATGTTAAGGATTGACACTATGCTTATGATTGATGTAACACATACCATTGTAGTTCAATTTGATATGGTTGTACCTTCTTTGGTGTTTTATCAAGAGTTTTCTCAACTTTCCACCTCTCATGCACTTTGGGATGACCACCTAACGATTATGTGATGTATTCTAATGCTTTATCTTTTTATCCTCTTTATGTTCATTTTAAGTCTTTTGATTAGATGTGTTGGTTACACCCTTTAACACTCATTCCATTTATGTTCTTTTGTAGGTTAAGCATTATTGATCTCATTTCATAGATTTATTGCTTTTCAATTTGTTTGATAAATATTAATGAATGATTCTAATTTGAAAATGCACACATAAGTAATTTCAATTGGTCTCTCAGTGCTTTCAGAATAGGTTGCCTTTAAATTTCATTGTTTAAGAATTCAATGCTTTATTAGTATAATATTTGTTGCTTTCTAGATTAAATTTACTTTCATGTCACTAGAATAGGTTTATTTTCATGTCAATAGATAAAGTTTACTTTCATGTCAATTTTCATTTCAATTTCCTATATTAAAAGATTTATTTCCAAGTTCCAAATTTGAGGATTTTGAAAAAGACAGTGTGTGCATACTCATCTTAGATATTATTGATGAATAGGTTTGTTATAATTTCAATAGGTTAAATTACTCTTAAATTGATATTGATTCCTAGCATATATTGTGCACGTATACTTCGCAAGTTCACAAACCCCGAGTTTGAAAATTTAATGATAAGTAATTTAACTAACAATTAATTTTCTCAACACTGTCTATGTATCTGTAGTGTGTTTTACTATCAGTCATGACACAAATCTAATGTTTTTTCATGGTATTGGTGCATTTAAAAATGATGTAAAGGTCACGACATTCATGTCTTATCAAGTGTAATATTTGTATGTCTCAGAGTCTTGTAAACTAGAAGAAACTCATAAAAATATCTAAGTACGAGAAGACTTTCCTAGACAAACATATAGTCACTAGCATGACCCACCAAGTCGGGGGTCGAGAGGCTAGATGGAAAGGATGAATCTTGGCATAAAACACACCTGACTAGCAAAGTATTGTAGGGTAGTCAAGCTAGTTGGATCAGGGGCTTGGCCAGTCATGGAAAAAGTGGTAGTTACCTGGTAGGAAGTCAGGCTGAACTTCGAGTCGGGGGTTAGGAGTCAGGACCCTTGTCAAACTTAATGTTCCTCCGAAGGTAGGTCATGTTCTTGAGGTCGAGCCCTATCATTAAGTTTTGTGTCGCAGGTTTGTAACAAATCGACCTCCGACTACTCAGAATAAAAATTCTTGTCCACGTGGATTATTCCATGGTGGCAGAGCAGGCGTGTGAGGTGCCACATGGGAAAGCTTCTTGGATGCCACATGTGATCCCTTGATGACATGGCTAGGTTTTATAACAATAATATCTTCGAATGGCCATATCATTAGAGGAAATTTCAGCCTAAAAGTGGCCTCCTAAGGAAAAATAATAAAATAATAGTAAAAATAACAAAATAAGCATTACAAATTTTGGAGGGAAAAGAAGAAAACTACCTTTTTTTAGTTGTATTTTTGGCATATCTTCTTATAGGTTTACTCAAATTTCATATTTAGACACTCATTAGATGCGAAATTAAATTCCACATCCAACGAGTATCCATTATGCATACTTTTGAGAAGACCCACATTGATAAATTTTTTAGATACATTAAAAAACGTGTTGAAACACACTTTTTTAATGTATCTGCATTTTTTATCAAAGTGGGTCTTCTAAAAAGTATGCAAAATGGGTACTCATTGGATGTGGAATTTTATTTTTCCTCAAATGAGTGTCCACACTAGAAATTTTAGTAAACCTATAAGGAGATAAGTTAAAAGTACAATTAAAAAAACAGTTTTTCTTCTTTTCCCTCCAAAATATTTACATGTACCTCTTTTTATATTTAAAGAATTTTGATTGGTTTACATATTATGACATGGAATATACATGAAAATTTCATGGGAAATTTTAGGTTGAAATTTACTCTAATGATTTTGATTGGTAAGTCAGATCGAGACAAAATTTATGTTGTCAGAATCATCTCGACTAGACGAATGCAATGATGTTATCAATCTAAGTCTTAAAGGCATTGAAAGATATCGAAATTTTTAAATCCCATTTCCATAATGCTAAATTGGATCTTGTGTCATCATAGTGACAACCTACTTCTAACTTGTATTGGGGGTTGGGATTAGGAGGGGTTGTGTTACAAAGAAATCCAAAAAATGGTTATGTGCAATGCATGTAGTAAGTATCAAGTATTTGTGTGTGTATCATTGTTGCTTCTAAATAAATAAAGACACTTTTATTCTTGTTCCTATTTTATTGTTATATGTGGTCTGTTTCCATTTTATGCATTTAAATTCGATTGTAGTAACATTATATATACATATATGGTTTTATTTCTCTTCATATTACTATTTTCCATCTGGTTTGATTGCAATTTTGAATGTAAGGAGCAACATACGAGGAAAAGGAAACACAATGTACTTCAATTGATGAACTATTAAGTAGGTCATCTATGTAGTAGATCATCTATGTAGTATTTCTTGAGTTTCTTTGATTCACACTACTACGGTTTCCAACTCTAACCTTAGGGAAGTTTTCCCTCCATAGAAAAGATGCTGATTAGTTCATGAATAGGTCTAATAATTTACTAGAAATGGGTTTACCCACTTGTTGGGATGAGAAAGGTAATTTACTTCCATTAGAGACTTACAAAGAACTGTTATTAAAATAGAGGAATGAGGTGTATAAGTTTTCAGATAAGACATAAATTTTGAGAGGCCAAATGGTTGTGGATAAATTGGTTGATGATTTTTACCTTTTATGGCATGTTAAAAACCTATTTTCTATAGTATTGACCTATGAAAAATATAAATAATTATATATTGCATAGAGAAAAATGACCACATTCAATTATCCTAAGGGTGAATATTATAATTTTCTTTCTCAGTTTGCAATATGAAAACTTATGCAACGATTGGTAAAAATAAGTGCACATCACTCAAAACTTGGGATAAATACATCTAATTTCTCCAATTGAATACTAATTTTATAATTATGCTTCTAGATAGATGCTTCTTGAAACTAATTGTAGTTAGGATTTATTTTTGTATAAAAAAAATACTTGATTCCAAGAGATCAAGCTTTTTTTGTATTTGCTGAGTATTGTAATTTTGGACAATAGTGTTTTTATCGGTATATTTGATTGAAACCTTTTGGTAGTGACAATTTGTGTTGAATCTTTGTAAAGTTTTTTTTGTAGTTAATCAAAGTAATTTATTCTATATACTTGTTTCTTTTATATAAACAATTTTAAAGAGCGATTACTAGGTATTGTTTCCGCTTTCATATATGTCCACATTGATGTTATGAAAACATGGTTTTTTATAAAGGATTCAACTTGTGTCCAACATACCTTCTTTTTCATTGAGTTATTTGAGTGAAATTCATATATTGAAATTAAGTATGTTACACAATTTCTAAATTCATATGCTTAATATTTTTTCCAACATTGAAGTGTTTGAGTATTAGTTTAATATTCTTAATCCTCTGGTTTATGTTCCCTCATGTTCCTGCTATCTTCCGTTTTTACCTAATCATTGCATGTCCTAGTGGAATAATTACATGAAGACTAATAATTTTAGTTATATTGTCTTTAAAATAATTGATGTAGAAATTATGTTGTAGGTTTGTAAATGATCATGAAGTTTTAACCAAAATCACAAGACACAAACCTACTCTACTATTTTGCGGATATTATTTCACTATTGTAGAAAATCCACGTGGATTCAAAATGCTAATTGTAATTTTCTAAAAAAATAGAATTGAATATAATCTACCAATTGCGGAAACTAATTACAATTGCGAAATCACATGAACAATAAAAGAGAAAGAATTTCAATTGCACAACGCAAAAATTTATCTGGGGAAATCCTTAGAAAAAATCCCTGCTATCTGTATATTGCATAAGTCAGAAAATATGAGAACAATACAATGATTTTCTCAATCCTAAGAACTCTCTGCACTATCTCTATCTGTCTCACTCATTCCTAAACAAGTATGGTTCAATACTTAACCAATTTTCTGCCCTCCAGGATCCCTATTTCCTTGTGTTGTTTCCTTGGGTAATTAGGCCCCATTAACAAGGAAATTTCGTAATATGGATTGTGCAATAAATCAAGGCTCTTCATATAAATCCATGCATCACCTGTACAATTGGATGATTATACATCTAATATTACACTACCCTTGAACTCCAATGTCAAATGGGTCTTTTTCAGAACTGACATGCATGAGTTATTTATGAGTGAATTATTAGTTATCTGATTGATCACTGCATGCGAATTAAATATAATTTCCACACTTTGACCTTTCTCTAGTTCCTGCTTTAGTTAGAACTAGTTAAACTGACTTTAACACAGATTAAATGAGTTAATTAATTACAACTCAAAATAAACTCAATAGGGGCTCCTACAATGTAGGAGATGCTATACATGCCTCTAAGTCATCCTAACTTATTTAAATCGTACAAGCTATCATGTGATATGGAATTACAATTTTATTCTAATTTAATAAAGAAAAAATTAAATTAGAATCCTTTTATTGTTTCCATTTTCAACACTCCCTCTCAACAAGAAAGGGATTGTTTGCTACCCGATCCTGTTGTGGAAATCAAATTTTCCTCTTGAAAATGCCTTCTTCAAGATGTATGCATCTTTATCCTATGTAGGAATGTACTCTAATGTTATAATACGCCTCTCACATAATACCTGAGATGTTGATACCAAATTTCGATATTCTTGGACGTGTCATAAAAAACTGGATTAACCGAGAGTTTGATGCAACTATGGTTATCAAAATAGATCATTGTCGGATCCATTTTCTGACCACACAACCCAACAAGGATCTTCCTCATCCAAATAGCCTCAAAAAATTCTTGACTAGCAACCAAGTACTCTGCTTCTTTTGAACTGAGTGCTAATGATCTCTACTTCTTGATGTACTAGGAAACTGCTATTGACCCAATAATGAAGATGCCCCCTGATGTTCTCTTCCTATCGAATGGAATCCCTTCCTAATACACATCTGTGAATCCTCAAAGCTTCACTCCCTTTGTCCACCTGTACCAAAGACCAAACTGAGTGGTTCCTATGAGGTATCTCAACACATGTTTGGCTTCCTTCTAATAGAGCTTGGTTAGCTTAAAAATTTCTTGAATATGCTCGTTAACTGCATAAAACACGTCTCATCACATGTTCACAAAATACACGAGGGAACCCACAAGCTCCCTGTAGATGGTAGCTTCTACCACTTTACCTAAAGTTTCATCTTCCTACCTCCAATTCCCAACTAGAGGAGTCTCCATGGGTTTGCTACTCTCCGTGTGAAAATTATTCAGTATTTCGTTGGCATACTTTCCCTGAGAGACAAAAAATTCCCCTTCTCTTTGAAAAAATTCCAAACCAAGGAAATAATGCAAGAGCCCCATGTATTTCATCTCAAATTCTCTTGCAATATCCTCTTTTCAAGACTTGATAAACTTATCATTACCTGTTAGAATTAAATCATCGACATATAATACTATAATCAACAATTTACCTTCAACCACAATATTGTAAAGGTTAGCATCTGCTTCAATTTTGGTGAAGCCCAACCCAGTGAAATAACTGTCGATCCTGGTGTACCAAGCATGGGGTGCTTGTTTTAGTCCATATAATGATAACTTGAGTATGCACACATATGACTCTCTGTTGAAGGTCTAAAATCCTTCCAACTGCTCTATGTACACCTCTTCCTCAATCACTTCGTTGAGGAGGGCTGTCTTTACATCCATATTATGCATCTTCATTCTATAATATTCCCGAATGGGGAATGCAACAATACAATGCATAAAACCAAGAAAATAGCACATATCATCATAGAAAAGCAGGAGGCCAATATGGAGACCTTTCATTTGTATTTAAAACAACAAAATAGATGTAAAATATGGCCCATAAGATGTATACCAATAAATATAAGTCTCCAATAGAAGAAAATCCTCAAAATGAGGTGTTGCTGTAATATTCCAAAAAATTAGCCTTAAACTAAAAGGAATATTATAGTTGGATTTATCACTAGGTAGGTGAATAAATGGGTAGGAAGGCCCATAAGTCTCCTAAGCAGTAATGAAAACACTTTAAGTGTGAAAGGAGACCCTTTTAGTAGCTTAATAAAGCACCTCCAAGTATGAACAAGGATTATATCATGTTGATTCAGTAAAATTTGACCAAATCAATAGCACTGTTAAGGAGGGGTGGATATTAATTGAGGAATAACGCAGTTTTAGAGGGATATGGATCTCATGAAGGAAATGACCTAATTGAGTGGGGCCAAGGGAAAACAAGCTCATATTCTATTTAGGGAAGAGGATGGAAGCCATATGAGCTCATGTTTTATATCATTATTTTGATATTGGTCTGCTCAGACTTTTGCTTCCTCTTGCTGTTTAGCAGGGTTGCAGTGCTGTTTAGCACCGGGTGTTCCAGAGCGGGGATCCCACCTCTTTCCTTGAGGGGCCTGCCTCTTGGAAGAGTATTGTATTCATTTCCACATTCATTTTTTTAGGCCAAGCTACAAATTTCTTCATCAGCGCAGTTTCTACAGGTTATTGTGCTATGTTGCAGGGTGTAGAGGGGTTAGAATCCCACTTTCTGAGCTAGTTTCTCATAAGAGGAAGGTTTCCTTCTCTTGGGAGATATGTTTGGAGAGTTATTGAGCATATTTCAGATCTTTGGCATCAGGCCATATATTTCCCATCATTTCCTGCACTGTTCCAACTGGGAATTGCATTATTTTGGAGGGCAGCTTCAGTGGAAGATCTTGTGGTTCCTTTGCAGTGTTTTATTGTGATTGAGGGGTTCATACTTTCTTGGGATGAGACCTTTGAGGGAATTTACATCAGATCTATTATATTTCAGCCTTCTACACTCTTTTTCTTTAGTTTGCAGTGAATCTTCATTCATTGGGCTTTAGATCCCATCTTGTATAGAGTGTATTTCTGAAAACCTTTCGCGGGTTCTTTATAGGAGTTTGTATTGAGCCTAGATCTGTATTGGGCATATATTTTGAGGCATATAACAACCCTACATATTTTGTACATTATTTTTCTATATAAATGTGTTTATAAATGCGTTGTAGCAGTCTTCTGACATTTTGTATGGTAGCAACAGTTTAGTTTTAGGAGTGATTGCTTATGGGAGGCTTGTTCCCTCATTGTATATGATACATGCCTCACTATTTTATATTGATTTGCTAATGTAATACATGATGATATGTATCCATATTGGTCTCCAATGTTAATGAGTTGATTTACACTGCTATTTCCAGTTTTGTGTTCATGTATTGCTGCATCCCCATTTTGGGATATTATAGCTGCAACCATGTATTAAGACTGGAAAAAGCCTTACAACGTTATTTTATTGGTTTGAAATAGCTGTATATTACACTTAAGATCTAGAGCAGATAAGTGCATGAAAATTTAGATCTATAACAGATCCATACACTATATAGGCTCCTCTTTAAAATCCCCTTGGGTTTTCAGCATTACACCATGTACAAGTTGTAGATCTGAGATCTAAGACTGTAGATCTAGTGAAATTTTCAGATCTGGAAAGTGGATATGATCTGATATGAACAAGGAAATGATCCCCTCCAAGAGATCTCCAAAGTGAAGGGCAGATCCCCAACACTTGAAAACCAACTCTACAAATGGTGTGCTAAAACACCCTGCAACTACACCTACAGGAATAACGCAGATATGGAAGTAAAACTGTGCTGTAGGGATCAAAATGTGATTGGCCACATGACAAGATCAGAAAATGAAGATCAAGTCCTCCAAAACTCTCCTCCCAATGAAGTAGAAGTCTCCTCCACTGAAAAGGAGCACTGAAATAGCCTAGATTTGAAAAGATCTAGCCTCCACTTGCTGCAGCTTGCAAAGACAACCAAACCCTCAACATGATCTGCATTGTAGTTGAAGGAAGAAGCTTGGCCTTCATCCAGATAGTGGAAAATACAATTCAAACTCTCCCAAGAGCTACTCAATGGGAAGAGGTGGGATTCTCGACCAGGAACACCCAATGCTAAACATCATTAATTCTCAGCTAAACAACAAGAGAATGATATATGTATAAACAGACAATATATTCAGAAATATAATGTTCACCAACAAACTTCTAATGCTTCCATCCTCTTCCTTTTATAATTAAAGAGCTTTCAAACCCTAAACCACTTCCAATTAGATCAATTATTTCACACAAAGCATCTCCATCTAAAGCTGCGCTGTGCCTCATTGATGGGCACTCCTCCATGACAATGTTGTAGATTTGGTCAAGGTTCACCCAGTCAAAATGTCCAACCCCTTTCACACCTATTGGTGCTTGATTTTGTAGCCAATATTTATCCTTTTCACATTTGGCATTGATTTATTCATTATATAGGAGTATTATGGACCTCATTTACACTTTTATTCTTTAACAAAGTAATAAAACAAAATTGAATATTCCAATTAGCTTAGGACTAATTGGGAATATTACACATTCCCATCTGTGCTGAAAGTGAAAAATAGATCTGATTGAAGAGTACCTTGCAACTAGAGAAAAGGTCTCCTTGTAATCAATTACCTCTACTTGAGAGAAACCTTTGGCCAAAAATATGGCCTTGTGTTTCGAAACACTCCCATATGATGCCTGATTCACCTTGTAGATCCACCTTGATCCTACAAATGACTTTCCTTCTAGTCTTGGGACAACTTCCCATGCACTGTTCCTCATAATGGAGTAATACTTCTCAACCATGGCATCAATCCATACTGGTTGCTGTAATGCTTCCTCGAATGAGGATGGCTCTATATTTACACTCTCACTCATGAGGGCCATGTAGCCAGTGTACCTCTTTGGGGACCTCCTTTGCCTATAATGTGATGTGGGTGTTCTCAAATTCTCTAACATCATGCATTAATCTGTTAGCCTCTCTAGTGTGCTTTCTTTCATATTTGGATGTCTCTACATGAGTGGGTCCTTCCACTCTCTTCTCCTCTTTTGTGTTTGCTCCACGTCTTGACGTTCTTCTTTTGGAGCTAATATCTCCTCAATTGCATGCAACTGAAGCTTCCTCTCAAGGGAAATTCACATGGTGTTCTCTTCATGAATTTCACATCTCTACGAACCATTTTCATCCTGTGAGATGGCAGGTACACCCGATAATTTTGAGGTGTATCCGTGTACCCCACAAATATTCCCAAATTAAATATTGGTTCTATATTTTTCCGTTCATATTTGGTTATATGATAGTAAAATGATGAACCAAAAATTTTAAAGTGTGCCACATATTCTTTCTTACCTGAAAAAGATTCCTTTGGTGTACTCATCCCAAGAATGCGATGAGGACTTATGTTCTGCACAAATACTGTTGTGTTGCATGCTTCAACCGAAAAGTGCAACGGTAGGCCCTGATCATGTAACATTGCTTATGCTGCTCCCACAATAGTTATGTTATTTCTTTTTGCAACTCTATTCTGTTGTGGGTTATGAGGTGCTATCAATTCTTGTCAAATTCATTTTGAAGCAAATAATTTCTTGAATTCATTTGAAACATATTCTCCACTATTGATTCTCCTGAGAACCTTCACCTTCTTCCCTATATATTTCTCGAAAATTCCTTTGAACTCACAAAATTTTGAGAACAACTGATCTTTCTTCTGCATCAAGAATATCCAACACTTACATGAAAAATCATCTACAAAAATCACATAATTCCTATGTTTTGTGGTGGAGGCTATCGAGAATGGTCTAAAGACATATGAGTGAACTCTTTCAAGGATCACCTTCACTCGACTATCCTTATCATGAAAGGTGGCTTTGGTGTACTTCCACAGTGTACACCCTTTTTATGTATCTTGCTGCTCAAGTGCGCCCTTGGGAAGTCTTGTAGAAATATTCTGCATGATATTCAAAGTGCCATGGTGTAGATGGCCCAATCTTCTATGCCATAACTCACTGATGTCTCGGCTTTGCACCTTATCTGATTTTGTGCTTAAGCAGCACAGTCTTCTACATTTAATTTGTAGGGGAGGTTCTTTACCCGAACCTTGATCTTCTTAACTTGTGCCATGGCTATGTGATGAAGGAATTCCTTTCATTTGCTAAATATCACATCGTATCCATGGTTTTCCAACATAACAACTGAAACTAAGTTCTTCTTCAAACCAAGAACATACATGACATATTTTAATGTGAAATAAAGGAGTAACAGACTCCTTCTAAAAGGTAAAAATACCTATGCCGCTTGCGTTATACCTCCCATCATATCCCATCTCGATGTGCATATGGATATCCTTCCCCTCCAAGTTGTTGAAGAACTATTTTTGTCGGTCATATGGAATGAATATCCACTATCCACGTACTAGATAGAACCCATCACTGATGAAACCATGCATGCAATGAGAGTGAAATCCAACTCGAGTTGTGAAGCAATAAATTCACCTTATGCTCCTCCTGAGGGCTACTTTCCAACCTTCTTGTGTGGACACATAGTGGCATAGTGTCCTAGCTCATGAAAATAAAAGCATTTAATCTTTGAAAAGTCCTTATTATTTCCTGCCTGAATAGAATCTGATTTGGAATGGGATGACTTCTATTTCCCTTTATTTTCCCTTCCAACCAAGGCACATTTCTCCTCATCATGAGTCTTTGATGAGGATCCATCTCTGATGTTCCTCTGAATCTCTTCTTGTACCAAGTCAGACCACAATCGCTCCCACTTTGATAACTTCTCCCTCCTATTAAACAAATCCTGGTAGCTATGCCAACCTTTGGGATGACCTAGAAGTGCTAGGCTCACAAGATCATCCTCGAAAACTGTAACACCAACACTTCCAAGCTCATCTCGACATTGAGTGAAATTTTTCAAGTATTTTGGTATTGAGTATCCCTTCTCCATCTTGATTTTCCCGAGCTTGTCCTTCAGCGCCAGTTTCCTGTGGTCGATGTTGTTTTGAATTTTTTTTTAAGGCCTTCCACATAGCATATGGAGTTTCCTTTCCATGGAGGTTTGAGACAATATGATCTTGAAATCCTTCCAATATAATCCTTATTACCTTTGCTATGTTCTTCTTCCATGCTACCAGATCTTGAGCATATGTTTCTGTGGGCCTAGGAATATCATTGTCTATAAACTCCTTCAATCCATTATATCCCAACAGTGCTTCCATCCTGTCCTTCCAAGCTATGTAATTTGAACTACCCTAAAGGGAATATTCGAGTATCAATCTAGAGAAAGACATCCTGATCTTGCTGCTGGTCTTATAGAGTAGATCTGCAAATTGATTCACCTGCTCAAAACAAACTCATATTCTTCTCTTCTATAGTGATTCCTGCTCTGATACTGATCTAGTGGATCAATTTAACACTCAAATTTCAAATTTATTAGAATGGTTAGAAACTAGCACCAGTGCGTAGATCTCATCATTTTGAATCCGACGCAACTCATTTCGCTGAAATCCAACATCATATTTTCTCGATATTGCGTTCTGTTCATTTTGGGAAGCAAAAAAAAAATTGTGATTTGGGTTGTATAGGGCTACACATTCAATAGTCCGTATTACTGACTAGACCCTGACATGGCAGGTTGACTGTGCTCCTTTGGCCAATGATTGGTCGACATTTGGTAGTTTCTTATTAGCTCATATTTGGTTGATTTTAATTGATTTACAAGTTTGGTGAGTTGGACCAACCAAAGAGTGCCACGTGGGATAACCAAAGGCTGCCACATGGCCTCTTGGTGGCCATGTAAAATTTTGTATGGGCCAGAGTGGGCCTCGAGGGGTTCGAGCATGAGACCTCCACCAAGCACCAAAGGAATCCGACCAACTCCGTTGCTTTGTGACTTAACCTCTATAGGGTCAAAGCCATATTTGAAGTTTAATTAAATTGAAATCAAGGATGGGGACCTGGTTTAAACCTCAAACCTAGTCCACAAACTAGGGTTAAGGGCTAACCCCAACCTCGAAACACTGTATTAATTTATAGCCCAAATTTTATGGTGCAAGACATTTAAACCAACATACGTATAACAACTATCATTCTAATTTATGGAGTGAATTAGAGCATATGTTTTAATTATCAATCCAGGTTGGTAAACTTAGAAGCACACCAAGGTATATGGATCTTAGATTAAGCTAATGTAGGAAGTATTTATTTAAATTAAGATAATGGGAATTCATATTACAAATGGAAATGTATATTACAAATATAAAAATACTCAAAAGCATATAAATTATAAATTATAAGCATGAACAAGTGAATGATTGAAACATAGTCAAGAAGGAAGAGGCTCTTGAATTAGAGATCACAGTTGTCCTTCCTATTGATTTGTTCTTCAACAAAACCAAGTTCACTATAAAGAATAAAACCTATTTTTATAAAGAAATTGATTTAACAAAGTAAGAAAGGATGAATGCATAGATAGAAATTCTAGTTCAATTCTTAGTTCACAAGAAAGAGGCTCCAACTTGGAGACCTAGATTGTTCTTTCTTATCCAAACTAGTCACTGAAATGAAATCACTTCCAAAATCTGAATGGTCATAACATGCTAACAAGTTTATACAGAAAATATTCACAAGAAATTATAATGGAAATATACATAAAACTAAAACACAACTTATTCACAATTATGCACATCAATGAACAAAATAGTGTACTTAGCTAGAATGGGGGCCCTCCACCTTTGCTTGGTACACCTTTAAAAGAATCAGCTACAAAAAATCACCATTAAAATCCCACAACAATGAAGCATAATAAATAGAGAGAAAGACTTCAAATATATTCAGAAAGAGAGTAATCACAATGATAATAATAATATGTTCATAGTTGTTGAATACCTGTGCTTAAATAGCCTAAAAGTATAAAAAAATCAACTATAATGGCTGTAACAACTAGCAAGAGTCCTATTCCACTTAGTAGGGTCAAACTCATCCCTTTGTTGTACAAAATTTGGAAATATTCCACAAAATCACAAAACTGCCCCTAATTTAGGGGATTTTTCGAGTGACTAGTCAAGTTTGACCAGCTTTGACCGGGCCTGTTCTGACTCATTTGGAGTGTGAAAATAAGAGCCTTTCCATTGTTTTTTCCTTTACTTCTTGAATATATCTTCATTTTGTTCCCAAGTTTCCTGAACATACGACTTCAATGGATCCATTACGGGAAATTATGTTTCTGCCAAAAATAATTTTTAATACCCAATTTTTACAAAACAATTCCAAAAATTAAAAGGCATAATTATTTGACATTAAAGTGAAAAAAGAGGCAAAAATATGACAAATATGATCATTATATTATGGTAGGGGAAGATATAAATGTGGAATATGCATGGTCGAAAAGGGTCAAAATTGAGGGCCCTGATCCACATGCATGTCCACATGCTTGTCTTTGTCTCTTGGATCTACTCCCTCTGCATGATGATCTCCCTGCTGTTCTGCTTGTGGATCTACCCCCTGATGTAGAAGCTTCTAACTAAGCTTCTTGCAAAAGTATATCGATGCCTTCTTGTCCTTTTCCTTCACCCTTGTATATTGCACTCTTTACCTTCTATTTCTCATATCTATACTGCCACTGTTTCTTCTTTTTAACCACATGTATGATTGTTTTGAAATGAGGATGTTATTTGTTTCTAGTTCTTCATTTTATTCTTCAACCGCTTGTTTTATTTTACAACCTTGTTATTTTTCTCCTTGTACATTTCATTTTCCTTCTTTAGATGTCTTTTCATGATTTCATTTACTTGGAGCTTTGTGTTTAATTATTTCATCTTCTTGGCATGTTCCTCATCATGAATCTCTTCGGAAACCCCTTTGATCTTCTTTGCATTTTCTTCTTTGTGAGTCTCTGATGGTTCACCATGAACCTCTTCAGAAAATCCTTTAATATTCTTTGCATATGAATAGGATGATGATCCATAAATCTAAGAATCTTGAAAATCAGAATGTCTTTCTAGCTCTCTAAGATTTTCTTGGGCTTCCCTTTCTAGCTCTTCAATGATCTCATGATGTGATTGCTGAGGTGTACTAAGAGGCATCTATTATAGGATTTATACATTAATGTATTTGTCTCCCTTAGAAGGATCTTTTATCACCTTATTCCTTGAATTATTTGGGTAAGATATAAAAGATCTCCCCTTTTCAATGGTTATGCCCTCTTGCTTATTTTTGGATATGGTTCTTGGATATAATGGTGATTGCATAACATCCCTAGAAAGATGCAATTTTTCATGTGCTTCCTCATTTCTAATTAATTCTTCCTCCTTTGAAACTCTACAAAACAATTTTTATTCGGGAAGTTTTCCCATGTTTTAGCTCTGTTTCTCAACTGATATTCAATAAGGATTTTTATTAGTACTTGATGAAAGTAGCTAGTTTCTTTACTTCCAGTTTTACTTTTCACTCCTTCAACCATTTTCACTAAACTTCTAGAAAATAAATAATGGAGGTTTAATTTACAGTCACCTTTGATATGCTGGAGGAATTTGATATGATATATATGTATTATGATATACCTCCCATCACAAGTGAAGTATTTCTAAATAATAAGAATCAATTCTACCCATGTTTCTCTCAACCATTCCCTTGGAATCCCTTTGGTTTTGTCAAATGTTCCTTTTCTTTGCTTTTCTAAAAAGTAGTTCCATCCATTATCTTTAAAATTTTGCCCTTTATAATATTATTCCCCTGTCATTGATAGATTTGTGGCTTGAGAAAGGTACTTTGGTGTGATTGGAATAAGAATACCTCCTACCATGGTTTTCTCATTATCATAGTTAGACACAAACATATCTGTCACTTTTTCATTATGCCCATTAAATTTCCTAAGAAACTCTAATAAGCCTTCTTGAGAGAGTTTCTCTATAGTTTTCTTATTCCAATTTTCGATTTGAAATCCTATGGGCTGAATTCTGCTTCCCATACTGAAGTCTAGATAGCTCTGTTCTTTCTTGTTTTGGTCTCTGTACCAATTTAAATAACCTTCAACAATGGATAATCTCCTGGAAAACGTAATGAATTTGTTTTAAAGTGGAAAAATTCGTTTACAGACTATGTCTATATAACAGAGAAATTATATTTGTGATGTGAATATTAGAGAGGAGAAAAATGTTTTCTTGTAGATGACCATTCAAAGAAAAACATTAAAAAAAAATAGCACATGTGTATTTCTTATGAGGAGTCTGCAATGTACACTCAAAAATTCTAAAATGGACTATTGATTTGAACCTTTGCTTGATACCCAAAAAAAAAGGAGAAATTTCTGATTTGAAATGTCAAATTCTAGATTGATATGCAAATTCTTAGTCACTGAAAATAAGGAGCAAATTCTAAACTTGTAATGTCAAATTCCTGGGCTGAAATGCAAAATTTTTCACTATTTAATATCCATAAGAAGCAACCTCTGTGTTTTCACTCCTTGAGAAATCGATTCCCGGGAAATAAGAAGCAATCTCTGTGTTGTAATTATTCCAAAAATCAATTTCTGATGTAATATTCCCAATTAGCTTATTACTAGTTGGAATATTATATGTTGCTCTATTTTCAATCTAGAAGAATAAATGGGGTAAGGAGACCCTTAAATCTCTTTAGTAGGAATAAAACACTTCCAGTGTGAATTTGGATCAGTTTAGGTAGGAAAAATAAAGTCACCTTGGGTGTGAAAGGGAGCAATGCATGTGGACTAGATCAAGGTTGACCAAATCAACAACGCTGCCAAAGGAGAGAGTGGAGCTAGTGGGAACAACACAGTTTTGGAGGAGGAGCCTTTGCAAGGAAGCAACCTCATAAATGAGTGGGACCAAGGGGGAGGAGGCTCACCAAGGATATAAGGGAAGGAATGGCAGCCATGAAAGGCATTCAGAATATTTTTTATGTTTGAGTCTTATGACTCATTTCATGCTTCAACTGTTTAGCTGGGTTTGCTGCACTGCTTAGTGCAAGGGTATTCTCATGCGGGAATTCCACACTCTTCCTTGGAGAACTTGGTGAAGGGATTTGAGAGGAGTATTCTGGGCTTCGTTTCCACCATCAGACATTGGGTCAAGCATTCACCTACAACTACAACATAGTCCCTTGGAGAAACTGCGTTATTTTTCATGGTGTTGCAGTGGAAGGGTTAAAACCCCTGTTTGTGAGCTAGTCTCTTAGGGAAAGGATCAATCTTTCTCCCAAAAATCTAGTAAGGAGAAGTTTCAGCCATTTATTTGTATTTTCCAGCCATATGTATGCAGAGCTTCAGTCAGACAACGTGATTCAGTCATAGATATGCAGATCTACTTTTTGTACCTCATGATTTTCAAGAAACCCTTGCCGGGTTATCTTAAGATTGTATAAAAGAGAATAGATCTCCATTTTCTCAGCTCTTTGAGTAATATATCATTAGATCTATTTGTTTTTATATTTTTGTATCAGAAACCCTCATTAAACTACGCCATCACATGCTTCAAAATTATGTGTTGCAATCGTCATGGGGTTTTGATGTTTTTAGGCTATATTGGGCTTGGGAGATCTGTTTAACTAAGCTAGAATGATTTTTTTATGATCCCCTTCTATATTTGAGTGCTATAATACATAAAATAATGGATCCAAGTGTTTTTCTTCATTATTATAGCATAATTTTTTAAAAATTTCATTTTTGGTGCCTATATTGGTGATTTTCCTGAATAGGAATATTACAGTGGTATCAAAGATATGATCTTGGATCAGATTGTGGGGAAAATAGTATAAAGCCATGGATGAGAGGGATATTCCAAAGCTCCTTCTTCAGACTGTGTAGGACATTGCCAAAGATATCAAAGAGATGAGACAGAAGGAATCCCCTAGAGGGTTTCACCAAGAAGAAAGCTCTGGCACCTCACATTTTTGGTGGGAGAAATTAGAAGCACAACCTTCTTCACAATGCTCCACTATGCCCACATTCCTATATTTGGAAGGTGAGGAAGGAAGGCCCTTGAGGGAAGAAACCCTTGGTGATTATTTTGTAGAATATGAATCTCAATCCCGAAGATTCAAAGAACATTTGAGCTTTCAGAAGTTCTGTCGGATCAAGGATGGTAGGAGATCTTTCCATCACCTTAAAAGGGAGGATTTATGCAGAACTCAGATCTATAGCGCAAATTGGGCAGGTTATTTTTTCCCCCTTATGATGGATCACCCAAGTGCACAACCAAGGCTTGGGTAGAGAAGTTGGACACTTATTTCCAAATCAATAAAGTTTCTAAAATGGAGGCTATCAAAATAGTAGTGCTGCACCTAGAAGGTGAGGTTCATGAATGGTGGTTCCATGAGTTATCTACACTTGGGCATGCTCATATCACTTCATATTTAGATTTCACCAGGAGGTCGGTAGAGAGATTTGATCCTAGGGATCTGGAGGCTCACTTTGTTGAGCTAACCAAGCTCAAGCAATTGGGAGATCTAGAAACTTATATCTCTAAGTTTCTGAAGCTTTTAGTTATGGTATCTGTCCTCACTATGAACTAGAGAATATGCATGTTTATTGATGGGATGGCTGAACCATTGCATGGGTTGGTGAAATCCACTAGACCCACTACACTCCAAGAAGCTATGGAGAAGGCTAGGGATTTACAACATGCCTTGCCCAAGGTCAAGGCACCCTTTCAGAAAAAATATTTCTTCATGCCCAAAGGAGAATCAGGGGAGGACATCTCTTGACAATGATCGGAAGGATATAAGAAAGAAAAAACGTTGTTTCACCTGTCGGGAGCCATGGGTTCCAAACCACCAATGTGTTGCAGGGAAAGCACATTGTATTGAGATATTTTCTGATGAGGAGGAGAAGACCATCGCTGTAGCAGTAGACAGAAGTGCACCTCCCACAGAATATGTAGTAAAAAACTTTGCTCTAATGGGAGGGGCTCTTGCAGCATTAAGAGGAGTTCCCAAGTATCTAACCTTGAGAGTTATGGGCACTATTATGGGACAAAGAGTATCAATTTTGGTAGAAAGTGGAGCTACTCATAAATTTATTGATACACAGCTGGTACAAAGGAGGGGAATTCACATAGAAGACTTTGAGGGGTTCTCAGTTTTGGTTCCAGGAGCTAGAACCATGCAGTGTGCCAAATATGTAATGGACAGAAAAGGGGAATGGTAAACATTAGAAAATCAAAGGCATACACACCTATCCACCTCAGATTATCTCAGCCCACAGGATGGAAGAATATTTGCGCAGAGGAGACATAGAATGGGCAGTAGAACTACATTTGTTAGAAGCTGGGAGCAAGGATTTATCAATACATCCAGATGTAAAATCTATTTTGGACCAATATTCTACAGTTTTTGGAGATATTCCACCTGGGAGACCTCCTGACCGAGGTTTTCAACATACTATTGAGTTGGAGCAAGGGATCCAAACAGTGATCACCACACCCTATAGGCAACCTAAAGCCTATAGAGATGAGATTGAAAAGGCCATTCAAGAGCTTTTGGCCTTAGGAAATATTCGGCCTAGCACTAGTCCTTTTGCCTCTTCAGTGGTCTCAGTGAAGAAGAAAGATGGCACATTGAGAATGTGTATTGATTATAGAGCATTGAACAAAAAGACCATGAATAATAGATATCCAATTCCTAGGATCGATGAATTGATGGATGAACTAATAGGATCCAAGTATTTCTCTAAGATTGATTTGAGATTGGGATATCATCAAATCAAGGTGAGAGATCAAGATATCCCCAAGACAACATTTCGGTGTCACTATAGGCATTTTGAGTTTTTGGTAATGCCTTTTGGGCTGACCAATGCTCCGAAAACATTCCAATATTGCATGAACCACATCTTCTGTGGTCACTTGAGGAAGTTTGTATTGGTCTTCTTTGATGACATTATTGTTTATAGCCACACTTGGGAGGAACATTTACAACATATTGAGGCAGTATTATGCTCTTAAGGAGCAACAAATCTTTGCTAAGCTATCCAAATGTGAGTTTGGGCTCACAGAGATGCTTTAATTGGGCCACATCATTGGAGTGGACACGGTAGGAGTCCATGAAGAAAATATCCATGCTATTAGAGATTGGCCTGAACCAAAGAATTTCATAGAACTTCGGGGGTTTGTAGGCATATGTACCTATTATCGGAAGTTTGTAAAAGGGTTCTCTCAACTAGCAGCACCACTTACAAATCTAACCAAGAAGGGAGCTTTTAGTTGGACACCCATAGTGCATAGAGCTTTTGATAAGCTCAAGGAGGTGGTGAGTAGTTGCCTGGTATTGGTCCTACCTGATTTTGCCCAACCCTTTGTGTTAGAATGTGATGCTTTAGGGGAAGGAATTGGGGAAGTAATGATGCAAGGGGGACACCCCATAGCTTTTGAGAGCCGTAAGTTGCTGCCACATGAGAGGTTATACCCCATATATGATAAAGAGATGCTGGCTATTATGCATGCTTTAGCCAAGTTCCGGCAATATTTGGTGGGGAATAAATTCTGAGTGAAGACTGATCATAATAGTCTCAGATTCTTTCTTAAGCAAAAGCAGCTTCAAGAGAGGTAGTAGAAATGGGTGAGTAAGATCCAAGCATATGAATTTGACAGATATCCTTAATGAGCATAGATGCAGACTGGAAGGCTCAGTTGTTAGTAGAATACTCTAAAGACAAATTTGCATGTGAAATCCTAGATGGAGTGGTGACTGATGAGAGGTATAGAGTGTTGGATGAGGTCATCTATTACTAAGATCGGTTCTTCTTGGCTAGAGATTCTAAGCTCAAGGAGAAGATTTTGCAAGCATCACATGATTTCCCACTTGCAGGGCATCAAGGATTCACCAAGACTTATCGAACTATTCGGGAGAGATTCTCATGGAAGGGTCTCAAGGAGGATGTACTCCAACACATCAAGGAGTGCGTAATTTTACAACAAAACAAAGGAGAACACAACCATCCTGCAGGATTATTGCAGTCACTCCCTATTCCGGATGGAAAATGGGAGAGTATTTCCATGGACTTCATCACCGGTCTACCTATAGTTCAGCGTAAGGATTGTATATTTGTAGTTGTTGATCGACTAAAAAAATATTCACATTTATTTTCTATTTCTACATGGTATTCTACTTCACAGGTACCTGAGATTTTCTTCAAGGATGTGTTTAGACTCCATGGTCTCTCAAAGACCATAGTTAGTGATTTGGATAACCGCTTCATGGGTGGATTTTGGAAAGATATTTTTTAGTTAGTGGGTATTGAATTGACACCAAGTACCAGCTATCACCCACAGACTGATGGAAAAACTGAAATAGTGAACAAGTGGTTGGAAGGCTTCTTGAGAAACTATGTTTCAAGCCAGCAGAGAGCATGGCTGCGTTGGCTCCATTTAGGGGAGTATTGTTACAACACAACTTTTAATATGTCCATTAGCATGACCCCATTTCGAGCCCTTTATGGGTATTATGCACTTTCATGTGCTGATGTGATGTTTGGAGCAAGAAAATATCCTAGAGAAAAGGAATGGATTCAAGAGAATCAGGATATACTCCGGGCCCTCAAAGACAACATTGCTATAGCACAAAACCAAGAGAAAATATATGCAGACCGTGGTCGGATAGAGAGACAGTTTGAGGTATATGAATTGGTCTATCTTCTTCTTCAACCTTATAGATAGTCTACACTCAAGGATAAGGGAGCTGAGAAGCTCAAACCTTGATTCTATGGACCATACAAGGTGATCCGTCGTGTTGGGGAAGTAGCATATGAGTTGGAGCTTCCTATTGGGAGAAAGATCCATAACATTTTTCATGTCTCATGCCTCAAGAAGGCCATTGGAAAACATGTGGTTGCCAATATGGATCTTCCAACTATTGATGATGAGGGCCATATAGTTTTTCAACCAGAGGCTATCTTGGATACTCGGGAGAGGAAGCTAAGGAGCAGGGTGATCAAAGAATATCTAATTTGATGGAGGAATCTTCCTGATGAGGATGCCACTTGGGAAGGAGAGAAGATTTTGTGGCATCCTTCTTTACTATTGCTTGAGGACAAGAAAATTTTGGGAGGGCAGGACTGTAATATTCCCAATTAGCTTATTGCTAATTGGAATATTATATGTTGCTCTATTTTCAATCTAGAATAATAAATGGGGCAAGGAGACCATTAAATCTCTTTAGTAGGAATAAAACACTTCCAGTGTGAATGTGGATCAGTTTAGGTAGGAAAAATAAAGTCACCTTGGGTGTGAAATGGAGCAATGCATGTGGACTAGATCAAGGTTGACCAAATCAACAATGCTGCCAAAGTAGAGAGTGGAGGTAGTGGGAACAACGCAGTTTTGGAGGAGGAGTATTTGCAAGGAAGCAACCTCATAAATGAGTGGGGCCAAGGGGGAGGAGGCTCACCAAAAATATAAGGGAAGGGATGGAAGCACGAAAGGCATTCAGAATATTGTTTATGTTTGAGTCTTATGACTTATTGCATGCTTCAGATGTTTATCTGGGTTTTCTGCACTGTTTAGTGCAAGGGTATTCTCATGCGGGAATTCCACACTCTTCCTTGGAGAACTTGGTGAAGGGATCCGAGAGGAGTATTTTGGGCTTCATTTCCACCATCAGAAATTGGGTCAAGAAGTCACCTACAACTGCAATGTATTCCCTTGGAGAAACTGCGTTATTTTTCATAGTGTTGCAATGGAAGGGTTAAAACCCCTGTTTATGAGCTAGCCTCCTAGGGAAGGGATCAATCCTTCTCCCAGAAAGCTAGTAAGGAGAAGTTTCAACCATTTATTTGTATTTTCCAGCCATATGTATGCAGAGATTCAGTTAGATAGTGTGATTCAACCATAGATCTGCAAATCCACTTTTCGTACCTCATGCTTTTCAAGAAACCCTTGCCGGGTTATCTTAAGATTGTATAAAAGAGACTAGATGTCCATTTTCTCAGCTCTTTGAGAAATATATCATCAGATATATTTGTTTCTATCATGCTGTAGCATAAAACCTCATTAAACTATGCTGTCACATGCTTCAGAAATTCTGTGTTGCAGTAGTCATGGGTTTTTGATGTTTTTAGGCTATATTGGGCTTGGGAGATCTGTTTAACTAAGCTAGAATGATTTTTTTTTATTTTTTTATTTTTTTATTTTTTATTTATTTATTTATTTATTTTTTTTAATTTTTAATTTTTAATTTTTAATTTTTTAATTTTTTTATTTTTTTTTTCTGATCCCCTTCTATATTTGAGTGCTATAATACATAAAGTAATGGATCCAAGTATTTTTCTTCATTATTATAGCATAATTTTCTGAAAAATACATTTTTGGTGCCTATATTGTTGATTTTCCTAAATAGGAATATTACATTTGAAAAAAATCTATGCAATATTATGGTCTTCTGGAACATTTTTCTTCTCTGGAAACTACCACTATGTTTTCAAAATTCCACCTACAGTTTTAGCACTATCATGCACTCACCAACACTTGAGCTCTACATTTTTTAACACCACCATGTAGTTCGAGTGTTGTTTGGATGTTTGTGTAGACAATAACATAACTGGGGTCTTGGAATTAGAGTTTATGATGCCAACCATACATCTAGAGCTCAAAATTAAGCCTATGCTTCCACCTTTTAACTTCTAACTCAGAATTGAGCTTACGTTGTCAATCTCATAACTGGAGTCTTCATAATTTAGCCTACGCTGCCACCTTTCAACTGTTAACTCAGACTTAGGATCTAGTCATTTAAAAAATGACCGTATGTCCTTAACTACCAACTAACTCAAACTTTTGATCTCCACACAATTCACGGGATCTTTTTTGAAGGCTTCAATGTTTAGTTTACAGAGTTATGTTCAATGAAAACTCAACGTTTTCCACGACTTTTGTTGAGATCTACTCATCATTAGAATCCACATATACCCTAAAATTTTAAAAACTCATTTCCTTAATCGATTTTATCTGTGTCTCCATTATAAAATCAATTTCTAAATTTTGGAGTTTCATTTCCTACCTGGCTTCATACCCATGGTATTGGGCTTCGTTCTCCACTTCTAAGCCTTCATTGCATCTCTAAGCTTTTGCATTCGGTTCTGTGTGTTTTTAAAATAAGTTATACAACATTGTTTTTTGAACTAATTGCTTTGTTTCTTGTAGGTGCGCTTTCAAGTCTTTTTGCCAAGTATTTAAAAAAATATGACCTCACTTTCCTTATTTCCTCAAAAAATTTAGTGGAGGCCTTTTACAAGAATTTTCATGCTGAGTTTTTATTTGTACATACCTCACTGTAATTGCATATGTCTATGAAATTTTCATACCATTTGCATGAATTGTGTTTTTACAAAATTCATTATAATTTCATATGTCCTTTATTTCATTGAATGAGTTTTTTTTGTATGCCAAAATGAACCTTATATGATGTAGCATTCTTGTTGTATTTTTAGTGATTACAATGATTCTTTCAAAGTCCTTTTGAAATGATATTTCCTATCTCCATGTCCTCTACTTCTTTATGATTCAATCCATATGCTTCTTTTAATGATTACTTCTTGAAATGGCTTTTGAAATGACCATTTAAAAACCAAAAGAAAATAGAATAATGCAACATCATTCCATAGTCCTTCATAGTATTATAGATCCTTATTTCAAACATATATTGTTCACATTTTTGTGACACTAACCCATGTAGAAAATACTTTATGTGGTAGGTAAAGAGACATGTTAAATTGACTTGTCTCGTGGAAAATAAGCTTTGATTTCAGTGGATGGTAAAGGTAAACGTTTTATGAAAAGAGAAAGTTATTAGGTATGTGTAGGGGATGAATCTTATGCACCAAGGTTTAATTAGTCTCCTAATTTAAGAATTTATTTCAAAATAAAAAAGGAATTAAAAATAATTTTGTAACTTACATTATTTCCATTACTTCCCTTGAAAATAAGTGTCTTTCTAATGAAATGATCTTTGAATAATTCTTCTAATTGGTTTCTTTTCGTATGCATGTCCACTAATATTCAAATAGATATTTGTATGCAGGTCTCTTTTGGCAAATTTTGATGTTGATTTCAGGTCCCTTTGTGACATATTTTGATGTTGATTCATGTCCCTTTGTGATAAATTTTGATGTTGAATTTGCAGATCCCTACTGAAGTAAAGTTTCCTTATGTTCAAGTCCCTACTGAATCTGTTGATTGCATTGAAAGTACCTTACATTCCAAGTTTCTTCCATATGAGTGTCTAAGCTTTTAACAAGGAAAAAAAACAAATGCACTTGCTTTATTCTGTCTTCCCCCTTGCTTGTTTTGAGACTTGTCCTCAAGCCTGGAAATTCGAGGATAGAATGTCCTAGTTTTATGCCAACCTAAAACATGAATTAAAAAAAAACAATTTAAAAAAAAAGGAATTCATATTAGCCAAGTGACTTGGTTTTCTAATATGAATTAAAATTTGTATTGCGCCAGAAATTTGGATTTTCACAGTGAAATATCTTTATTATTTTTTATCTTTTTCTCTCTTTTTTTTTTCATTTCATTTTCATTTTTTTATTCTGAAAGTAAGGAAGGAACTTGAACTTTATTTTCCAAAATTTTCATGCCTTCTTCTGCTGAGATTTTCTTGAGGAAATATTCTTTATTCACAGGCTTGTTGTAGATTTTCAATCTATGCCCATTGACTAGAAATGATGTTTCCACCTCATCTATTGTCTTGATTTTCACTCATCCATTTGTTGGAAATATTTTCATTGATGGCAAAGGAATTGGCAAAGAAGGAGCATCTGAAACAGTAACTAGGAAGTAGTAGAGAAGAACAGAGGAAGAGTGCATTTACAGAGAGAAGTATCAGTCAAGGAGCAGGGACAAGCAGTGAATTGAAGCAGAGTTGTCCAGAGACAGTGTAGGAAGAAAAAGGCCATCGAACAGAAAAAGGTTCTAAATTCTCTGTGAATTATATGTATATTCTTGATAGAATTCAGTAGGAAGGATAGTTGAGTCCCTGTGGACAGTTATGAATCATTGTGAAATCATGGTTTGTAAACATCATAAGTTCTGTGGAAGGAGTAGATTCGTGAATATGTATAAGGTAATTTTGAGGAGTATTGATTGGACAAATCGTTATCGATTACACGAATTATTGTTCATTGATACTGGTATCTCTCTCCGTGTAATGCATTGCCAAGGTCATGATACAGTGAGCAATGGGAATGTATAACCTGATGAAGCAGTGCATTATAGTATGCAGAGGAGTATTACTATGAAACTCCCTACCGAATGATTGCACCGAACTCTATTGAAATAAACCCGAGTTGTGAACCTGAGTTAAGGGACCAAAAGGAACAGTGTAACCCGACTTAACCGTGGGTTGGTCACTATTCCAAAACCACGAGCGGATTTGCGAGGCCGGATTGCCCATATCGCACTGCCTTTTGGTGATAAGCGGTTTCTCCTGGTTGGGGAGCGATTCCATAGAACGGGCGACACGCGTCCCTGTACGACTCCACAAAACCGCTTGTCATTGCGCGCCATCGCGCGTTATTGTTCGACCTAGGATGCCCAGCAATATTGTTGAGCACTGTCGATCTGGAGGGAAGCCATTGGACGGTGGTCATATGAGGAAGATGCGCGAAGGTTGACCAAAGTACGACGGCCATCGTGCATCTTCGCCGAGCGATATCCGTCCGATCAAATGAGGCAGCGCGACGCAATAACAACCGTCGAATGGAGACGACCGTTAACGTTGGGGCCCATACGCATGTATTGAGGTTTGCGGGTTTAACCCAAAGTATTATTGGTTCAATATACATTGTTGTGTTATGCTGAGATCTTCACCCGACGTGGAAGATAGCTGTGACCAACTCAACGTCTTGCGTCACTGCGGGGGCTCTCGAGGTACAGATGAAAATTTTAGCTGGTGCCCTCGCACTCAATCTCTGCCATTCATCTCTGTTGTCCTCGTAGTCAACTCGTTCAACTGTGGATGCACTTGTCTTGATATCCGGTGCGCTAGTTGTGTTCGCGGGTTGGGTCTTTTGATAGGAACTTTAATTATCAGCACAGATCCCCAAGTCGAAGATTAAATATTATTAAAGGGCCCGAAAGGTTATATGGATATATATTATTGCTGGGTTTTTATATAAGTCAACGACACGTTAATGTTTGTAACAACTAAAGGGGGAATTGGATTAATATCTCAATCTCAGATTGAGATATTAAAAAGCCTTAGATTAATTAATTTCCAGATCAAGAAAATAAAACAATGAAAATTTGTTTGCGGCTTGGGTAGACCCCGCTAGATTACCTATTTTGATCCTGTCCAGGAATACCATTAGCAGTTGAGTGGTTTTGACTCATGGTATTGATAAAGGCTAAACTATATAAGGAGAAGAGGATCATAATACAGTGCGTGCATGTGGAAGGGTTGTTAATAAATAAATATCTTTAAGAGATATCTGCATATATGATGCACCTATGGATATGATCTAGAAATGATGAATCTCTACGATGATCGGCAAAATAAATGATGAAGACCTGATGGAGGTCTGATGAAGAAATTGAAGAAATCTGGTGGATCTGAGGGTTGAAGCCTTCTATATGAAAGTGGAAGTATCCTGCCAATAGAAGATGGTGTTAAAATCAGGGGGTTGGAGCTCCCTTCCAGTAGTGGCTGGAGAACGAGAGAAGGTTGTAGCCTTTCTGCAGGTGGGTGCCTGCATGCTGGTATGAGTCTGCGCCAATACAAAATTGTAAGAAGTTTTCTTTATAATAAATATTGAAGACAGAGACGACAACAGCGGTAGTTTTCTCCCGAATTGGGTTTCCACCTTAAATACTGGTGTTCATGTGTGTTGCTTATGTGTGATGGTTTATTCTTTTATTACTGCACATGCTTACTGCTTACTAAACAACTGATGAATGAATGATGCAATGATCTAAGTAAAGAATTAAACGTATAATAATATCTCTGGACATATGCAAGTTTTCTTAAGGATATCCACATTTATATGCGAGTTGGGTTCAATAAAGTAACGTATGGGTTTAAGAGAAAAAAAAAGTGAAAAGTTTTCAGTCAGCTCTAAATACTGATTCACCCCCCCCTCTCAGTATTTTTCCCAACAATTGGAATCAGAGCAGTTCCTTCTGAAAAAGCTTAGCCGCTAGAAGGAAGATCAATCAAGATGAGAAATCAAGATGGAACAACATCTATCAAGCCTCCTCTCTTCAACGGAAACAATTTAATTTTCTAGAAAACAAGGATGAGATCCTATCTTCAGTCTCTGGGAGCAGATGTATGGGCTATTTTTGAAGGAGGATATCAATATCCAGTCGCAGTACCAACAGATCCAACGAAAGGAAAGAATTACGAAACAAATGCAAAAGCGGTCAATGCTCTATTGGGAAGTCTAACTGAATCAGAGTTTGTCAAAGTCATGCAGCTGAATATAGCAAAGGCCATATGGGACAAAATCATTCTAAGTTATGAAGGTGATGCAAAGGTAAAAAGTGCTAAACTCCAAACTCTCAGAATTCAATATGAGAATCTAAAAATGCATAATGAGGAGAGCATTGCCAATTTATTTTTACATCTTGATGATATTGTAAATCGTATGAGAAATATGGGAGAAACAATAACCGAATCTACTTTGGTTGAGAAAGTTTTAAGATCACTAACGACAAAATTTGAGTCAAAAGTTGCTGCTCTTGAAGAAAAACAGGATCTTCAAAATCTTACTGTGGTACAACTTCATGGCATACTAACTACATATGAAATGAGAAGAGGAGGACCATCTGAAGTCAAAGAAGTCGTTTTTAGAGCTTCTACAAAAGGGAAAGAAGTACAAGAAACAGAAGGATCAGGGTATATCTCAGAAGAATATGAGGTAAATTTTGTAAAGAAACTCCAACTTGGTACAGGACGGTTTAGAGGTAAGCTTCCTTTCAAATGTTTTTCTTGTGGAAGAGTTGGTCATTATGCTGCTAAGTGTCCTCACAGAGAAACACATGAAAAAAGAAAGGAAGTAGCAAGAAGGAATAAAAATCGGCTTAGCACTAGGAAAAGTTACTATACTCATGAAGACAGTGATGGGTTATCTGACAATGAGGAAGAATGTGAACAAGATCTTAGACTTCTCATGGAATTTGAAAAGGAATCTAGAGAAGAAAAAGATAATTTTATGGATGCTTTAGAGGACAATGATTTTCTTGATGAATTCAATCAACTCAAAATATGCTTAGAAGAAAGTAAAATATCCATAGAAACTCTAAAAAATCAGCTTGAAGAAAAAGAGAAACACAATGACAAATTAGAATGTGAAATAGTAAGTCTAAGAAAAGAAATTGAGAAAGTGAAGACTTTGAATCTTAGATTTGCTAAAGGATCTGAAACCTTAGATGAGATTATCAAGGTACAACGTTCTCCTTTTATAAAGACAGGTCTTGGATATATCAGAGAATCTTCTCAGACTTCAGCACCAAATTATCTAAAAGCAGCTACAGCCAGTATCCAACATTCTGCCACTCAGCAAGGGAATAAAGAATCTTCATAGGTAAAGCATGACCAGCTCAATTCAAAGAACACTAACAAGAATACCTTTCAAAGAAACACCAACCAACAAGTAAATTCAAGTAGAAGATTTCATGATCGCAGAAAATTCTTCTTCAATGGACAATGTTTCTCATGTCACAATTTTGGTCATAAAACTATTCAATGTGTTGCATACAAAACCATTATGACAAGAGAAGCAAGAAAGAAAAGGAGGGATATTGGAACAAAGAATAATACCTATAACAAATTTTCTCCTCTTCAAAATGAAGTTGAATGTGCTTATTGCAATAACTTTGGCCATTAAGAATCTGAATGCAGGAGCAAAATCCAGCCAAAAGAGCAATTTCCTTCACGCTCCAAAGTGTGGAAAAAGAAGGAATTACAGGTTGAAAATTGTGGCATAGCTTTATTTGCAGAAGGTGAAGAAAATCAATGGTACATTGACAGTGGATGCTCTAAACACATGACAAGTGACAAAAACAAACTTCTTGCATATAGTGCTCTAGAAAAAGAGAAGAATGTTACATTTGGAAATGATACTCCTGCTGTTATTAAGGGAAAAGGGTCTGTTTTTCTAAAAGAAAAGGTGAAAGATAATAATTTCATGTATGTAGATGGATTAAAGCATAACCTATTAAGTATAAGTCAAATGTGTGATCAAGGAACTGAAGTTGTCTTTAGTTCAAAAGAATGCGTGGTACGTGATCTTGATACATGTAAAACAATTATAAAAGGAAACAGAACTCCAAGAAATCTGTATGTATTGAAGAACTGCAAAGAAAAATTTTACATGAGTAAATCTTCAGAAAACTGGCTATGGCATAGAAGGTTGGGGCATCTGAGCTTCTCTCAAATCAACAAATCAAGCAGACTTAAAGTTGTTCATGATCTTCCCAATATTACTCTACCTGAAAGTATCATATGCAAATCTTGCCAATTCGGTAAGCAAACCAGAGTGAAATTTAATGCCAAGGAAGGATCATCAAGTAAACCTCTTGAACTCATTCATACTGACATATGTGGACCTGTGAGGAAAAATTCACCACGTGGTGAACAATACTATATCTTATTTATTGATGATTTCTCTAGAATGTGTTGGATTGGGTTGATTAAACACAAAGATGAAGCATTTAAGAAATTTCAGATCTTCAAAGCACTGGTTGAAAATGAATTAGATCTAAAAATCAAGTGTCTTAGATCTGATCGAGGAGGAGAATATACATCAGATGAATTCCTTGAATTTTGTGAACAACATGGCATAAAAGACAGTTTTCTATAGCTGGCACTCCACAACAAAATGGCGTAGCAGAAAGAATGAATAGAACAATTCAACAAATGGCCAGAGCTATGCTTGATGATTCCAGAACACCCGACACATTTTGGGGAGAAGCAGCACATACAGCGATAAATATTCTTAACAAGGCACATGTTCATGTAAATAGTGATAAAAATCCATATGAACTATGGTATGGCAATCCTCCCACTGTGAAGCACTTTAGAGTTTTTGGGAGCAAATGCTTTATCAAAAATAATGATGAAAAACTTGGCAAGTTTGAACCCAGAGCAGATGAAGGAATATTTCTTGGTTACTCCTCTAGGAGTAGGGCATATAAATGTTACAATAAAATACTTCGGAAGATTGTTGAATGTATTGATGTTGTTATTGATGAGTCTCCTGTAGCTCCAAAAGAAGAAAAACAAACAACAGAAGACGATGATGACATATATCCTTCTACATCAAATGGGAATGATGTAGACAGTGAACCCAATGAAGAACCGAAAGATGATTTATCTGAAAAGGCTCCATCCAAATATCTTCAAAAGAATCATCCAGAATCTAAAATTTTGGGAGAAAACAGATCAGGTGTACAAACAAGAAGGACTCTTGTAGGATCTTCTAGCTATCTGGCATTTCTATCCACTATTGAACCACACAATGTCAATCAAGCTAGCAAAGATGAATGTTGGATTCAAGCCATGAATGAAGAGCTTGATCAAATTGAAAAGAGTCACACTTGGGAATTAGTACCAAGACCTCATGACAAAAATGTCATTGGAACTAAATGGATATTCAAAAACAAGTTAAATGAGAATGGGGATGTTATAAGAAATAAAGCTAGACTTGTTTGCAAGGGGTATGCTCAACAAGAAGGTATAGACTTTGAAGAAACTTTTGCTCCTGTAGCTAAACTTGAAGCCATAAGAATGTTTCTTTCTTTTTCAAGCTTCCAACAAATCAAAGTTTATCAAATGGATGTTAAATCTGCTTTTCTCAATGGAGATCTAGAAGAAGAGATTTATATAGAACAACCAGAAGGATTCATTTTGGGAAATGATGAAAATCTTGTTTGTAGATTTAAAAAGGCTCTATATGGTCTCAGACAGGCTCCAAGGGTGTGGTATTATCGTCTTGACAAATATGTTCATCAACAAGGATTTTCAAAGGGGTCTGCTGATAGCAACTTATACACAAAAAATGAAAATGATAAACTATTGATTCTGGTTGTATATGTTGATGATATCATTTTTGGAAGTAATGAAGAGTCTATGAGTCAGAAATTTGCTTCGGATATGCAGCAAGAATTTGAAATGTCTTTACTTGGGGAACTAACATTCTTTCTTGGCTTGCAAGTGCAACAAGCAACATATGGCATATTCTTATCACAAACAAAATATCTTAAGCAAATTCTGAAGAAGTATGGTATGGAAGAGTGCAAACCTGTAAGTACACCAATGGTAACCGGATGTAATCTCAGTTCTCATGATGATTCTCCCACAGTGAATCAACCAGAATACAGATCTATGATAGGAAGTCTACTTTATCTCACTGGGACTAGACCAGACATTATGCATGCATTTGGAATTGTTGGACGATTCCAAGCTAATCCAAAAGAGTCTCACCTTTAGGCTTTCAAATGAATATTCAAATATCTACAAGGAACTCAAGACTTTGGACTATGGTACCCAAAGAATGCTGATCTCACTCTTCATGCTTACACTGATGCAGAGTGGGTTGGAAATGTTGATGATCGGAAAAGCACTAGTGGTGGTGCATTCTACATGGGGCCCCGGTTAGTATCTTGTTTCAACAAGAAGCAAAGCTCTATTGCCTTATCTACAGCGGAAGTAGAATATGTGGCTGCAACATCATGTTGCACTCAACTTCTCTAGATGATGAAAACCTTACAAGACTTTCAAATCAAATGTTCACCTCCTATATCCATTATGTGTGATAACACAAGTGCCATCAGTATCTCAAAGAATCCTGTTATGCATTCCAAGACCAAGCACATTCCCATCAAGTATCACTTCTTACGTGAACAAGTGCTTGAACAAAAGGTGAAGTTGGAATATGTGCCCTCCAAAGAACAAGTTGCTGATATATTTACCAAACCTTTACCCAGGGAAGCGTTCGAATATCTTAGAAAGAAGCTGGGAGTAGCCTCTGCCATGCAGAAGATCAGATCTACTTAAGTACAGAAGATTAAATTGGATATGAGGAGTTCCTGTAGGAAAACCGTGGATGGGCATTTGCTGACAATTTTTTTTTTGGGTCAGCATTCTTCAGCACAGCTACGGTGCTGATGGGTATCTCTGGATGCACAGGTTAAGGGGGAGCATTGGTCATGTGGAAATGATGCATTTTTGGAATTCTAATTATTTGCTATAGTTTGATCTCATGCTTGAGAATTTATGATCTTGATTGTATAAGTCATTTCTGTTCTTTCATTAACTATTATGTTTAAAGATGCAACATGATCTCAAGGGGAGCATGGTCGGTTGATCAACCCTTTGCCATTGATTTCAAAGGGGGAGGAAAAAAAGAGAGGGGTTTCTATAAGACAAACAGAGGAAGAGTATTGCCATCAATGCAAAAGGGGGAGATTGTTGGAAATATTGTCATTGATGGCAAAGGAATTGGCAAAGAAGGAGCATCTGAAACGGTAACTAGGCAGTAACAGAGAAGAACAGAGGAAGAGTACATTTACAGAGAGAAGTATCAGTCAAGGAGCAGGGACAAGCAGTGAATTGAAGAAGAGTCCAGAGACAGTGTAGGAAGAAAAAGGCCATCGAACAGAAAAAGGTTCTAAATTCTCTGTGAATTATATGTATATTCTTGATAGAATTTAGTAGGAAGGATAGTTGAGTCCCTGTGGAAAATTATGAATCATTGTGAAAGCATGGTCTGTAAAGATCATAAGCTTTGTGGAAGGAGTAGATTCGTGAATCTGTATAAGGTAATTTTGAGGAGTATTTATTGGACAAATCGTTATCGATTATGCGAATTATTGTTCATTGATACTGGTATCTCTCTCCGTGTAATGCATTTCCAAGGTCATGATACAGTGAGCAATGGGAATGTATAACCTGATGAAGCAGCGCGTTATAGTATGCAAAGGAGTATTACTATGAAACTCCCTACCGAATGATTGGACCGAACTCTATTGAAATAAACCCGAGTTGTGAACCTGAGTTAAGGGACCAAAAGGAATAGCGTAACCTGACTTAACCGTGGGTTGGTCACTATTCCAAAACCATGAGCGGATTTGCGAGGACAGATTTCCCATATCGCACCGCCTTTCGATGATAAGCGGTATCTCCTAGTTGGGGAGCGATTCCATATAAAGGGCGACATGCGTCACTGTACGACTCCACAAAACCGCTTGTCACTGCGCGCCATCGCGCGTTATTGTTCGACCCAGGATGCCCAGCGATATTGTTGAGCACCGTCGATCTGGAGGGAAGCCATCAGACGATGGTCGTATGAGGAAGATGCGCGAAGGTTAACCAAAGTACGGTGGCCATCGCGCATCTTCGCTGAGCGATATCCGTCCGATCAAATGAGGTGGCGCGACGCAATAAAAACCGTCGAATGGAGACGACCGTTAACGTTGGGGCCCATACGCATGTATTGAGGTTTGCGGGTTTAACCCAAAGTATTACGTCGTGTATTAAGGGTGTGGGACCCGATTTCCCTTCACATTATTGGTTCAATATACGTTGTTGTGTTATGCCGAGATCTTCACCCGATGTGGAAGACAGCTGTGACCAACTAAACGTCTTGCGTCACTGCGGGGGCTCTCAAGGTACGGATGAAAATTTTGGCTGGTGCCCCCGCACTCAATCTCTGCCATTCATCTCTATTTTCCCCATAGTCAACTCGGTCAACTGCAGAGGCACTTGTCTCGATATCCGGTGCGCCAGTTGTGTCCACGGGTTGGGTCTTTTGATAGGAACTTTAATTATCAGCGCAGATCCCCAAGTCGAAGATTAAATATTATTGAAGGGCTCGAAAAGTTATATGGATATATATTACTGTTGGGTTTTTATATAAGTCAGTGGCACATTAATGTTTGTAACAACTAAAGGGGGAATTAGATTAATATCTCAATCTCAGATTGAGATATTAAAAATCCTTAGATTAATTAATTTCCAGATCAAGAAAATAAAACAATGAAAAGTTGTTTGGGGCTTGGGTAGACCCCGCTGGATTACCTATTTTGATCCTGTCCAGGAATACCATTAGCAGTTGAGTGGTTTTGACTCATGGTATTGATAAAGGCTAACTATATAAGGAGAAGAGGATCATAATACAGTGTGTGCATGTGGAAGGGTTGTTAATAAATAAATTTCTTTAAGAGACATCTGCATATATGATGCACCTATGGATATGATCTAGAAATGATGAATCTCTATGATGATCGGCAAAAGAAATGATGAAGACCTAACGGAAGTCTGATGAAGAAATTGAAGAAATCTGGTGGATCTGAGGGTTGAAGCCTTCTGTATGAAAGTGGAAGTATCCTACCAGTAGAAGCTGGTGTTAAAATCAGGGGGTTGGAGCTCTCTTCCAGTAGTGGCTAAAGAACGAGAGAAGGTTTTAACCTTTCTGCAAGTGGGTGCCTACGTGCTGGTATGAGTATGCGCTAGTACAAAATTGTAAGAAGTTTTCTTTGTAACAAATATTGAAGACAGAGATGACAGCAGCGGTGGTTTTCTCCCGAATTGGGTTTCCACCTTAAATACTGGTGTTCATGTGTGTTTCTTATGTGTGATGGTTTATTCTGTTATTACTGTACATGCTTACTGCTCACTAAACATCTGATGAATGAATGATGCAATGATCTAAGTAAAGAATTAAACGTATAATAAGATCTCTGGACATATGCAAGTTTTCTTAAGGATATCCACATTTATATGCGAGTTGGGTTCAGTAAAGTAACGTATGGGTTTAAGAGAAACAAAAAGTGAAAATTTTTCAGTCAGCTCTAAATACTGATTCACCCCCCCCCTCTCAATATTTTTCCCAACACCATTATTATAGAATTCTTCAATATCATAAGGCCCTAACCAGTGAGTGGTGAAATTTTCTTTGAAATTATTGTACTTTGAATCAAATAGAAGTTCCCAGTATCCTATATGAAATATTCTCGTTTTAATGAATTTGTCATGCCATTTTGTTCTTTGTTATTGTACTAATGATGTATGTTCCACTGCTTATTTTATGATTTCATCCAATTGATATAGTTGCACGATCCTTTGTTGTTATGCCTCTGATAGGTCCAATCCAAGTTCAGCTACAAGTATATATGTGTAGATTTGAAATTCAATTGGTAAAATAACGTCTTTTCCATAGACCAGTTGATAAGGGCTGAACCTAGTAGTATTCTTCCATGTTATTCTATATGCCCATAATGCTTCTTTCATTTTTTCTGACCAGTCCTTCTTGTGCATATTTACTATATTTTTCATGTTGTTTTCAATAACTTTGTTTGTTGATTCCACTTGTCCATTTGCTTGTGGGTGGTATGGAGTTGAATTTTTGTGCTTTATTTTATATTTTTCTGTAAGATCTCTGACTATATTTGAAGTGAATTGTGCTCCTTGGTCAGTGACGAACTGTCTTGGTGCTCCAAATATAAAAAATATCTATTAAAAAAGAAATGATACCACTACATTTTATGTTGCATTTTCCATTTCCCCTACCTCCACCTATTTTTTTACATAATTAGTACATACTAAGATGTACCTTTTTTCATTGGATGGTGGATTAATAGGACCCACAAAGTCAAGAGCCCATTTTTCAAATGGATCTACAAGTACTTATGTATTCAAAGGAATCTAATTTAAATGCATAGGTCTCCCTATTATTTGGCAGCTATCACATTCCTTGACATAGGTAAGATCGCTTATATATTTGTAATTATTCCCAACTAAAACAAAAATTTCTTTTGGAATTGCACACCTCTCCCTTAGGAGGACACTTAGGATTTTTAAAGACTTACCACACGGTGAAGAAATAATTTTATTGGGATGTCCTTAAATCTGATATTCAAAAGTTTGTGGCGGAATGTTTGGTTTGCTAGTAAAATAAAGTTGAGACAATTAAGACCCCGTGTTTGCTACAACCTTTATCCATTCCAAGTCAATGTTGGGAGGAGGTTTCGAAGGATTTTATCACAGGTTTACCTAAGTCCAAAGGAAAGAGTGTCATCATGGTTGTAGTTGATAGACTTACCAAGTATACATACTTTTTTGCATTATCTCTTCCATTTAAAGCGAGTACAGTTGCTACTGCATTTATGGAAACAATTCAAAAGCTACATGGAAACCCACAAATTATTCTAAGCAATAAAGATCCCATTTTCACTGGAAATTTTTGGACGGAATTATTTTCTTGTTGGGTACTCAACTAGCTAATAGCTCATCTTATCATCCTCAATATGATGGGAAAACTGAGATAATGAACAATTTTTTGGAAGGATATCTTCGTTTTTTTATATCTGATAAACAAACACAATGGGTCAATTGGTTACCTTTGGCTGAATGGTTGTATAACACTTCCTTCCACACTACAACCAAAATGACCCCATTTATGGCACTTTATGGATATAATGCGTCGTCCATCACATCACATTTAAGAGAAAATTCGAAGTTTCAAGTAGTGGAAGATCACATTGAGCATCAACAACAAATTCTACAACTCTTAAAGGATAACCTAAATTTGGCATAGAATCAAATGAAACAACATGCAAATCAACATCACAATGAGAGAAGTTTTGCTGTAGGCGACTGAGTATTTTTACTGGTACAACCATACAAACAAATTTCCTTCAAGCAAGCTAATAAGGTTAATAAATTATCGCCAAAGTACTATGGTCCTTACAAGGTGTTGCAAAATATTGGTACTATGGCATACAAATTGGAGCTTCCTGTATCTTCCCGAGTGCACCTATTTTTCCATGTTTCACGCTTAAAGAAGGTTATAGGTGACAAAATTCTGGTTCAAACAATATTGCTAGAAATTGATGAGGAAGGAAAAATCATATTGGAACTTGAAGCAGTCATGGAAACAACAACTCGACATATACGAAATCAATCAATTTCAGAGTATATCATTAAGTGGAAGAACTTACCCACTAAAGATTCCACATGGGAGGATGAAAATTTTATACATAAGCATCTAGAACTACTCAAGTGTTGAGGACAAATTTTTTTTGAAGGAGAGGGGCATGTTAGGGCCCTATATTACTAGTGTAGTCCCTTATTGTTGTTAGTGTAGCCCCCTTATTGTTATTATTTTACTCTTGTAGTCCCCATATTGTTATTATTATGACCCATAATAGCTCACTATTATTATTTTTATGCCCTTACATTATTATTGTTAGGTCGTCTAAGATTATATTGTGACCCTATGGAATTCTGTATATAGAAAGGAGGTTTTTTCATTTGAATCATCTAATAATTGTTCATTATGTAATGTAAAGGAGGTTTCCCACTCAAAGTAGTTGATTTCTAAGTCACTGATCTCTCTTTTCTTCTATTTTCTGAGTTGGTTTCATAACAAAATGTTACTGATAGAAAGAGTACATCCAGATGTTGCTTTAGCGTTGGATCTGCCATGATATCCGGGATGAGAAAGAAACAAAAGTTTGTAGCAGTGAGCATCGTTGAATTAGAATACATTCCAGCTAACATAGCTAGTTGCAAAGAAGTTTTGTTGAGGAAGCTCTTTGGAGAGATATTTGAGCAGGAACTAGACACTACATTGATATATTGTGACAACATGAGCGAGATCCCTTTGGAAGAGGATCCCATGTTTCATGAAAAATCAAAGCACATTGAGATTTTGTATCACTTTATTAGAGACATGGTGTAGAGAAGAGTTTCTAGACTCCATCACATATCGACAGATGAACATATTACAAATATTCTCACCAAGGAATTACCGAAAGGAAATTTCTTGGTCTTCATAGAGCAACTTGGATTTATGGATGTAGCAACTTTAGATAAGGGGCAGTGCTGATCGAGGACACTGAGATAACTCTTCCTACCCTGCTTGAGCTCCTAGGGTGAGGAATTGAGATAGTGGGCTCTTGAGGCTAAGGGGTATCTGGACAATAGGTTACTCCCCTATCTGTTACCCACAAAGATGAAGATGATTTTCCCTATCTTCATATGGACAAAGAATGTTGCTCCCCTATTTGGTATTTGTAGAGTATACCCTAGTTGGCATCATACGCTCAAATAAGGATTTTTGGGAATACCCCTTCTAGTTTGGCCAACGAGTTGAGAGTGTACTTAGGGTGTACGACCCAAGTTGATAATGATGTGGGTGTTATACCACATGACTATTGTCACACCATTTTTTGGTCATCTAACCTATTATCCTTATATGGACCCAAGTACATCATTAAAGACCAATTTTACTCCAAGTAAAATTGCTTTCACTATGAAAATAACTTAGTAAATCACCTTTATTAAGTTGTTTATGGTCTAAACAGGAAACCCCATAAGGAAATATTAAATAAATATATATTTGTTTAATTTTCCTCAAGAAATAATTAGTTAAATAGTAGTTTAATTGATATTTCTGCTTATATTTAACCCAAAACAAAGAAATTAATTAGATAAATCATTATTTATCTGATTATTTTCTAAAGAATAATTGTTTAAATCTTATTTAAATAATATTACTGGTTAAATATGACTAATTCACCCCTAAATAATTAAATAAATAATTATTTATTTGATTATTACTCAACCATATCCTTAAAATGATAAATAAATAATTTATTATTTATTATTACTTAATCACATCCTTAAAATGATAAATAAATCATTTATTTATTTATTATTTACAAATAAGGGGATTTGACTCAAGTCAAATTCCTTTTCCCTCCAACAAATATAATAAAATATTCCATAAAAGTTGGATCTAGATTTGGTTAATAATATTTTAATTATACACCAATCTCTAGACTAACTCAATATTTTGTTATAAATAGAAGGGTTTTCCCATTCATTTGTCACCTTTTGTTCCCTAAAGATCACTTTGGATCTCAACACTTGGTCTGGCTATTGATCCACAATCATAGCCATACTTTTCAATTTTTCTCTGGGTTTTATACACCATCAAGAGAGAGAATTTCTAAATCTGAAGTGTTGAGGACTCACAAGAACCCATCCCATTGAGGAGAACAGGGAGCACCCTCTTGTGTTTTCCTCCCAGGTGCCATTAATAAAAATATTCATTGGATATATTCTTGTCTTGTCTATTGGATCTATGGAGTTCTTATTTTTCTACTGTTTAATGTCTTCTAATGCATAGATCTAGATTTTTGCAACATTTTTCTTGATCATATAATTACAGATCTGAAGATCTTAGCAGTCATTTCTGCTGTTAGGGCTGTAAGTTATGCGCAACGAAAGTGGTATTTTTTTCGTACACTTCGAATCAAGATTCATACTAACAACTAGTAACTCGACAGGGGTTTACCATTACGACCGCTATCCTTTTTCTTATCCTTGCATATCCAGCTGCTTCAAACCCTAGGATTTCTCTTCAGCCCCTTGTTTTTCTCATTCTTGATTTTTTTTTTAAGCCATAAAACCCTAAAACTATAAAAATTCTAACTTCCGCGTGTTTTTGGACCTATTGCGTAGGTGACAGACATCAGCCGCAGCTGAGACGACAAATTTTTCTGAAATCTGCTGCCGAGAGTGCCGGAAGTGTAGGTCGCACTTTTCTGCCCAAAACCTGTGACCTGGACCTCCAGGGTACACTTTACATCCCAAAAAGTTGGACCTCTGTTGAAAACAGGCCAAAAACTACGACCTGGACTTTCTGTAGGGATTTTTCAGAAAGTTTTATGGGTTTTGCTGAGCCTCTGTTTAGGGTTATCTGACCTCTATCTCTACCCATTTTGGACCTGTACTTGTTCTGTTTCGCTCAACTAAGTGGGAAAATAGCCCCCTAGGGCTTCAGTACCCTCCACTTTTTGTGGAAGAGTGTTTGCTGTTTTAGGTTGTCTGAAATTTCAGAGTCTTCAGCCATTGTTTCAGATCTGATACCTCATCTTCAGATCCACTTCAGATCGGCTTGTTATCCATCCAAATCTCCTCTTTTATCTTTGTTTGGGTTTTCCTTAAGGGGGCACTTCGCTTCCTTCCTGGAGATAGCCTTTCGCTACCACTTTTTTACAACAATTTTCCTCTGATTTGTTGCTGTTTTCTGCACCACTTTCCAACAGATTTTGTCTTTTAGATATCTGTCCCTCTTGACCCAAGATATATTAGCCTATTTTAGTGTGTTTAGTTTAGTTTTTTACTCACCTATAGAATAATTGTTGAGAGGCCCACCTGCTTGGGTTTAGATTATTGCATTACTAGCTGTTTATTTTCTGTTTTGCAGGCCTATATACTTTCATTTGCAGGGTTATTTACATCTATAAAAAAACACTTTTTATTTTTATCTACAAATGTCTAGGTTTAAAAATTAAAATTTACACACTTTTTACACACACACCCTAAGCGAAAAAGGGCTTGATTAACACCGCCAAGCAAAGATTCTAAAACATTGAAATCAATTGATCCTTCACCTCTCTACCCTTGTTTCAAAATTTTAATCGGTTGATATTGCACCTCCCTGCCCTTGTCGGTATCTTTTTCCTTGGTGCCGTGTGTGTGTCGTCATCTCTCAACCTCCCATGGTCTCTGATTTTCCTCAGGGGGGTCAAAACCTCCTGCACATCCTCCCCTCTTGGTAGCACATATTCAGGATACATCATGCCTCCTCTTGTTGCCCAAACTCCTGTATACCACACTGTTACCCAACCTCTTCTGTTTGGTACCCCCGATGATTAGATTCTCATGATGAAATCCGATCAACCTTCAACCGCAGACATCAATCTTCAGACTCGGTCCTCTTAGTACAACAAGCCTCCTACTGCGTCTGTCCCCAAGCCGCCTCCTTCGGTCTCTACAGAGCCTCTTTTGACACCTAATGGCCCCTTGAATATACCTCAGCCTAGGCCGGAGGTTCATACCAAGATCCCTAAGGGTCCACTATGCCGAAATGTTGCTTCTGGAAAAGCCGCCCATTCGTATAGCATAGTTGATGATTTGGCACAATCCTGTTGTACTATACAACAACCCTCCCTTTTTCTTAATTTTAGAATAAAATTCATTTAGAAATAGGGTCCCTTTTTCTTTTTATAGAAATAAAAGAATTAGAAATAAATATTCATTGTTTTGAAAAAGCTCATCTTTGTTTATATACAAACCAAATACAACATTCAAAACTTCCGATCCGATCAAATATAGAAGACCTTATCATAAAAAACAAGTCAAGTATAAAATTCCAATGAATAATAATCGCAATCGGAGATCGGAGAAAACCCTTAGAAGAAATTTGACAGAGAAACCCAAATCCTCCGATGCGATTAGTTCGATCACAAAACTTCAAATCGCAAAGATTTTAAGTTATCCATTCACATACTTCCGATGCGATGCGACCAGTCGCAATCGCATGATCGGGATACTCTTTAATAAGCTCTTTGTGGTCAATTTCAAATTCTCCGATGCGACGCGCGTTATTATAATAAACGCTTTTCAAAAGAAAACAAACATTTGTTCGTTTAAATGAGAAACTTTTTATGGTAGGCCCCACCATCGGAAATCGGAAAAGTTTTCAATCGCAATCGGCAAATCGAGAAATTTGTATTATGATATTTATGTGCCATTTGAAAACTTTCGATGCGATTGATAAATGATATTTATTACATTCGAAAAGTTCAGGATAGGTGAATATTATAATATTTCACAAGCGCCAAATCTCCATTTGTACGTGGGTATTCAATAGCAAATCGAATGAATATTGGTTGATGATTTCATTTTAATACGTGAGTGTGACCCAAAAAGAACATTTACGCACTGTACGAAACCAATAAATAACGAATCATGAGTTCATAATCGTTCCGTTCAAGTTGCTTGTTGTCACGACTGAAATTTTATTGTTTTGCAGAGCCAAGGAACACTGAACCCTTTTGTTCACAGACAAAGGGAAATAGTATCAAACACAGAAATGTCGAAGAGAGCGAGGAGAGCCAAGACTGCTGTTCCTGTTAAGTTTGTTGAGACTCCTACGGTCTCAAAAGAGAAGCCAACAAAAATGAGATTAGTTACAGATACATCATGCCAAGGGCTCGGAAGAATGACGTGGGAAGGAGTTTACAATCTATTGGAAAAAGAAAACCCCAAAGTTACAGTGGAAAAGGCATCAGTTCCAGATGAAGATAGCTCAGATTCCGACTCTGAGATTACTGAAAAATCACTTGCAAATTCATTTTTGCATCGAATTGTAGCCAGAGCAAGCATCATGCCTTCTTATGATGTAATTCGATGGGTCATCGAAGGTGTGAAGATAAAGGACAGAACGTTTGTTTCAGCTTCTGGAGTGTCTTTTGGGTCGTTTAAAGCAGAAGACATTAAGGAAATGTATCATCTTCCTGATCCGTAGAAGGTGTATAACAAAGAATTTATCAAAGAGTTTGCTGATAATAATAAAGTTCAATCCGATCCTATCAAAGATTGGAGGAAAAATCCTGAGAAGCACAGAAATCAAGCATCCGATATGTATTCTGTAGATTCCCTCTTACCTCCGTATTGCTATGCCGCTGCCATGATGTGTAGATTATTTGGTAATGATAATTCCGCTAGGTTTTCTATACAAATGGTCCCATTAATCTTAGCTGCTGTCAATTCCGAAATTATGGACTGGGCTGTTATTCTTTCTGATAGAATGGCTAATAGAATACTCGAGTACAGACAAGATAAAACCGCTGGAAATTCCACTCCTTTTTTCTTTTGTGCCTATATTCTAGATGCTCTTTGTTTTAATTCCGAGTTTCCATTGTTAGGATGGAGATGGTCTCCCAAAGACCCTACCCCAATTCATATATATCATAAAATTCTTTGGAAAGTTCATTTCCAAGATAATGTGTATAAAATATGCCATGGTTTCCTTATCCCTGTCTTTCAAACCATTTTCAATCGCTTCCCTCCTAGATTCTCTGATAAAGCTAAAGCCGACTTATCCTCAATAGGAGATTGGTTTGGAGAGGAGAAATTTACATACATCAGGATTTTTGGGAGTATTGTGGAACCCCATGTTCTTCCTCTTATTGTTCCAGACAAAATTCTCGCCCAGGAAATTTCCTATCAATTAACAGTTGACGGAATATCCAGAGCTTTAAACAATAGTAAGAAGAGAATGTGGCCTCCATTCCCATTCAATTGTGGTCAATTTACTTTAAATGACTTCAAACATGCAGAAAAGGAAGTCGCCAAAATAAAGGATTGTAAATTTGCAACCATTCCAGGGAGACAATATGATCCGTGACAGATAGCCTTTACTGTTACTGCTTCAGTTTCAATTGCTCGATTTGAGCATGAACCAGATGAGTTTGATGATTTGTTTGTTTCGTTGAATGATTTTCCTCAAATTTATGATTTAGCCAAGTCTAAATTCCAGAAGGAAGAAATGAATAAAGTTTTGTTATTCAGAAGTCAAAGATTGTTGAGAGTTCCTCTAGACCAACTGAGAATTCCTATACAAGGGTCAAAGACAGAGGGTACATCTGGAAAAACGCCAGGAGAAACATCTGCCGGTAAATTCATTACACAATCGGTTATTAACCAACCAACTGTACATACTGAAAAGGTGAGCACTGATGGAAAAATTGATGCTCAAAAAGGGAATACTGATGGTAAATCCGATCGAAATACTGATCAGCAGTCCACTGCTCAAACAATAGAAAAATGCACAAGTACTGATACTAATGTGCATAATAAAAAAGGAGGATCGGATAGCAAAATCATTGAGCAGGGAGCAAATACAGAGAAAGCAAACACGCAATAGGGAGGAAAAGAAACTACTGAGAAAATTATAGACTCTGATGATCTTAATGTTTCCTCTCAATTATTGAAACAATATGATCAATTCGCTCAGCAATTGGGACTACAGGATAAAGATAAAGAACAAGAGGATCAGGACGTTGAAATCATTCCTGAACATCCGACAGGGCAGATTGTATTGAAGATTGAGGAAATCCCTCCTTTAGATGTATTTTACAGCCCTAAACATAAGGCTGTTGTTAGAAGACAGAGAAAAAGAAGGAAGATGGATCAGGACATGTTTTCTACTCCACAGGAAGAATTTATGAATATTGTTTACAAGAATATTGAAGTGAATCCATCTGAGGATCTCACTAAATTGTCCCAATATGCAGGAGCATATAGTGCTGCAACAATAGATAAAGCTGTAGAAGTTTCTTAGATGATGACTCAAAAAGATCTCCATATAGCTTCACTTGAAGAGCAAACTAAGGAAAGTCAGCAAAAGATTACTCAATTGCAACAACAACTACAATATCAAGAACTCAGGTCCAAAGAGTTAGAAGAACAACTTGCCAAAGAAAAGAAGAAGGTTGATGAGCAGGTCTTAGGCAAAAAACAACAATTGAATGAAGAAATTTCCAAGTTGCAAGGTTTGTTACAAAATGAGAAGAATGCGAAGATTGTACAAGAAAAGGAATTTCAAACAGCTTTAGATAGGTTCAAAGATTTCCCTAAATTAAGTGAATTCAAATCGGAAGCTCTTGAAGCTAATAAACTATTGTCTCAACAATTGAATGAATTTTGTGCAAAACTATCACAGGCAGAACCATTTTGTGATATTACCTCATCCTTGATCCAGAACATTATTACTCTCAGAGAAGAAATTGATGATGATGATGAAAATATTTTTGAATTTCTTACTTGGCAAGATAAAGAAAAAGGAAGAGAAGCTAATCTTCCTAGGATAGAAGAAAGACATAAAGAAATCTTGTTTACAGAATGGGAACATCAGATAATGAAAGCCGAGAGAGCAATATCAAGAGCTAGGAGCATGATGAGTAATATCACGTAATTTATCAATGACAGCTTGTATTCAATCAATCTCATTTTAGACTGTGTTCCTGGCAGTTTGCCTAAAGTGAAAGAAACTGAAAACAGATGGAAAGAAGAAATGATGAATAAAAGTCAACAAATCGACAAACTTCAAGCAATATCTTGGGAAAATATGTGGACTTATTTAATTAAGCCAAACAATCAACAAATGGCTATTAAATTCCTTTCAAATGCTGTCGATTGTTTAATTCTAGAATTTTCTGATGCCACCTATGCTGGACAGCTGCATTCCGAGATGAGTCATCCACCAAGGCTCCAAGATATGCTGAAAATTTGCAACTTGGCTACATCAAGCGAGAAAGAAAAGCAATGAATCAGTTTCATTTAAGATAGCATTTCTGTTTTTAATTTGATAGATTGTAGCAGTAGTAGTAGGATTCTGTTTTTATGTAATTTCTTATTTAAATCCCTCTCATGCATTTAGAGAAGGGATCCGGAGTTGTAATATTTTTTGGACTTGGAGCTTACATTTCTGTACTCCATTCCCTCTTATATTTTATAAAGGATCACATCTGGTGATTTTGTGCTGAAATTATCTTTGAAGTATTGTATTTCTGTACCTTTGGATTTAATTTTACATCGGAGTTACTGGATTAGAGTATCACATTTCATTTGATAGTCTTCAAGATGAATGAGGTATTTCTATCTGTTCACTGTTGATTTCCTTTGTTATATGATATTCGCTTGAAAATTTGCTATCATTTATATATATCTGGTTTTCATAACGTTTCCTTTTATATATCATTTCTGAGTATAATTGAAATGTTATCTTTCATAAGCATATATAGATGGTATACAATGATGAATGCAATATGCTAATATAACTCTGTTTAATTTCTTAAATAGAGTTATCTTTATTCGTTTTTGCACATTTCAATTTAAATAATAATACATTTTCATGGTTATTGTTAAATTGGAACAATCTTAAGTTGTATTCACTTATAATTACCCGGGTTAGTGTTAGAATTTCTTTATCAGCATTTAGTTTAAATAGATAGTTTTATTTCAGTCAATTTAGTCCCATTTCCACTCATCCAAGTCAACCCCTCACCAACCCATTTAGTTATAAGGAAACTGGTCCTTTAAATCCAGTCGGAGCCACCATACCAAACGGAAAAGGAGCTGTCCTAAGGTCCCGACCAGGTGGTTTTCCCCGATGTTTGAAGCAGAGATTTTCTAGGCTTCAACAAATCCCTTGCTACGATTTCAACGCTGGAACTCAAGTCGTGCCCTTCACAAGGAAAAGCTCTTTTGTCTATCGTGGGCACTGTAGACCCTTCCGATGATCGATTGATTGTCTTTGATGTTGACTGGTCAGAACATTCTCCTCTCCCTACTTCCGTCACTTTCCAAATCCCAGTCAAGATCCAGAATGCCAACGTTTCTCGATGCATTATTGATGGGGGGCATCTACCTGCGTGACGTCTGCTTCGGTTTGGAAACAACTCGGATCTCCGGAGTTGGTCCCTTCCATGATCACTCTTCGAGCATGGGATGGCCATGCCTCCAAGCCCATTTTCTTATTCCGAAATTTTCCTATCAATCTTGCGGGCAAGACGGCTTGCGTTGACGTAGAAATCATAGACGCCCCCTTGGATTACAACATTCTATTGGATCATAGGTACACTTATGCGATGTCTGCTGTCCCTTCCGCGGTTCACTGCAAGATGTCCTTCCCCCATAACAGAAAGATAGTCACCATTGACCAGTTGACATATTACGAGCTGAAGTCTTAGACCTCCCCTAAGTCCACTATCTCTTCGGTGGCCAACAAGCAAACCATCGACCCTTTGACCAGTGTCTCACCTGGAATCTACAAGGACTCCTCCTTGCTTGGTACTTTCCCTGGTCTTCCTCCTCCTATCTTTGATCCCAGCTCATTGAATGTTTGCATGATGCAATTGTCTTGGGCTTCTCTCAGGAGGCTCACCTCGGCTAGTTAGCAGCCCCCTTGCCCTTCGCAGCCATCTCCTAGCCCTTCGATGCAGCCTCTTGGACCTCCTCCTCCTGGTACTCATGAGCCTATTATCCTCCTGGGTTGGTTCCTCCAAGCCTTAACCATTTAGGAGCCATCCCACCTCGCCATTACCCCTCCGGTCAGATACCGTTCCTAGTCCATCCACCAGTCATCTATACGACACCTGTCATGGCCACTCTCTCTCTTCCCAACTTGACCATTGGGCTCCCGGTTTGGTACCTTGATCCTCCAACCACCACCCCTCCACGTCAACCTAAACCTTATCTTGCTTTGACCTCGGTTCAACCAGTCCCCCTGACTTTTCTCGTTGTCACAGTGCCTCAACCACCTCAACAGGAACTGCCTCATGTTGCGACTGCTTCGGGTAAGAAGGGAAAAGCTCAAAAAAGAGCCTCAAAGGACAAAGCGGCCCCGACTGACCATGCACCTCCTCCGGCTCCAAAGCCCTGCGCTTTGTGTGATGTCATCGGTCATGCCACCCATACTTGTCCCGAGTTTCCCCACATCAAGCCCATGGTTAATGTCGTGTTCCCTGAGTCGACGGTCCACGAAACCTATGCTTCTTCATCGAATGTTACTAAGAACAACAAGACTATTCGAACCAAACACCCTTGTGATTTGTGTAGTCTCCATGGCCATTACTCTCATCATTTTCCCCGCCTTACGCATTATCGCGCCTCTTTAGAGGTAGTTCGGGAGTACGAGATTGAACAGAACCATTCTGCTTCTCCCATATTTGCATAGTATGTTGCAGGCCAGACCAAGGATTTACCCGCTCCTATTGTCATTCCCCCCCTGATGTCAACATGATGGAGCATGTGGCCACCATCCTCTACCTTTCATCATCCTTGAGACCCTCGATAGAAGCTCCCTCTGAATCTTCTCCTATTGTTTTGCTTAACCCCCTTTCAGTAAACACCCCGGGCTCAACATCAGTAGATCCTTTATTTGCTTGTTCTTACGTCATCCCCCACAATGATGCACATGTGAGTTTTTATTCTCATGATGATGAGTCAGGTAGCCTCGCCACGTCATGTGGTCTCCCTTCCTCCTGTCCTTCCACCTCCTGTTGTGACAACGACATCATGGAAGCTACGTCCACCCCTGACTTCATCCTTCCCGCCCATAAATGGGATGCCATCATCCATACCTTTGGTGACTTATACAGCCTGAGCTCATGCTATGCCTCCAGTAGCTCCCACGCTCCCCCTCACTGGCGGCATGTGGGAAGTAGACATCCTACCGAGATCACTCCCTTCCGCAGAGTGCATTCGATTTCTACTATGCACTCAGGTTGCCAGCATTGTTATTTATCCTCCCATTTATTGTCTTGTGGCACCTTTCAGAGGGACCCCCCGTCAACACCTTATATCGGTTTTGTTGATGGTGCAAGTTGCTACTCTCAGAATTTAGCCTTGGCAGGTTGGGCCATTTTTACCCCTTTGTAGGTGCTTGTTCTTTCAAACGGTGTATGCATTGGTGCTGCTACCAATAATCAGGCCGAATATGATGCTGTGCGAGGTTTATTAGCCGATGCCCTTTCACATCGCATCCTCCACCTTCATGTTCATTTAGATTCCCTGCTTCTTGTCATGTAATTGAATGGTGTATATCATGTGCATAATCTTATCCTTTTCAGAAGATATTTATGAGTGAAGCTTTTGATGCGTGAATTTGAAATCATTACTTTCAGTCATGTACCTAGAGCAAAAAATCACTACGTAGATAGCATTGCAAACCATATTCTGGATTGGCATTTAACACACACATTTAACACAAGAAAATAACATAAAAATATCAAAACGATGCATATCCATAGTATGTGTCATACAAAATGTTTTAGAGTTCATCAACTCTGATACATATGACATGCCCATAGCAGGTTACCAAGAACTCAAAAATGGGGGCACCACATGCCCCTACACACTAATCACTATCTGGAGGATCCCGAGCCAATGACTCTACCCCTATAGCTCGTAGATCTCAAACACTCTATCCAGCCATCGCCATGCATCGCATGACCCCTCACCATTCTGAGGGTAAACCAACACATGGTTCTATGTACTGGTCATCTAAGTCTTGCCATCCGCGCTCCAAAACATCGGTCAGAAGCCTCTCACATCTATGATGGATGTCCTCTAGATGGGCTGCTGCGTCCTAATTTTTCTGTGCCCTTGGTCCACTCACTCTCCTGCTACCCCTTGTGACGATACGCATACGAACCTCTCCTCTCATGATGAGGAGTAAGGTTGTTTCGTCGCGTCAGGTGGTCTTTCTTCCATCAGTCACCCCATCTTTTATTACGTTGACAACATTATGGAAGCAACGACCACTCCTGACTTTATCTACCCCTCTTAAATCAAACTCATGCATTCGAACCACATGCACTGTGTGGACATTACATTGACACTCAATGTTTGGGTAAGGGGGGCACTCATATTGGAGAGACTAGGAGAAGCATTTCTTCAAAAATCTCCTAGTGAATCTAGTCGTGACGAATCTAGTCCCATTATTCTTCCACATTTAGAAGAACCTATCGAGTCCCATATCACTTCAAGATCACTCTAGGGATGATACCCCTCATCATTCCTTCATTTTTCATCAGCAACCCAGTCTCATAGACATTGTGGTTGACCAACCTATAGGTTTTCTGGGAGAACATCAGTTCATTATCCCAAATACTATCTTTGGGATATTAGCACCATGTGTGCCAACCTAGAAACTTAAAGTCCATTTGATTCATATATGCAGTGTCAAAAGAGATTGGTAATCATATATTTCCTTTCTAAAACTGCATAACCATACCGAAAACAAATGGCGCACCACATCATTAAACTGTGTTTAGATTTCCCTTTTTCTAAATACATTTTGGCATGTCCACAACATGCTTGGGGGCACCTATGCCCCTCAACCATAAAAATATCAGATCTCAGCCAAAAATAGCACTGAAAACCCCTTTTTCTGACAGGTCGCACTGTTCAGGTCATTTCCTAGGATAGGTCGCATTTTTTTGCCCAGAACCTACTACCCAGATCGCAGAATAGACCCCAAAAAGTGCGAATTGGCCTGTTCATGAGCTCTGGTTACCTAAACTAAATTTTCAATCCACTGAAATGAAAGATTAGGATTAGGTCTCTTACCTACAATTGATAGATCTCAAATTCCAATGGTCGGTTTGATCCGAATGAAAAATGGCATCAACCCATGGTATTCATCTACCCATGTTATCCATCCACCCATGGAATTTACCCATGGTATTGTAAATGGAATATGCCCATGGTATTCATCCACCCATGATATTTATCTGCCCATGGTATTGTGAGTGACCCATGGTGTGTATCCACCCATGGTATTCATCCACACATGGGATTTACCCATGGTATTGTAAGTGGTATCTACCCATGGTATTGGCCTATGGTATCTACACATGGTATTGTAACTCAAAAAAGGCTATAAATAACAAGCCTAAGTTTGTAAAAGGACAGATTTTCCACCACAATGTAGCTTCTAAAGTTATTCTCTATTTTAATAAAACAAGTTTCTTTGTGGTTTTATTTTGTTTGTGTTCTCTTTTTTTCTGGCATTCTAATTTTGCAGATCTTGTCAAATCCATTTCAATTTTTTTAGATCTTGGGGGCCTACCCCCAAGATCTTAATTATTGGTATCAGATTCAGGTTATGCCTCCATGGGAATGAGGGTTTGAAACATATTTTAGTTTCAATGTTTTGCAGCAATCTTCAGAAAAATCCATGAATTTTTTTGGGCAGCGATTTTTCAGATCAGATCTGAAAATTTTCGTGAAAAATTTACAAAACCAAAGACCCGATCTGGATTTCTTGTGAAAAAATACTCAAATTCAAAAAAAAAATCGGCCAAATTGGAGTTCGGATGAGGGAGATATCGCTGATTCAAAATTAGCAATGTTGAAGCAATTTTTCTGACGACAATTCAAGGACAGCATCTCTCCTGTCATTTTTTGAAATTTTAAGTGAAAAATTTCAGAAGAATGGATATATATTTGATCTCCTCTTGAAAAATCACCCAATTTAAAAAAAAAAATCGGTTGAATCGGAGTCCGAATGTGGGAGTTATCGTTGATTTAAAATCAACTATATTTTCAGAAATTTTGTGACTACGAGACAGTTCCGGCGCGAATTTGAGAGTCTAGAGTCTTCAAATAGTGGTTTCAAACACATGAGAAGATGCAGAATGATCATTCCATTTCCAAAAATATGTTATAATAAATATTCTGAGTTATATTGACTGAGTTATGCTCATTTTAAATCTGGAGCAGCATTCGGAGCGGGTTCCCTTTGGAGACGTGCCCTCCCACTCCGCTTTAGTAGGCACCTGCTTCACATTCATCAGTTTCATCATAGAAGTGTTCAGCTTGGGTTATTTGGAGACATGCCCTCCCACCCCAAGCTATGTAGGCACCTACTACTTCATCAACAATCAACATCATGGTTATGGGTCAACTGCACAAAATCTTTTTCATCGAAGTCCATTTGCTAGGCCGCACACTGTTAGTCACACAGTTGGTCACAAGAATTACAAGGTATCTCTATCCTCGGATCTTATTTTTTCATGGTTTTGGTTCATCCACAAACCTACACTTCATCGAAGTCCATTTGCTAGGCTGCACACTGTCAATATCACAGTTGGTCACAAGCATTATAGGGTATCTCTATCCTCGGATCTTCGATCATCACGGTTACGGGTTAACTACACAAAACCCTTCTCTTCAGTGACTTTTCATATTCAACAAAGGCTTCTCAGGAGGGAACTTCACGCAATGGGGACCATTTCTTCTTAAGGAGGGAGGAATGATCCGAATGGAAAATGGCATCAACCCATGGTATTAATCTACCCATGTTATCCATCCACCCATGGAATTTACCCATGGTATTGTAAATGGCATCAACCCGTGGTATTCATCCACCCATGATATTTATCTACTCATGGTATTGTAAGTGACCCATGGTATGTATCCACCCATGGTATTCATCCACACATGGGGTTTACCCATGGTATTGTAAGTGGTATCTACCCATGGTATTGGCCTATGGTATCTACACATGGTATTGTAACTCAAAAAAGGCTATAAATAACAAGCCTCAGTTTGTAAAAGGACAGATTTTCCACCATAATGTAGCTTCTAAATTTATTCTCTATTTTAATAAAACAAGTTTCTTTGTGGTTTTATTTTGTTTGTGTTCTCTTTTTTTCTGGCATTCTAATTTTGCAGATCTTGTTAGATCCATTTCAAATTTTTAGATCTTGGGGTCTCCCCCCAAGATCCGGATCACAGTTTATCCACTACAATTGTCGCAAGATGTAAGGCCTCCTCTCCTCACGACATTCACCACAACTCCACTGAAAAATAAGTGAATATGGAAGGATAATGCCTTATTAAAATAAAACCCCTGATTTTTCTTTCGCTTACTGCGACCAAAACATAGCTCAATTTGACGAACCGTATATACCATTGGAAAGATCTCACCAAGCCCTAAAATGGGTATCTATTATCTTTTTTGATTTGATACTTCACCAAGACATATTTTGTCCAAGAAGCGCCACTTCACCCTTCCTCAAAATCGAATTTCTTCACTTGCAACACTCGTAATGGGGGCACCATGTTGCTTCCATACTTGTCCATGCTCATGTCGACTTTCGTTGTGAGTTACCATCTTGTACTCATGCTTTTATGGTCCCCATTGGACCCTTTATGTGGTAGCACCATCGAGTCAACCTTGTTTAGAGCATCCGAGTGGAGTCATCATTGCTTCCATGGAGTCTATCCCGAGTCCCTTTACATCTCGCCATAGTCCTCCATCATTCATTGCTTGGTCCGTCTCTCATGTCGAACATTATGACCTTCAGTCCCACTATTCCTCATGATATTATGTCAGTCGTTGCCAGGTCATCCATGCCATTTATGCTCTAACAAGGGAATTTGTCTATTCGCTACTTAGTCCCCCCCATTTCATCATCATCATTGGTGTCAGTCTGTCAGTCACTCAACTATTTTCTCTCGTGCCTTAGTTGAGGATCCCTTATTGCCTCACCTATGGCAGAACTCCTTCTGTCGACATCAACTCATTCATTCCAGAAGACAAGTCTAGAGGGCGATGTACCTTGGTTCCAGCTTCCACTCTTGTTTGGTGCCTGGGATCAGGCAAAGGGACTCCTTATTGCCCTTTGACTTGATTATTTCTCAGCTCTAGCTCCTTTCAGCATGATCGAGATCCGTATACTCGATGGTTCAGTGATGCAATAGTTGACATCGATGATTCTCGGGTGTGTGTGAGATGTCTCAGTCCTCATGAGGGGGTGGCCCTACAGGTAGCCCCCCACACACTCGGATGACATCTTCATTATAGCCTTCGATGCAACTCCATACATTTGATGATGTCGGCCTCAGTCGCTTGCAGTGCCTTTTTGTTTGCATGTATCAGTCAGATTTTTAGAGCCCTTTCCTATTTTCAAGGGCATCTAGGTTGTATTTATATCTCATGTACTCAGATATTATTGTACAAAGTCCTGGCTATTAGCCCAGGCACAATATGTATGTGGGATTCATTATCGTGTTATTTATCTGGCTTATGTTTAGGCCAACATATGCTTCATTATTACGTTCCGTGGTTTTCTGAGTGCCTTATTGTTTTTACTATTGCCTTGGCAGGCATATGTATGCCTCCCTCGCTGCCTATAGCAGGTACTCACTCATAAAAAAGACTTGTCACACCTGCAAGTTGCCTCCTCAGGATCTAATTCTTTCAACACTTTGGTTTACCTTATACTTCTCTCTCTTTGACTTCCCCTTCGATGTCTAGTGATTGAGTTCTTACAACGTACTTCGGTCATACGATTAGCTCCTAACAATCGCACGCTGGGGGGCAATCTGTTACACCATTTTTTGGCCATCTAACCTATTATCATTAGATGGACCCAAGTACATCATGTAAGACCAATTTTACTCCAAAAAAATTTCTTTCACTATGAAAATAACTTAGTAAATCACCTTGATTAAGTTGTTTATGGTCTAAACAGGAAACCCCATAAGGAAATATTAAATAAATATATATTTGTTTGATTTTCCTCAAGAAATAATTAGTTAAACAGTAGTTTAATTAATATTTCTGGTTATATTTAACCCAAAACAAAGAAATTAATTAGATAAATCATTATTTATCTAATCATTTTCTAAAGAATAATTGTTTAAATCTTATTTAAATAATATTCTTGGTTAAATATGAATAATTCACCCCTAAATAATTATTTATTTTATTATTACTCAACCATATCCTTAAAATGACAAATAAATCATTTATTTATTTATTATTACTTAATCACATCCTTAAAATGATAAATAAATCATTTATTTATTTATTATTTACAAATAAGGGGATTTGACTCAAGTCAAATTCCTTTTCCCTCCAACAAATATAGTAGAATATTCCATAAAAGTTGGATCTAGATTTGGTTAATAATATTTTAATTATGCACCAATCTCTAGACTAACTCAATATTTTGTTATAAATAGAAGGGTTTTCCCATTCATTTCTCACTTTTTTTTGCCTAAAGATACTCTGGATCTCAACACTTGGTCTAGCTATTGATCCACAATCATAGCCATACTTTTTCATTTTTGTCTGGGTTTTCTACACCATCAAGAGAGAGAAGTTCTAAATCTGAAGTGTTGAGGACTCGCAAGGACCCATCCCATTAAGGAGAACAGGGAACACCCTCTTGTGTTTTCCTCCCAGGTGCCATTAATAAAAATATTCATTGGATATATTCTTGTCTTGTCTATTGGATCTATGGAGTAAATCTTATTTTTCTATTGTTTAATATCTTCTAATGCATAGATCTAGATTTTTGCAGAATTTTTCTTGATCATCTAATTGCAGATCTGAAGATATTAGCAGTCATTTTTGCTGTTAGGGTTGTAAGTTATGCACAGCTAAAGTGGTGTTTTTTCGTACACTTCGAATCAAGATTCATACTAACAACTATTGAGGGCCTTTGATGGGAATATCAGTAGGATATAGGATTGGGTTGAGATTTTCTCCCCTCTTGAGAGTCCAAGTTGATATTGAGCTCCTTAATGAGATTCCAGGGTCGAAGATGTATGTGTGATCCTCGATTATTCTTCTCTTAGATACGAGATTTTTTCAGCATATAGAGTTGAGCAGAGATAGCCATAACATGATGACATCATGAAAGGATGATGTGAATATCAACAGGCAGATATTGGGAGGTGGAATTATTCCTAGTTGAGAGGGAGTGTTAATTTTTTCAACAATGGTCAAATTCCACCTTAGGAAAATCAAATGACTGAGATCTTGATTGCATCAAATTCATATTTTTGAGATGACCAAAATCGACCTAAAGATCACCCTATTTGGTTAAGCATAAATTGATTTTTGAATTATTTTATTTATTCATGGATAATGGAATGGGTCGGCCCTAAGCACATGTGAAATTGGGTAGGTTGGCCTCAAACCCAAGTGGACCCTCATGAAAGGCTATAAATAGAAGTGACCTCAAGCTCATTTCCACACATTGATCAAGATATATTCTATTCTTGTATTTTGACTTGGTTCTCACAGGTCTGACAGAAGGAGTTCGCACAAGGGTATGAAATCACAAGAGTGAAGCTCACACTGATCTAGGGTTTTTTAGTTCTCAGATGTAGGCACGTAACTGGGTATTTTGTCCCTGAACGCTAGCTCACAGTGGTTCTGGTAGCTTCCATGATTCCATATACGCTAGCACATAGGCTTAATGGTGTGTCCAAGGCTTCAGATGAATATTAGGCTATATTAGTCCCTAGATGCTCACATAGAGTGGTCCTGGGAGTGCCCATACTGTCCCAGACACACACACAGAGTATTCTTGGGAGGGTCTGAGCAGTAACAGATCCTGACACAAATTATTAAGGGAGCGTTTGAAGGGTTTGGAGTTGATTTGGATGAGTTTGACTCCATATGCATGCACAGAGTTGTCCTAGGAGCATTCGAGTAATCACAAACATTGACACATAATCCTAGGGGAGCATCCAAGGAGTTTCATATGCACACAGTCAGTATTTCTGGTAGCCTCCTGGATTTTGATCTAGGGTTTGGCAGTCAACTTTAGTTGGCTTCATTATTCTGATGGATCACGGCTTCTCTCTGCTATTTTATTGATCTGTAGATCTGTTATATCTCCACTACAAATTTATGTGTTGGGCTCATTATACTCTCTGTTGAAAACTTTTTATGACGATATATTAAAGAAGAATATTAGAAAGGGTTTCCCCCTTGTGGGGTTTTTTCCCTAGTCTTAGAAAAAATTGCTGTCTCTTATGGTTGTGATGTTGCCTTATTTTTCATTGCATATACTGTTATATCTTGAGTTATAGTTTATGATTGGCTACATTGCTAATAATTGGATGCACTGTTAATGGAAAAGTAAATTGGGCTAAAGTGATTGACACAACATAGAACAATTTGAAAAATTAACACCACATGCGTTCATATTGGGGGGTATATATTGAGGGGAAAATGACATAATATATTGAGCATATAATAGGGGGTAAAGGGTTTTTATATTAGTAGGTATAAAAAATGGATCTCAAAGATAATGAAAAAATATAGGGGCATATAAAAAATGTTAATGAAAAAATGGATACCTATAATATCTAGAAAAAGTAATGGTTTTTTATATTGGGAAGGTGTATTGGGTTCATATTGGTATGGGATTAAATATTGTTATTTTTAGAGGTATTTTCCAATATGTAGTTAAATTACATGTATTTTTTAGTATACCATGAGCACATGTGATATGCTAGAGATTCATTGAGTGAATCCCCCGTGAATAAACCCATATATATTAACTAGTCTAGGTAACATGGTCATTTTATTGAGATATACATAGACATGCTTGAGAGGGATATTATAATATTTTCTCGTAGATGTGTTCAAATATATCTTAGCAATGGGATGCCAGACCAATTCCATGGCAGGGTTTATTCACAAATAGTGGATAGCGAAAACACAAATTTCCACTGTAGGATCTATTAACAACCAAGTCATATCTAAAATGCTTGCCCTTCTTCCCAAGGGATTTATCCCCCCTTAGAGGCTAAGAAAAATAATTGAGGATGGAAAGCCCCATGAGACGCATAAATATATATAAATTAATTAATTTTCAATCAAGGCAACATGGAACAACAAAAATATTTTGCAACTAAATCATGTCCTTCAACCTCAATTCAATTACATACTGTTAGGTCCCTATATTACTAGTATAGTCCCTTATTGTTGTTAGTGTAACCCCCCTTATTGTTATTATTGTACCCTTGTAACCCCCATTTTGTTATTATTGTGCCCTTAAATTATTATTGTTAGGTCGGCTAGGATTACATTGTGGCCCACTAGGATTACATTATGGCTCCATGGACTCCTATATATAGAAAGGAGGTTTTGTAAATTGTATCATCCAAGAATTGTTCATTTATGTAATGTATTGGAGGTTTCCCCCTCGAAGTGGCTCATTTATAAGGCATTGATATCTCTTTTCTTCTCTTTTTGGAGCTGGTTACACAACACATACAGTTCCATCTCATACCTTGGACACTGAAGTCCAAAATTTTAATGGAGATGAAGGAGATACAACCATGATCTTGGCCTCATAAGATATGGGAAAAAAATTGTTTATGAGTTTTTCCTAACGGTTTTCTAGAGGAATCTACCCCAACCATTGAGAAGGTGTGGAAAAGTTGGTTTTATCATGTTCAAAATTATTAAGGGTCTCGTTTTATGTCTAAAAGCCTTGGTTATGTCTCCTTGGGTTTTTCTGGGCCTTTGGTTGGGAAGTGTTTTCCTCAAGTCTCTAGGACCACTTTGGTAGATTTTTTAGCAGCAGGCCCATACCTGTTGAATCCTTTTTTGGTTCCTACATTTCAACCTCTGATTTCTGAAGGAGTTCCATGTCAACCTGTAGAACCCCTAGCTGGTCAAAACCAGTGGGGAACCTGACGAAATTGGGTAAGAAGATAAAGGAAGTTAAATGCATAAATTAAGCCTGAGTTTGAGACTTTGGAGCTCGATTAAGGAGTTTTATTTGGGGATTTAATAGAAACATTAAATAAGGTCATAGTGGGATGAACATGATATTGGATTTTTAAAGTCGATATGATCAGAGAATGGATATGGGAAAACTAGAGTCAGTCGAACAAATCTCCCCTGGTGATAAAAATCTTGGCGCACTATTGGAAAAATCATGGTGCATTTATACTTCCTTGGTCCTTCTAAGAAATGGATCCTTCTTTTTGATGTGAGTAGGGAAAATCATGGGTATGGTTTGGTATGGGTCAAGCTTCCACGGTTTTCCCCTGAACTATGGTTCGAAGACATTTTTAAGACAAATTGGGTTCCTTTTTATATGTGGATAAATCCCATGAGGAGAACGACAGGATGGTAGTTTCCCACGTATTGGTAAATCTGGAAACTCAGGAGGGTTTAATTGTGGAGCTCAAAATTACTTAAAAATGCTATGCACAAAGGAAAATTGTTGATTATTAAGGTATTCCTTTTCTCTATAGAGGATGGCATAAGGTTGGTCAGGTTTTGAAGGAATTCCTATTTCCTTATATGAAAAGAAAGGGTCAAGGATACAGTTGAATTGAGGGGGCTGATAGTAAAAATGAAAATTGGGCTTCATGATCTTCTCCTCGATATATGGCAATGATGCAAAATCTTGATGAGGAGGCTCATGATCAAATATGTGCAAAGATCCATTAAGAGTTTGAGACTGTCAAAGATACTGGGCAAACATCTAAGGAATATGATCTCCCTACTCCAACTACTTCTATATTAGGTATTGGTTCTCTTTCCACTCCTATATCAAATATTATATTCTCATTCAAGTCTCTTAATATCAGATTGTTTTCCCTTTCATTGAATTGTCCATTAGCTATTGCGTGGTCTACTAGTTTATCTATGTATTCTGTATCTTACACTTGTTGATGTTTCAAAATGGAATTTTCTAGAAAGAAACACTTTGGACCTTTCGGTGGCTTGCGAGAGGTAATAGGATAAGTCACCCTATTGATTTAAGTCGCAAAATCAAGGTAGGGTCAACACCAAGACTGATGCAACCTAGACTTGTCGTGACTGAGAAGAGGATCACTGCTCACAAGGAAGAGTCTTGGAGCGATTATCTTGTTTGTGAAATAAATATCAACTCACTAAACTAATCCTAACCTTAAATGAAAATCTATATACAAGGAAATGAAATAGTCATCTCTCTATGGTTTGGACATTGGATCACTCTAGGGCCCGAGCTATTGTAGATACAAAAAAGGCAGCGAGCTAGTTAGAACTTATGCTAAAAAGCCTAAAGACCTATAGATCCTAAGTTGCATGAAACCAATAAAAAGAATAAAGGAAATCGGCTATAAATCTTATACATGAAAAATTAAGTAAACAATATCCCTCCTAAAATATTAAATACATATGTGAATGAGTGAAGGCATATTATACACTTAATGTTGCTTGATTGTGAATAAAATTTATTATACAACAATTAGATATGATGGAAAAATATAGATTTAATTGACTCCTTATTTAATATAAAATTAGTGAACAAAATGAACATGTGGGGATTGAAATCACGACCTCCATTTTGTTCAACTAATGAATTTTTCATTAAAACTTATACCTAGCTTATGAAATTAACTCCTAAATTATGTACTTAAATTGTTGTATATGTCTTATTTTAATAAAAGTAAGAAATATTATTAAGTGAATATAATTTTAGGTCCCTATAATACTAGTATATTACCCTTATTTTATTGTTAGTGTAGCCCTCTATTGTTATTTTTGTGCCCTTGTATCCCCTATGTTGTTATTGTTGTTCCCCATATAAGCCCATTATTATTATTAATGTCCCCTTGCATTATTTTGATATGTAGGATTTGATTATATTGTGACCCCTTATACCCCTATTTATACCAAGGAGGTATTATCATTTGTATAATCCAAGAATTGTTAATTTATGTAATGTAAAGGAGGTTTCCCCCTTGAAGAGGATCATTTTCAATTCATTTATCTATCATTTCTTCTATTTTGTAAGTTGGTTGCATAACATTTGGTATCATAGCTTTGGGTTCTAGGATTTTTCTTTTGCAAACATGTCATCTTATAATTTTCACTATAAATTTTTTTCTATGAAGGTCCAAAAGCGAGAATTTTGACCACATAGAGTCAAAATCCCGATGAACATCCTATAAAATATCTTAGTTCACTATATTTTTTAAGATATGGTTCGAAGCAGTTAGGGTTCTTACATGCTCTAGAATTCCGTATCAAATAGGTGACCTTGGGAAAATAGTCATAAATTCCTCTATGAGCATTGGATTGGAATTTAATAAAAGGTGTCTGAAAGTGCACATAATTTAGTATGTTGTGTATTTTTTTTTAGGGCCAAAGTTAGAAATAATGACACATGGCACTCCGTACAAGTTCCCTCAACTGAACTAGTCCATAATCAGGTCATCGTGGGAGATTGGGCATAACCTTACATTGAAGAATCCAAATTTGGTCTGACATGTGGAATTGGGAAGAAGACTTAGAGGGCTACTATAGGACCAAATTTCAGATCTTGGAGATCCAAAATCATAGAGATACAATAGTTTCAATATCGAGCTCGGAAAAGGCATGAAAAATGTGTGTATTTTTTAAATTTTCATAAATTTAATTTGGAAAATCATTTTTAAGTGATTCAAAGGGAATATTAAAGCATAGATATCAGTATTGGGTTCTAAAATTCCTCCCCAAAAAAATAATTCTACACCCATTAAGCCCTAAGAAATATCTAATATGACGCATGACGAGGAAGAATTGCAACATGATATATCAAAGTTACTAGACCAAGTGAAACAAATTTCGTTCTCACAAAGAGAAACCAAAGATGACATGGATAGTATAAAAGGAAACATGGAGTTTTTTAAAGTATACATTAATGTGATGAATGTCAAGTTGGAAGGGTTGACAAAGTTGTTTCAAGAAATTCTTCCTGGTGGTGACAAGGCAATCCATGAAAATCGTGATGAGAAAAAAAGGAATATGAACTATGATTTTAGAGACTCCAATGCTGGGTATAAGAACCACCACATTCCAAATATAGATATGAGGAAGTTTGATGGCAGGGATTTGGTAACATGGATATTACATATGGATCAATATTTTGATCTACTGGATGTGCAACCATCACAAAAGGTATGTATTTCATATTTATATTTAGAACCAAAACATGTTGTATTGTATAAATGGATTTTTTATCATAAACCACTTTTCACCTGGTAAATGTTTACGGAGGAAATGATAGTACATTATGAAGATACAAAGAGAAACACCTTTTTTATCCAATTGATAAATCTTGAACAAAAGTGTTCAATGGTGAAGAACATTGAAGACTTCCAAAAGTTGAATATTAGGGTAACTAATATTCCATAGGAGCATAGGATTGATGCCTTCATAGAGACTTTAAAAGATATTATATAACATGAGGTTCACCTTTGGGAACATAATTCACTGGAGAAGGCATTCAGGGTGGAAGGAAAAATAAGAATTATGGTAACAAGGAATTCTACCACTCACAACTATAAAGAAGGAAGTGTTGGTGCTCCTAGTCTTCAAAAAACTACAAGGTTGAAACCAAAAAAATTGGAGGAAAAAATAGTAAAAGGGATTTGTTACAGTTGTGATAGAAAATAAACAAAGGGTCATAAGTGTGTCGAGAAGAAACTATTCTGCATAGACTATGAAGAGGAGGAAGAAAAGGAACATGAAACATCAAAAGAGGAGGATATGCACCAGGAACCAACCCAGAGAAAGAAGAAATGAAATCGACCATATCTTGTAATGCATTAGTGAGAATTACCACTCCTCAAATTCTCAATATAGAAGGATATACCAAGAAGAAAAATATAATAGTTCTGATTAGTTAGGGTAGTACCCATAATTTTATTCATTGCAAGATAGAAAATGAATTGAATTTCTGCCTATATCCAACACCAGAGTGTCAAGTGATGGTTCAAATGGAGGAACTATAAATTTCTCTAGAAAGTGCCATAATATCAAGCTAGCCATGGAGGAATATGTATGGAATAGTCCAATTCTTTCCGTTCCAATGGGTGTTGTTGATGTTGTACTAGGAGTCCAATGGTTATAATCTTTGAGAACGATAGCTCTTAATTTTCAAGAACTTTTCTTGAATTTTTTTTTGGAAGGAAAGGAAGTCGAATTAAGGGGTATCACAGAAAAACCTGGAAAAATAATTAGCTCTACCAACATGACAAAGAGTCTGAAGAAAGAATAATGGGAATCATTTCACAATTGTTCTCACTAGAGGTTCAAAAATATAAATCGTATATTTCTCCATATCTCCAAAAATTCTTGGGCAATCATTCCAAGGAATTTGAGACTCTAAAAGGCCTCCCACTTATTTGTTATTATGATCATGCTATTCATTTGATTCCAAGAATATTTCCTCCAAATATCTGACCTTACAAATATACATGTTCCCAAAAGAGTGAAATTGAACATATGGTTGTAGAAATGCTAGACGTTGGTATAATTCAACATAGTCAAAGTTATTTCTTTGCTCCAGTAGTATTGGTGCATAAGAAGGATGGATCATGGCATATGTGTCCGGATTATAGGGAGCTCAAAAAACTCACTATTAAAGATAAATTTCCCATTTCTGTCATTGATGAATTGTTGGATGAATTACGTGGAGCAATTTACTTCACCAAGATAGGTCTTCATTCAAGATATCATAAAATTAGAATGAATACTGAAGTAATTTCAAAAACAACATTCAAAACTCATGAGGGTCATTATGAATTTTTGGTCATGCCTTTTTTCCTTACTAATGCACCTTTGACATTTCAAGGTTTGATGAATTCCATTTTCAAACTCTTCCTTATAAAATTTGTGTTAGTATTTTTTGATGATATGCTAATCTATAGAAATTCTTGGAAAGATCATGTTCAGCATGTTGACAGGGTGCTCAAGCTATTTAGGAAAAAAAATTATATGCAAAAATCTCCAAATGTTTCTTTGGAGTACAAGAGGTGGAATATCTGGGTCATATTATATCTCATGAGGGTGTTAATGTAGACCCTAACAAAATTAAATCCATTAAGGAATGGAAAATCCCCACAACCATCAAGCACATTCGAGGATTTATTGGGTTGAAAGGGTATTATTACAAGTTTGTTAAGAATTATGGGAGAATATAATTATTTTCCTTACTAATGCACCTTTGACATTTCAAGGTTTGATGAATTCCATTTTCAAACTCTTCCTTATAAAATTTGTGTTAGTATTTTTTGATGATATGCTAATCTATTGAAATTCTTGGAAAGATCATGTTCAACATGTTGACAGGGTGCTCAAACTATTTAGGAACAAAATTATATGCAAAAATCTCCAAATGTTTCTTTGGAGTACAAGAGGTGGAATATTTGGGTCATATTTTATCTCATGAGGGTGTTAAGGTAGACCCTAACAAAATTAAATCCATTAAGGAATGGAAAATCCCCACAACCATCAAGCACATTCGAGGATTTATTGGGTTGAAAGGGTATTATCACAGGTTTGTTAAGAATTATGGGAGAATAGAAGCACCTCTAACAACATTACTGAAGAAAGATGCATTTTCTTGGACTGCATAAGAAACTAAGGCCTTTGAACATCTTAAAGAGGAAATTAGCCAAGCACTAGTCTTAACTACACCAAACTTCACAAAATCCTTTATTTTGGAATGTGATTCCTTGAGAAATGGAATTGGTATTGTTTTAATGCAAGAAGGAAGACCGATTTTTTTTGAAAGTCATCCAATCAATGGAAAGTATTTACACAAACCTATTTATGAGAAAGAAATGTTGGAAATACTACATGCAATAAAGCAATGGAGACATTACCTAATGGGAAGAAACTTCAAGGTAAAAAGATATCATGATAGTTTTAATAATTTATGGAACAAATATTATCTTCACAAGGGAAAAAAAATGGGTCACAAAGATGTTGGGTTATCATTTTGAAATAATCTACAAAAAAGGGAAGAAAAATGTTGTTGCAAATGCACTCTCAAGAAAGGATGAGGATGTGGAAGCATTACTTTGTGCCATTTCTATTATTCAACCTTATTGGATAAACGAATCAAGGTATGAATGGAATAATGATGAAGAAGTGTGGACACTCATTCAAAATTTGCGGCAAGATCCCAGTACATATGATACATTTAGCTGGAAAAATGATTCATTATGGTACAAATATCGCTTATATATTTGTAAGAATTCCCAAATCAAGAAAAATATTCTTTTGGAATTGCACAACCCCCTTAGGAGCGCACTCTGGATTTAAAAAAAATTAACACAAGGTAAAGAAGGATTTTTTTTGGGATGGCCTTAAATCTGATATTCAGAAGTTTTTGGGAGAATTTTTGGTTTACCAACAAAGCAAAGTTGATAAAATTAAGAACTCGAGTCAATTACAACATTTATCCATTCCAAGTCAGCATTGGGAGGAGGTCCCAATGGATTTTATCACAGGTTTACCCAAGTTGGAAGTAAAGAGTGTCATCATGGTGGTAGTTGATAAACCCACCAAGTATGCACACTTTTGTGCATTATCTCATCCTTTTAAAGCTACTACAGTTTCTACTGCATTTATGGAAACAATTCAAAAGCTACATGGAAAACCAAAAATTATTATAAGTGATAGAGATCCCATTTTCACTGGAAATTTTTAGACGAAATTATTTTCTTGTCTTGGTACTCAATTAGCTCATATCTCATCTTATCATCCTCAATCTAATGTGAAAACTGAGATAGTGAACAAATGTTTGGAAGGATATATTCATTACTTTGTATCTTATAAACAAACACAATGGGTCAAGTGGTTACCTTTTAGCTGAATGGGGGTATAACACTACCTTCCATGCTGCAGCAAAAATGACCCCATTTATGGCACTTTATGGATATCATACACCATCCATCACTTCTTATTTAAGACAATTTTTTAAGGTTAAAGTAGTGGAGTATAAAATTTAGCATCAACAACAAGTTCTACAACTCTTAAAGGATAAACTCACTTTTCCATAGAATCGATTGAAACAACAAGAATATCAACATCGCTATGAAATACGTTTTGATTTAGGTGACTAGGTATATTTACGACTACAACCATAAAAACAAATGTCCCTCAAACACGCTAAGAAGGATAACAAATTATCACCTAAGTACTATGGTCCTTACAAGGTGTTGCAAAATATTAGTACTATGGCATACAAATTGGAGTTGCATGCATCTTCCTGAGGACACCCAGTTTTCCATGTTTCATGCTTAAGGAAGGTTATCGGTGACAAGATCCCAGTTCAAACAGTGTTTTCATAACTTGAAGAAAAAGGGAAATCATATTTGAGCCTGAAGAAGTCACAGAAAAAAGAATCCGAAAACTACAATCAAATTATCTCATTAAGTGGAAGAACTTACCTGCTAAAGATTCCACATGGGAGGATGAGAATTTTATACATAAGCACCTGAAACTAATAGAGTGTTGAGGACACCAATTTTTTGAAGGAGAGGGGAATGCTAGTTACCTATAATACTGGTATATTCCCCTTATTGTTATTGTTAGTGTATCCCCCTATTTTTATTGTTGTGCTCGTGTATCCCCCATGTTGTTATTATTGTGCCCCATAGAAGCCCACTATTTTTTTTGTTGTGCCCTTACATTATTATTGATATTTAGGATTTGAATATATTGTGACCCCTTATACCCCTATATATACCAAGGATATCTTATCATTTGTATCAACCACCAATTTTTCATTTATGTAATGTAAAGGAGGTTTCCCCCTCGAAGAGGATAATTTTCAAGTTGTTGATCTATCTTTTATTCTATTTTGTGATCTGGTTGCATAACATACAATGTGTAATTCAATACAATTAATATGTTTCTTATGAATATTGGTGAAACAAAAATTAAAAAGTAAGACCCATTACATCCAAAGCCAATCTTGAAATTATATGTGTAAAATCTATTGCAAAAGATTGCTCTTTTTGTTTTTGTATTATATTATTTTTTATATTTTCTAAGTTATCTAATTTTTATTTAACCATAAAAAAAATAATGAACTTAAATGACTTAACCAATCTTAAAACTAAAAAAAAAGAAAGATTGAGATTAAATAAGCTAGAACCTAAAGACAAAACCTAAAAATGAAATTTAACGAAGCAGTACAAAGAAATATTCATGTAATACAAATTTATTTAGAGAACACTTGCACAATGATTCCTTTTTAATAAAGAAACCAAAAAAATAATGAAAACAAGTATTGTGAAGAGGAAATGAAATGTATTAGAACAAGGGGAATTAAGACTGGTAAATGAACGTTATTTTATTGTTTCAACTTGTGAATACAACTCTACATAAAATTGTTCGTAAAATATGGAGGAACAGAGAATGTCACTTTTAAACAGATCAATGACTTGATGAAATCACCAAACTCCTGCATGACCATCACATCATCAATACCTGCAAATAGCGTAGAGTATAAATCGAACAAAAAAATCACATCATCAATACCTGCAAATAGCGAAGAGTATAAATCGAACAAAAAATATAGATGATGATACCTTCAGTGATCCTTCCTTCGTGCCCTTGAATTATCTTGGTAATAAACCTGCAATCCTATAATCTCCATTGGCTCACAAAGATCAGATACAATAAATAAGGGAAATAAACAATAAAAGGGTAACGTCACAACACCAACCAACACCCTCATTCACTATTTTGGTAGCATGTATGTATATGGCAAGTGGGAATCTATATCTATCTTTTATAAATCTTTTCACAAATGAATGGTCTCTATTGTTGTTGAATGTCAAATGGATGTCAGAAGGTTGTATTCGTTCTGTCCATTTACAAATTGTCTTCAAACTTTTAATCTTCACTTTGTTCCAACTTCATGATTAAATACCTAAATATGTTGCCTGTAAATACATTTGTTTATCCACCTTCCCCCAATTATTTTTCTTTTTATCAATGGTTTACATTCACTCATTCTTATTTTTATTTATTTTGATCCATATTTATAATATAATCCAAAGTATCAAATTAGTGATACACCTTTTTACCCTCCATTCATACAGGTTTAATATAATTTAAATTCCAAATTGCATGTGAAATTGACTTTGTCTTCAGTAATTTTTTTTAAAACAAGTATTATCCAATTGAACTCACATTAAGCTCTAATATTTATTATTGAATATTCTTGTATCTTAAAATCCTTTTGGTTCTTTAATACATACCCCAAGTCATCATGTATCTGGTTTCCATTTGCAAACTGCATATATGAAACATGAGTTTCGAGTAGCGCTTGTAAATTTTCACGTTCACCTTTTCGTAACTTCACTTCATTATTTTTTTTTTTCATAAAAAAATAAAAAGATTATATGAATAAATTACCATATTTTAACACTAGCTATGTCCTTTCAATTTTTTTACCTTGCTAATATGACTAGTCTCTATTGAAAACTTCTCTCCATGAGACCTACACGAGTTATTCACCACGAAATTTATTTGGAAGGATATTTATTTGTCATTTGATTATCGATTTCATTGGAAAATTTCAAATAATTATTCTAATGCAGAATGAAATCCCATGTGTGATACACCTGTAATGATATAGTGGTTGTGAGGAAAGGAAGAGGATATCTCATTTGATTTTTGGGAAGAATATTGAGGTTCATGGTGGGAAAATCATGTGACATATATAAGAATGATGCTGGAGGAAATAATACATCCGCAATGGCTTGCAAAATTTTGAAATATTGTTGAGGTGCATCAACAACACTATTCCTGCTACCCCTATATGTTGTCCTCCTTCAGTGCCCTCCCCGGTCTTTGATATTTCTATCTCATCAGATATAGGCTCCAGATACAACCTAAAATCAAAATATAGATATTATGATTCGTTTGGAGTTGTAAGAGGCCTTGGGCCCTTGTCCCCTTCAAAATCCATCAAGAAGCCTTGGGGTCGCTAGTATTTTATCTCCAAAGAAAAGGTCAAGGCTATTCAGGAAGTTGTCATGAGTAGGAAAAAATATTTAGTAGGGGTGCTTAGAGTAGCACAAGCCGTAGAGGATGTTTTCTCATGATATTCCTTTCCTTCAATTTTTGAGGGTTGGCTACTCACCCAAAAAGACTAGCTCTAAAAAAATTAGTGCTTTCAGAACGTGTGGATGTTATTTTCCCTTAAGAACATTTAGTGAAAGGGGAGGCCATTGAAAGACTATTGGAATATTTGATCCCATGTTGGTCCCTTATGGAAATTGATGCGAATGGAAGGTTGGGTGGAGTGTAAATCGACTGTAATTAGAAATCCATAAAGATTCTTGGCACTTGGGGTCTAGAACAAGTTTTGGGGGATTATATTTTTGTGGAAAATATGGGTATGGAAATTAAGGTTGTAAACATTTATGGGCCCTTTCAAGAACATAATTATTTCTAGGATAGTTTTATGTACCATTCTTTTATGAATGCTGAAAACTTAATAGTAGGGGGAAATCTGAATTTTTCTTAGGGAACTTTAGAAATTTGTGGAATTAATGCCCACCCTAACCAATTATAATATTATTTCTCCCACTTAATAGAATATCATAAGCTCTATCAAGTGGACCCAGTTAAACTTGATCTCAACTGAAGAAATAGGCAATGGGAGATGAGATGGTTTCCAAAAGGATTGATCATTTCATATTGGTTGAGTCTCTTATGGGTATATTTTGTCTTTTTTGTTAATGGGTCAGGGTGGGTGAGAATTAATATCATCACCCTATATATATTGAGTTAATAGGTGGGTCAAATAAGCTAGGGGGCCCTTTTAAGTTTAACTCTAGATGGCTCAAGGATGAATATTTCTGAAATCTAGTTACTTAAAACTTGATTCATTTCAACCCTAGTCATGAAGGCTTAACAATATCCCAATTCACCACAAATTTTAAGATGATTAAACAAGCAATGGAGGAATGGCCTGTTGCAAAGAAGCATAGGAATGAAGAGATTTTAAAACAAGTCGAACTAAAACTAGAGCAATTGGAGGATCTTGAAGGAGGGGTATACTCGTTAGAGGAGGAAAAACAAAAAATTACTCATTTAGAAGCCTATAGACATGAGATTATAAAGGAGAAAGCGGAGGAATGGAGGTGTAAGTTTAGTGCCATTTGGTTAAAATGTGGCGATGAAAACATAATATTCTTTCATCAATTTGAAAAATGGAGATGAGCTATTAATATAATCTGGGAATTGGACGATGAAAATGGATGTAAGGTTACTCTTTGATGATTTGGCATGTCTAGGAGTCAACCAATTTATAAATTTGTTTAGGTATCCTTAGGTATCTTCCCTTAATGTGGTAATTACACTTGCTCAATTTTCACAGGTTTTTCAAGTGATCATGTTAATAATTCCCTCATTGAACCTATCTCAATGGAGGAAGCACAAGATATCCTTCATAGTTTCTAGCAGGATAAATGTATGGGTCCCAATGGCTTTCCAGTGGAGTCTTTTATTGAATTTATTGAATTTCTCGGAGATGATATCTTGAAAGTTATTGAATAATGTCAAAATTTGGGTCGTATGTATGAGCCTTTAAATTCCACCTTTATTGTATTAAGCTATAAATATAATTCCCTCGTATAATTTGAGGATTATAGGCCTATAAAATTATGCAACAACATATATAAAATAATTTTAAATATGATTACTAGTAGGGTGAAGTTGATTCTATCAGAAAATGTTTCAAATGAACAATTTTACTTTTTCGAGGGTTGGTAAATTCATGAGGCCATTGGTGTTTCCCAGGAAGGCCTTTATAGCCTAAAAAAAGAAATTAAACATATGGTTCTTGAAATTGATTTATCTAAGTCTTATGATTAGGCCCTAGATTGGATCTACATGAAAATGCTATTGATTCATCTGGGATTCAAAGTAAGCTTTATCAATTGGGTTATGGGTTGCATTATGTCAACCTCTTTTGTTATCCTCATTAAATAGGTTGCATCCCCATTTTTTGGTGTTGAACAGGGTCTGCAGTAAGGTTTCCCCCTCTATTATGGAAGACTAATTGCTAATGTGGACAAAAGAAATCTCCCTAGACTCAATGGATGAATATAGTAACAAACAAACAAGTAAGAAAGAATTTCCATGAATTTATCTATATTGAATCATAAACAATAAATATACGAGATGAAATCCATACCTTTCATGAAATTCCTGATGAGGACCCCTGTTGTGGTTTGATGTAGCTCCTCAATGCTTAGAAACTAGATATGTAGACACAGAAACGAAAAGAGGTTAAAGGAATTTGAAGAATAAATGATTCAATACAACTCATACTAGTGATCAAGGAAACTAGTACGTAATATCATTTCAATGGAAAACTGGAAGAAAAATACAACATACATTAACTCCATTGAACAATATAGTGGGTAGAAAAATTCATTTGTATTAATCTCAGAAATAAAGGGGTTACACAACCTTGGCATTGATGAAGTGTGGCTCCTCCCAATGATCTTCCAATATTCTCCTTGAATGAGAAACCTCCAACCTAATTTGAGTAGCATAAGTTTACCTTCAGTAATCCTCCCAAACCCTCTGGCCTATTTTCGATTTATAGGCCAAGAGGAGGAGGTTTGAGATCCTCAAAAGGTGGGATTAAGGTTCCTTAAAGAATGGGAATTAGCTCCAAGAATAGAGGGATCGAGCTCGAACAAGCATCACCTTGAAGCTTTCATTTGGGAAATATTTTCTTAATAGAGCTTTTATATTTCAATTTTTTAGTTTTACTTTTGTTGAGTCATGTGCACAATTTATAGTGGAATACATAGCACACTTACATGCTGGATTTAATGGTCAAATATGCATATGCATAGAAATTGTGTAGGAAAATGTGCAGGTGACTAAAAGTAGGTTTTTAGACCTTATGATCCATAATTATCATTTTCTTCAGGATTTTTACCTTCTAGCCTTGTAGGGGAATAATTTGGAACACATTGATGGATAGAAAAAGATCCAGTTTGATGGTCATTTGCCACGGTGACAAAATGACATGTAACAGATTCCCCCCAAAAGTGCAAAGTCAGAAAGGATGCTTGAGGACTAAAGTGCTTTATCAAGCCAATATCAGATCGAATACCATGGTTGGAGACTTGAAATAATCAATGAAAGTTTACAATGCAATATACAATCATCACTGAGGTAGGCATTCCCATACTCAGAGTATAAATATCTCGATGAACTAGTAGGGAAATACACAAAGATCCATGTCAACAATAGAGACAATATGGGCACATCCATAAAAAATGGATTTATCTGCACAATGATGAATACAAAACTCTATGTTGTTTGGATGGATGAAACTAGATCTAGGGTCTTGATATCCATCTCTATCAATCCATAGTACGGATCTAACTATGTGAATAAATGTCTCTAATTCGAACATGGTAGAAACCACTTGATTACTGATCAATGATGTGGATCATTAAAAAGTGTGAGAGAAACCACCAATAATTAAAATGGTCCTCAAGGTACTTCCAGTACAATCTATGAAGTGTGAAAACATGTCTTGAAGTCAAACAATCATAGAATCATTTGATCGAAGGTCAATGATGGGAACCTGGAATTAGGCATTAGGGCATGCAGGATCCAAGGTACTGAAGAAGGTTTCTAGATAAAATTCCTATATAGTAAGTTTAATTCGATAGGAAGTGACCTGTCGGAGGAGGGCCTACGACGTGACACTCATGTTAATTTTTGAAGAGAAAATTAGAGTGATCTAGGACTGACTCAGGGATGGTTGACACGATTGAAGGCTACAAATTTCAAGGTAATTTTGATTGAGGTTGGACTTCCCTTGAATATGTTGGTGACATGACACTTTGAATTGGCAACATTTGACTCAAAATAATACCCAGAACCAACTAAATAATTTCAATGAGGTTCGATTAGCTATGAGAGAAATGGATTCCCCAACACATAAAAATGTGATGGAGTGTCATGTTTAAGAGTGACATACTACCTTTAATGAAATGTAAAAAATGAATGTTTCTTCCCAATTCCCGCCCACAATTATTGGCAAGTACCTCCTTATTTTTGTTCAAGATTGAGGAGGTGTTACATAGACAAATCCCTCTTGCAGAAAAGAGTGACATCCATAGATTCCTAAGGGAAAAATAGAAACAAAAAACCAATTTAATAACTATTTCCCTAAGCATTCTTTGTTTGAATCATCAATACAAGAAAATGAGGATAAAACCCTTACCTATTTGTGAAATTCTTGATGGAGATCCCCGCTTAGTCCCGTTGCAACTCCTTAATGCTTTGAACATACCCGCAATCATAAAAATAAAATGAATCAAAGGAATATGCAATAAAATAACTCAAGCACACTTAATCCAATGATCAAGGAGAGTAGAAATTGATTATTATATTAATGAAAAAACAACATGAATATGAATAATTGATCAATTTAGAAAAACAATACATCGGAAAAAAATATTCATTTGTATTATTCAGAGATAAGAGAAACCTTACAACCTTAGCCTTGATGTCATGAGGCTCCTCCCAAATGTATCTAACCTTTTCCTTGGATGAAAAGATTTCCAATATCAATTCAACATAATAAGACTACCTTTTATTAACTCCCCTAACCCTCTAGCCTCTATTAAATTTATAGTCCAAGTAGAGGAAGTTTGATATTTAATAGAGATGGTTGAGATCCACTAATAGCGAGATTAGGGTTCCTTGACCAAAGGGAATTGGCTCCATGATGTGAGGGGTAAGGCTCAAATAGAAATGACCTAGAAGCTTTAAATTGGGATATTTTCGCCCAACAAGGCTTATAGAAGTTACTTTTTGTTTTTACTTTTCATTGATTTATGTTCATGGTCTATAGTGGAAGACAGATTGTAGCTATGTGCAGGTTTCAATGGAAGAAATTGCACATGTGCAGAAGTATACTAAGAAAAGTGTGTAGGTAATAGTAAACAAGTTAAAATGAATTGTTACCCACAATTCATCTTTTCTTCAAGGTTATTGGATTATGGAATTGTAAGGGAGTGTATTGAAACATGTTTATGGATGCCGAGAGATCCATTTAAAGGATCAAGTGTCATGGTGACAAAATGGCGTGTAACAAATTCCCCCCTAAAATTAGAAATTTGAAAATTTATTTTAAATATTGAAGCACTTTATCATGCCAAAGATTGGATCATAGAATATGGTTGTAAACGTGCATCAAACATTCAAGGATTACAATGCAATATATATAATCATCACCCAGGTAGGAATTCCCATAATCTGAGTAAAACTCTATGAAAAAGTATAGAAATAACCCTAGAATCATATAAAAATAGTAGACAGAGTATGGATTCAGCTATTTGTTATAAATTTTTCTACATAATCATGAATACATAATTCCTCGTAGCTTGGATGGATGAAACTAGATCCAGGGTGTTGATCTCGATCCGTGATATGAATCTCACCATGTGAATAAATGTCTTGTGGTCAAACATGGCAGATACCACTCGATTATTGGTCAATAATGAGAACCATTGTGATAGAAATGACCAATAACTATAATGGTTCTCAAGGTGCTACCAGTACAATCCATGAAGTGTGATTTAGATTTCCTAAAGTCGAAAACTCATGGAATCTTTCGATCGAAGGTCAATGATGAGAACTTGTTGTGGAAGGTGAGAAAATTTCCATTAAGGCATGAAATCCTCAAGGTATTGAAAAAGGTTTCTAGATCAAATTCAGATAATGAGCTGAAGTCGATAGGAAGTGATCCATTGTAGGCGGGCCTATGACACGAAACTTCATGTCAAGTTTTGAAGAAAATGTTTTGCAAGGACTAACTCAAGGATGGTCGACGAGATTGGGGGCTAAAATGTGCAAAGGAATATGAAATGAGGTTGAAATTCTCTTGAAAACATGGTGACATCAAAATAAGGTTCGATTAACTGTAATACAAATGGATTTCCCAACATGGACACAAGTGTGATGGAGTGTCGCGTTCAAGAGTGACATAATACCTTATAATGAATGCAAAAATGAATACCTTTCCCAATTTCCCCCCACCATTAACAACACATACCTCTTTATTTTTTTCAAGCTTGAGGAGGATTAAATTTGCTTACCTTGTAAGATCATCCTTCAGATAGTCCTCCGAATATTTTTTAACGAAACCTAAGAAGGAGTGGTTCTGTCTCATCATGATTGACAAGTCCTGCACTTTTTAAGTTTTACGAGTGTAGTGTAGGGTTAACTCGATTTCGTTTTCATATTTAAAGATTTTGAAAATAAACACAAATAAGACTCATTCAATTATTTCAGCATAAATTTTTAACGAGTCCGGAGAAAGTAAAAATCAATGTTTTTTAGATTTAGGGAGTTGGGAGAAAAACATAAGTAAAATCCATAGTGTTCTTTTTCATAAATTTAGTCCCTCAAGCTCAAAAAATGATAAAAATAATGCAGGAGAGAACTCTATTGATCTTGATTAGTCAATGTATACCTTTTTCGTAAATAGTCTAGTTCATTCCGAAAAATGGGTAAAGTTATACTGAATAGATGACTGTTCATTTACTTTTACGAGTTCAAATAGTCAAGTACTCTAAAATATTTTAATGTTTAGAGAGTTTGAAAATGGCTTAAAAGAGAACTCTAGGGTTTCTATTTTTCCTATTTTTTGAGAGCTCGAAAAAGTGATAAAAGTTTTCTCACATCATCGACTTTCAATTTAATTAACGAGCAGGAAAAGAGGGAAAGAACTTGGCATTTTCATGTACTTTTTATGATAATGAAAGCATAGCAAAAGAATCTTGGAATTTTCATGAGTTTAATGATTCTTGAAAATAATAACTGAAATAGACTCGAGATAGGTTTCATTTTTATACAAGCTTGAAATAAAGGAAAACTATGCTTCATATTGGTTTCATTTTTACACAAGCTTGAAACAGAGGAAATTGTGCTTGAGTAGGTTTCAATCCCCCCTAATTGTAATCTGCAAGGGCACATGCGCCCCCGAGCTTCATTTCATTCACCTAAGTAGACTACTGGTTACTAATAGCTGGATGGAATGAAGGTTCATTCACAAGATCAAATGAAAAACTTGACTCAATTAGGGAAGGATTTGTTTCATTTTTTAATGAGTTTCACACATGAAAAATAATTATGCTCATGGAGCCTTGTTTCATTTTTTAACGAGGTTGACATAGTAAAACAACTATCCTCCTGGAAACTTGGATCATGGCTTCCAAGTGGAAGGAACACATGCCAAAGGACCCACCTTGATCATGGCTTCCAAGAGGTCTTCGTTCGAAGGAAGAACAATTATCTGGAAGCAACACATGCCAAGGGAATCAATAGGGATAGAAATATCAGTTTCAAATGTCCCCATTGAAGGGTTCACTGTGTCAATTACTGGATATAAGTCAAAATAATTCTAGCAAACAATGAGAGGCTCGCTTGCATCGGTAACTGAAAACATGGGACTAGTTGCCACATAATTAACCCTTGGTGGGGTGGATACCACTTCCATATAAGGAAAATTAAGGGATGTCAGATGGATGGTAGTAGAATCGATACCAATGAATGAAAGCTTGTCAATAGTCACAATTTTTCCACTGTGAGGGAAATACATCACTCGAAAGAGTGCGTACACGAAATATTTCATGGCATAGACATAGTGTCACCCAAGGAGAAAATTAAAATCCAAGGGGCCTTGGAATACCATAATATCAATACATATAGTTTTACTTTCCAAGGTAATAGGTAGATTAGGAAGGATCCTTAAAGGTTCACTAATGGTTTTATTAAAATCTAGTATATTCTGTGTAACATGCAAAAGTTGAGGGGAACCCAAATCTTGCCAAGCAGTCGAGGATAAAATAATAACATAAGCACCGTCATCTAAATTTGTACGATGCACATTCTTACCATAATCCTTAACAATTATTTGGAAAGGGGTGGAAGAAGGAAGACAAGGCTCTACTAGTCTACTCCAAATAAAGGAAATAACCTCATTACTTGGAGGGGGTTCCGTGGAAAGGGGTGAAATTCTCCCTTGTGTAGAAGAATCTAAAGTAACAAGAAGAAATCGAGCGGTATGAATTTCACTCTCTACAAGGAGAGTGGGATCGACCGAATGTGAAATCGATTTGACCATTTGATAAAATAGCAGTTCTTCAACCTGGGTGATATGCATTTCAGTCTCTAATGGAAGACTAGGATTGAATGTACTTTGAATTAGATCAGTCACTTTGTCAATTGATTGTAGGTTGGGAGAAAGTTTACGATAACCAATTGGAAGTTGTTGTTGTGGAGTAGTAAGGTTTTTCAACAATTTTGAGGCTTCATCCATGTGAGGGAAAAGGTGAGTTTGAAGACTCCCTTTTCATAACCTACAAGGAAACCTAACTTTCTCATTTTTCCCTGAAACCTGGCATTCATTTCTCAATGGATCAACGATAAGTTGATGAGAATGTTTAAACCACACTTCTAACACGTTTTAAATACCAGTACAATCAATAAGAAGCTGGTCACCCTTACAAATATTGCAAGGGTATTTGGGCTTACAATGCATATTGGAGGGTCCCTCAAAATTACCAATACTTACATCCGTAGATGGTTGGTTGACTTCTTTCTTATATTGCTTCTTCTTCTTCTCCCTCTTAGCCACCTGGTTAATAGCATCAAGGCTTTTACCAAGAGAAGAAGAAGAAAGGGAGGAAGACATGTTGGGTGAAGGAGGTAAAGGGTCAACATGAGATTAGTGATATTGATACAGAGAAATCAATGTAGAAATTATACAACAAGAATGTATATCATGGATTCAATCTGATCTAACAATGTGCTAAAACTAGATACTAAATCAATTCTACATATCAATTGCGGAATTAAAAATACAATCGCCAATCACATGAAGCAAAGAAGAATCAATCAAACCACAACACAGATAATTTACCGGGGAAATCTTGCTGCTCAAAACCCCACTATCTTCTATTGTATATTCAGCATGGATACATGAAATAATTACATACAAATCTTCTCACAAGAGCCCTCCTGTACTCAACTAACTGTCTCACACTGTACTGGATAAAACTGACCAATACTTAGCCAATTTTCTGCCTCTTGATAGCCTTCCTTGCTTGCGCAATTCATGAGGAATGAAATCCCTATTTCTTACGAATTTCAGCCTTTCTCAACTGCGCTAGTATCATGGGAAATCCTGTGGTGTTTTTAACTACATCTGGGCAACCTGCTAATATCACAACTAATAGTTAACTTCCCTTTAACCTTTGTCTCAACTGGGTTGTTAGAGTGAATTCTAATCGCAAGCGTACGAAAAAATATCACTTTAGCTGTGCATAACAAACAACCCTAACATCAAAGTTGGCTGTCAATTTCCTTAGATCTGCAGTTAGTTGATCAAAATAAATGTTAAAAAATCTAGATCTATGCAGTTAAATACATTAAACAACAAATAAAAGCAAGAGTTGCTCCATGCATTCAGTAGACAAGACAAGAATATTTTTAAAGAACTTTTCTATTTATGACACTTGGGAAGGGAACATAGACAGATGTTACCAGTCCCCCTCAATGGGATGGGTTCTTGTATGTCCTCAACGCTTCAGATATATTATATATCTCTCTCTCTCTTGATGGTGTAGAAAACCCAAAGAAAAAATGTAACTTAAGGGGAGCTCACAAACAAAAAGGTAGAAAAATCTGACAATGATGGAGGATCAAAGTCAGACCAAAAGTATAGATCTAGAGTGATATTTAGGCAAAAAAATGTAGTGAATGAATGTAAAAACCCTTCTATTTATAACACAATATTGAGTTAGTCTAGATATTGGTGCATAATTAAAATATTATTAACCAAATCTAGATCCAACTTTTATGGAATATTTTATTATTTTTGTTGGAGGGAAAAAGAATTTGAATTTGGTCAAATCCCTTTATTGTAAATAATAAATAAATAAATGATTTATTTATTATTTTAAGAATATGGTTGAGTTATAATTAAATAAATAATGATTTATTCAATTATTTATAAATGATTTAGTCAAATTTAACAAGGAATATCATTTAACAATGTTTTAAATAATTATTCCTAGAAAATAATAAGATAAATAGTGATTTATCTAATTAATTTTCCTATTTTGGGTTAAATATGACTAGGAATATTAATTAAACTGTTGCTTAATTAATTATCCTTTGAGGAAAATCAAACAAATAAGGATTTATTCTATTATTCCTCATGAGGTTTCTTGCTTAGACCATAAACAACTTAATAAATTATTGATTACTAAGTTATTTTTCATAGTGAAAGCAATTTTACTAGGGTAAAATTGGTCTTACATGGTGTACTTTGGTCCATCTAATAGTAACAGGTTAGATGACCAAAAAATGGTGCAACATGGGTCTCCACTGGAACTGACATGCATGCAACTATTAATAGTAAATCATCAGTTGCATGGTAGATCACTAATTGTGAATTAAATAAGATTTAATTTACTTAATCTCTCACTAGTGCAACAAACAATTACAACTAGTCCAACTGACTTTAACTCACTTAACCGATTTCTCATGCATTAAAATCATGCACTTAACTACAAATTTAACTCTACAACACATAGAATCACTCTGCATGCCTCACCAACTACCCTCAACTCGAAATTCATGATCTAAACGAGTTTATCACACTTGGTTAACTATCACAAGTGATTATGAGATATGATTACAATTTATTGTCGAATTTAATTTAATTAAGGGATAATTAAATTTGAAACATATCCAATTTATTAAATAAATTGAATTTCACACTAATATATCGCTAGGACCCATCACTACATGACCTGTGGTCCCACACTAGTGTAGGTGCTATCATGTTGTTTCTGGATGCTAATTTCACTGTTTCTTGTTGCAAACTTCAACACTCGCTCTCTACAAGAAAGAAATGTCCTTACATGCGTACATGTACCTCTTGCATGTGACATGCAACTCTTGCATGCAACATGTAACTCTTGCATGCAACACTTCTCTAGTGTTGTTCGCACATGCAAATCTTGCATTCAAAACTTCTCTAGTGTTTCTTTCACATGAAACTTTTGCACGAAACACTTTTGAAACTGAATAGCCTCCAAACAACTAACTTAGTATAATGCATCTGTCATCAGAGTCTTCTAAATGATGCTAGTTACTGCACATGTCTACTGGACACTCTATGCTGCTGACATCTGCATCCATGCACTTTGCACTGCTGCCAACTCTAATCTGTGCTCCAATATCCGACACCTGTCACTTTGATTTCTGTCTTCCTGAAATATGACTGCATCAATCTAATCGATCATGCTACCGCTTCTCTATGGGCTCCTCGTAGCTAGGTTCGCTCCATGAGCCCCACCATCTCTAGGACCTTGCCCAATTTATTCTTGGGAACAATTCTGCACATTGCCCCACCTCACACCTGGAGGTATAGATGCATGTACTCCCTCTGCCCATATGGCTCGAAATTTCCCCCTCCTAGAGGTCTCTGCATGAGTGGACTCTTCGACTCGGTCTGCTCTCTGCTTCTCCAATTGTGGTTGCTCCACAACCTTCTGAGATTTCTTATGAGACTGCATGTTGAGAGGCTTCGTCTCAACCACCAAGTCACTAAACTCTTCTTTTCTCCTCAAATATTTTCATGCATCTTTTACCTCAAGTTCATGCAGGTTCTTGACTCGCACACATTGTAATTGTCCCGCTATCGCAAAATTTTTCTAAAACAAGAGTTGATTTTTAATCGACGATATATCCCTCATCTGAGCTCCAATTCGACCGATTGTTTTTTTCAATTTGGGTATTTTTTCCCAAGGAATCCAAATATGCTATTTGTTTTGAAAAATTTTCGTCCAAATTTTCAAATATTCTTTGCAAACTCGCAACCCAAAATATTCCTTCTCTCATACCATGTTATAACACAGCTCCGATACCATGTAGAAATTATAAAACAATCATATATATCATGGATTCAATCCGATCTAATAATGTGATAAATCTAGATACTGAATCACTTCTAAAAATAAATTGTAGAATTAAAAACACAATCACCAATCACATGAAGCAAAGAAGAATCAATCAATCCACAACATAGATAATTTCCCGGGAAAATATTGCTGCTCAAAACCCCACTATCTTCTATTGTATATTCAACATAGATACATGAAACAACTACATACAACTATTCTCACAAGAGCCCTCCTATACTCAGCTAACTGTATCACACTATCTTAGATAAAAATGACCAATACTTAGCCAATTTCATGCCTCCTGACAGCTCGCCTTGCTTGCAAAATTCATGTGGAATGCAATCCATATTCCTTAGGTATTTCAGCCTTTCTCAACTGCGCTAGTATCATGGGAAATCCTATGGTGTTTTTAACTACATCTGGGTAGCCTGCTAATATCAAAACTGTTAGTTAACTTCCCTTTAACCTTTGTCTCAACCGGGTCTCCACTTGAATTGGCATGCATGAAACTATTAATAGTAAATAATCAGTTGCATGGCAGATCACTGATTGTGAATTAAATAATATTTAATTCACTTGATCTCTCACTAGTGCAACAAACAGTTACAACTAGTCCAACCGAATTTAACTCACTTAACTGAGTTAACTAATTTCTCATGCATTGAATTCATGCACTTAACTACAACTTGTACTCTAAAACACATAGAATCACTCTGCATGCCTCACCAACTACCCTCAACTTGAAATTCATGAGCTAACTGAGTTTGTCACACTCAGTTAACTATTACAAGTGATTATGACATAAGGTTACAATTTATTGTCAAATTTAACTAAGGGATAAGTAAATTTGACACATCCAATTTATTAAATAAATTGAATTTCACACTAATGTATTGCTAGGACCCATCACTACATGACCCGTGGTCCCACACTAGTGTAGGTGCTGTCATGTTGTTTTTGGATTCCAATTTCATTATTTCTTGTTGCAAACATCAACACTCGTTGAGGTGAAGCATCTAGTTGAGGTGGAACAATTTGAGTATTTGAGGCTTGCAAAGTTGAAAACAACCATATCGGTAAATCTATGGTAAATACAGGTAATGAAAATGTAGCCATATAAGCAGGACCAACATTTCCAAAGCAAGCAAAAGGACTAGGATTCTTGTTAAGATGGGTTCCTTGGTTGGTGAATTCTAAAACTTCTTCCATTAGATTCAAATTTAGTGAATTTTATTTAAAAATTTAACAATATTAATGATACAAATTCACAATCCACACCTAAGGTCTCTAAAAAAATAAAATAAAAAAAATAACACACGTTAACAAATCTAGGAGTCAAACCACACAAACAAACTTTTCACAATGAAATCACTAGTTGGTGAGGATCCAATGTCACAAAAATCAAGGTGAAAAGTATATATAGATAGAGCGGGTGGAACCAATTACCCTGACAACCTTTTTAAGGAAACAATCTGGTGCAAGTATCTCCACTTATTCTATCTCGAGTGAATGTTACCATCCAAAAGGTCCAAGTCAGTGCAGTCAACGTCTATTCCAGGTACAGTAGAGACCTTCCCTCCATCGTCACCTCAGGAAAAATCCCTAATATTATGATCACTAAGGTTACCAACTATAAAAATTCAACTTGGGGAGATAGTCACAGATCCAACGTACACGTAAGGACAGAGTAACTAAGATAAGTCCCCTTGAAAGATCCTCAACATGGTTAATCTGAGGTTTAATTCCAGGTGACCCCAAGTACCTTTCAACACCATTTTTAATGCATGAAAATATTCTACCGTAACCAATGAAGCAGGTATGATTAATTCACCGAGTCCGATATGACCTCGTGCATAGCTCCTGTGTAAGAGGATTTTCCCAGAGAAAAATTGTAATAACTGGATTTACTCCCTACCACAATATTCTACTATTTTTTTGTAGCTTTGGAAATTTAACTCACTTCCCTATTCCAAAACCCTAACCTGATCTATGTTGGTGGAATGAGCCCTAAAAATGTAAAAATTATAGATTGATTTTATTAGCATCGTGTTTTAAAGCTGTTATTTACTCAAAGGGTAAATGGATATGAAACTTTGATGATGTTTTTACCAGACTCCAATACTCTAATACAACCAAAAATGAAATTGTGATATTTTCTTTCGATGAATTCCTAGTTATGGGAGAGAGAGAGTCTTTTGATTTTTAAAAACAAATGCAAAACTAAAATTTCAATAACTTTTTCCAAACAAGATTCCAATTTTCTCTTTGAAATAAATCCTATTGATAAAATGAAACTACAATTTCAATTCTCTTTCAAGTCAAATAAGCAAAAAGTCTCTTTCACAAATAATCATTCACAATTCTTTGAAATAAATGGAGAAACCAATAAAAAAATTAAATGGAATTTTTGTATTGAATGCTTCAACTTAATGATGTCTACAAGTGAAATCATGAAAGACTCCAAAAAATGAAAATAAATGATTTCCTTTTAACATTCAATAAATAGAATCAGTTCTTCACGAAAAGACTACTTTTTTAGAAAACCCTAACTTCACTAATCTAGAAGATATTTCATAAATAAGCATAGTATTTATCTTAAACAAATAATATAAATGATAAATATGGTATTTTTGACATAAAAAGACAAGGAAATAAAGATCTAGAAAACAACCTATCCTTTTTTGATAAATCAACAAAACAAGCCAGATGAACCCCGAGCCAAATTTCTGAAAAATGGTTAAATCTCAAAAAGGATTCACTATGACATCCAACAAGTTCATAGAAGGCATTTGAATATAAAAAAAAACATGAATGACTACTCAGAAATAAAAAACCACTCTAATTAGGAGAAAACCTATTTTGTTTTCAACAAATCCTAAGGCTTCCGCAAGTTGCCTGTGGAATCCAGTGTGCATGTGCACTGTTGGTGAAACAAAACCACACATATCTGTGCTCTGTATCCAAAGAAAATTCATGAAAATCAAGAAAGGTTTAAGAAAAAATAAAAACAAGGAAATCAAACGAGAGGATATGGAAAGTCACTACTTTTCTAATACTTAGATAAGTCTAATTAAAAAGTTTGAGAAGCAAAACCAAGAAAAAAAAGAGAAATAAGAAGCTCCCTAGTGGAGTTGCCAATTTTTTACATGGACAAATTCCTCTTGCAGAAAAGAGAAATCTCCATAGATTTCTAAGGGAAAATTAGAAACAAACAACCAATTGAATAAATATTTCCCTAAGAATTCTTTGTTTGAATCATCAATACAAGAAAATGAGGATACAACCCTTACCTATTTGCGAAATTCTTGATGGAGATCCCCGCTCCGTCTAGTTGAAACTCCTCAATGCTTTGAACAAACTTGCAATCATAGACATAAAAGGAATCAAAGGCATATGCAATAAAATAACTCAAACAAGCTTAATCGAATGATCAAGGAGATTAAAAATTGATTATTATCTTAATGAAAAAACAAGAGGAATATTAGTTATTGATCAATTCAGAAAGACAATACAATGGAAAAAATATTCATTTATATTATTTATAGATAAGAGGAACCTTACATCCTTAGCCTTGATGTCATGAGGCTCCTCTCAAATGTCTCCAACCTTCTCCTTGGATGATTAGCTTCCTAATCTCAATTCAAAAACATAAGAGTACCTTTTGTGAACTCTCCTAACCCTCTAGCCTCTATTCAATTCATAGGCCAAGTAGAGGAATTTTGAGATCCAAAAGAGATGGATGGGATCCACTAATAGTGGGATTAGGATTCCTTGATCAAAGGGAATTAGCTCCATGATATGAGCGGTAAGGCTCGAATATACACGACCTAGAAGCTTTCAGTTGGGATATATTCACCCAACAAGGCTTCTAGAAGTTAATTTTTATTTATACTTTTCATTGAGTCATGTGCGCAGTCTACAGTGGAAGAGAAAGTGCATTTCTACGCAGGTTTCAATGGAAGAAATTGCGCATGTGCAGAAACATACTGAGGAAAGTGTGCAGGTCATAGGAAACAAGTTAAAAGGCCCTTTTCCCCAAAATTCATCTTTTTTTCAAGGTTATTGGATTACAGAATTGCAAGGGAGTGTATTGAAACATTTTTATGGATGGTGAGAGATCCATTTGAAGGGTCAAGTGTCATGGTAACAAAATGACGTGTAACAAGAGGATAAAATTTTCTTATCATATAAGCTCATCATTTGGATGAATCCTTCGGAGTATTCTTAACAAACCCTAGGAAGGAGTGGTTCGGTCTCATCATGATTGATGAGTCCTACACTGTTCACGTTTTACGAGTCTAGTGAAGGGATAACTAGATGTTGTTTTCATGTTTAAATAGTTTGAAAAGACACAAAAAGAAGACTCATTCAGTTATTTCAATGTAAAGTTTAACGAGCCCAGAGAAAGTGAAATTCCACGTTTTTCAATTTTAGGGAGAGAGGAGAAAAACATAAGTAAACACCATGATGTCATTTTTCATAAATTTAGTCTATTAATCTCGAAAAAGGGTAAAATGATGCGAGATATAAATCTATTGATCATGATTATTTAATGTATACTATTTTCGTAAATAGTCTAGTTCAGTCTAGAAAAGGGGTAAAATTATACTAAATAGATGACTATTCATTTACTTTTTCGACTTCGAATAGTCAAGTATTCGATGATCTTTGCATATCTAGAGAGTATAAAAAGGGCTTAAAATAAAACTCCAGGGTTTCATTTTTCGTAATTTTAAATAGCCCTAAAAAGTGATAAAAGTTTTCTCATTTTCCAAATGATTAATTTTAATGATTTAACCGAGTTTTGCACATTAAATTTAAAAAGTCATCATAACTTCTAAAAAATATAATAAAACCATTACAAATTTGAATTTTCAAAGGTCAAAGGCATAAAATAATATTTTGATGGACTAAGATGCCTATAAAAATGCAAAAGTAAAAAATATTTTCACCATTTGAGTTTTTACCATTTGAGAGCAATTGAGAGGGCAATTTTACCAAAAACTTCAGAGGTGGATTTTGACCAAACCAGTGGACTTAATCACAAATAATTTTCTCCAGGTAAGAGATATTTCCGTTATATTTGTTTTTATTGTTTCTATTTTTCATTTTTCCGTGAATTTTCAAATTTTCCATGAATTTTCAATTTTTGGGGGGTTTTTTAATTTTAAAATCTGCTCTTAGGGGTGCACAATTACCCTTCATCAAGCCCACACACCCCAAATCTTTTTTATACATATAAAAACATGATTTTCATGGTTTTTCCTCACGGAAACCATGAAAATGGGCTATGCTCATAAAAGGCAGCCATGCATAGTGCCGAGGGTTTTGAAAAAATAAGTAAAAAACCAAAATTTTTATGCAAAACTTATTAGATTATTTTTTAATCCTCCTCTAGTGCTATTTTAATGGTTTTTGAATTGCCAAGATGGATTTGAGGCAAAGAGAACATGAGGTTCAAGATGCGGAAACTCTCAATTATCTGAAAACACAACATGACTTAAGAAATTGCATTTTATAAAAATTATGGATGATCCCGGGCATGAAGTCTCAATTAGATTTACTAACATGGATTGTAAGAGCATGGGACATTTAGGAACAATGTTTCATGATAGGAGACCAAAGGCTTGGCATAGATGAAAATTACATCTATTTCTTGACTGGAATTTCCTGCAAAGGGGTTGACATCTCATTGTACGGGCACAGTCTAGGCAGAGAAACAATAACAAATTACCTGAGGAAACATTGTTTTCCAGGGTATCAACTCAAATATAAGCGAATTGACATAAAAACGATTGCGAGGCTTCCCTGGAGAACTATTTCATTATTGTGTGGAAGTGCAGTGCTTAATTTTCTCACTAAGGCCCAAATGTAGCTTTCAGTGGAGTGCTCATAGCCTACTATATTCAACTAGTGTGAAGGGGTTGTTTCCAATCTCAAAGGGAAACTAACTAGAGCAAAGACTAGAAAACTCAAAATATTTGGGCATGGTTCCACTGTGATATCATTTTCTCTAGAGAGGATTCCCATTCTTGCCCCATAGTAGGTTTCTTGTATATGCAAGAGGACATCAAGATGTTCATATGCTTTTGTGGGTTTCGTTGATGACACACCACAAAGGTGATGGCCTAGTTGTGAGGTATACTCCTAAGTTTTTTTAGGTGGATGGAATGCCTAATCATCATGATCGAGGAATTTCCATATGTAGTCATGGATTACACTCGTGATCCAGATATACCAATTCTAGCAGGGATGTAATGTGGTGACATAGGTAAAAATTTCACATTTTGGTTATTTCTGTGTTTTCATTTTTTGTTTTTGTTTTTTTACATCCATGAATAACTATCTAAAATAGTAATTTATATGTGGTCCCATAAACCCAGCAGGATTACAATGCTTTGATAAACAGGGCGATCAATCAACAACTCTTGTGGTACCAAACCTCGATGCAACATAGGCTTTGGTTGACCTTGAGCACAACCTAGAGAGGTTGAATCTAGACATCCAAAGACTAGAATTCATGACTTTCCTCTCCGCTACCAGAGGCAAGTTGTGGGAGTTCCTGGATTGATCAATCACTTGCTACGACGAGTAGCTCACACCATTGTCTGCTGCCATGATCATCACCATGCTTAGTTTCTAGTCATAGGGATATTTTTTTTTTTGTCATATGTACATGTTCAGATGGTAAAGGCCACAACACCTCATATGTTTTGGATGGAAATTTGTAAAGCCACACTTTTTACAAACATTATGATTAATCGAAACTACTACTATTATCTTAGTTTATCTTGTTCAATATGTGGATGAATATTGTTTTCTTTCTTACATCTATTACAAATGTCGATTTGACACATAATTCACCAATGCATCAGTTAATGTGTTTAAATGTCTTGAAATGTGTTGATATTCAATGTAGTCAAATTGTCTCTCTAAGACATGAATCCGCAAAAACATTCTTAACATTGTTGAACTTCTTACTAAATAGGCACCATTTAAATGTAATACTATTAGTTGATAATCTAACCTAATGATCAATCGATGCATGCCAAACGAAATGGAATCAGATAATAGATCAATAACTCCACTATAATCTATGATTTTATTTGTTGTTCAACCAAGGCATATTCCATGAATAATAACTAACTCATCAGTGGGTGAATAAATAGCCTAGGTTGCAGAAGAAAAATTATGAGTACTACGACTAGCGCCATCGGCGAAGCCAATGTAAGTTTTAGGGAGCGTTGACATCTGAAAATCAAGTGTACCACAAGATAAGCAGGAGAAGTATCATAAAATCGTAAAAATATGCTAAACTTGTCACACAATTATAAAAAATATGATACAAGTAATGTATAAATATTCATGGAGTGAATTAAACATAATATTTCTTTAGGTAAAGACCATTTCTAGGACTTCCAAAAGAAATGCCGTCATAAACAACTAGCTCATAAGCCCCTTTTTCTAGTACACATTTTACAATGTAAGGACCATGTCACATGGGCTTGAATTTACCGGCACCTAGTTTAACATGTTCTTTATCATAGACCAAGACTAGGACACCTTCTGAATGTGAACAAGGATTTACATTTTAATCAAAATGTGCCTTAACTCGTTTCTTATGAGTCTCACTAGATAGTGCAACATCACATAGAGTCTCATCTAGTCGTGCTAAGTATAAAAAGCGTTCCTCCTTTGCATAAGTGGTTGGTAATAACTCTATTTCCAATTTCAAAGACGATATTTCAAATTCAATAGGGAAAACTGCTTCCAAACTGTAAACCATCTGGAAGGGAGTAAAATTGGTCTAAGTTTTTGCTGAGGTATGATATGCCCACAAGGATGGAAAAAGCATCAGATTCCACTTTTTTTTAATGAATTCCGACAATACATTTAATCATGGTGGTAAAAAAATTGTTAAAGGCTTCTACTTGGCCATTTTCTTGGGGTAATATGGAGTATAATTGTCATGTCACAAGTCTACATTTGCCTAAATTTAAGTCATCATAAAGTTTTAAAAATGGCTACCATGGTCCATCACGATGGTTTGTGGAACACCGAAACTTGAAATCACATGATTGAATATGAAAATGGATGCAGTTTCACCATCATCCTTATATGTAGGCATCACCTTGGCCCATTTTGTAAAATAATCCACTTCTAGGATAATATACCCATGCCTGTCGACCGAGTGAAGATTACATGAAATGAAATCGATTCTCCATTTGGAAAAAGGGCAGAAAACAATGATTGGGTGAAGAGGAGTTGGAGGTTCACACATTTTTTATGGTAAAATTGGAAATATGGCACTTATAGAACATGGTTATACAATCTTTGAACATTTAAGACCAAAAATACCTAACCCGCAATATTTTCTGAGTAGTGGAAAACCCTGAGATATGAACTCCAAAAGCTTTAGAATGAAAATCTTCAATTCCTTTCTAGCTTCCTCATGATTCAAACATCGCCTAAATATGGAATCAACACCACGACGATAAAGTGTATCACCAATAATAGTGTATTGCTAGGATTGGTACCAAATAGGACGATGATCAGTTCGAGACAATTCTAGCTGAAAAGAATGAGTTTGAAGATACACGATAATATATCCATACCAGGGATATAAAGTATGATAAGAAAGAGTGATTAATATAGAAGAGAATTCTTCGCTACGATTTCTGCCTCAGTATAGGAAAAGTCACATAAAAACTCAACAAATACCAATGGTGTATGTTTTAACACGTGTTTGAGTGCATCAAAATATTTTTGAGCAAGCTTATCCCATGTAAATGAGATGCCCTTTTTAAACTGTCAAGCAAAATATTTAGTTAGCTCGGGCATAGTTCAAGATGAATCTACGTAAAAAGTTTGCTTTCCCTTTCAAAATTTGGAGTTGGCATAGGTTGGAAGGAGGAGGAAGATTCAAAATAGCCTCAACCTTGAGGGGATCGACACAAATGCCTTCCTTTGACATGAAAAATATAAATAATCAACTAGATTGTACAAAAAGAGCACACTTGTGAGGATTCAAGTGGATATTGTAATGACTACATCTGATAAAGATAGCTCTTAAAAGCATTAGATGATCTTCCTATTTCAGTGAAAGAGATGGTAAATCATCGAACTAGGGTTGAACAATATGTTTGATATTGTGAAAATCATAAGACATGGTATATTGAAAGCTTGCGCCAACATTATTTAGTCCAAATGGGAGTTTTCGATAAGAAAAGGTTTCCTATGGAAAAATGAACGCAATATTATGCTGATCAACATGGAGTATGTTTATTTGGCTGTAGTCGAAAAATCCATCCATGAAAGAAAATATTACATTACCTGCAAAATCGTCAATGATTTAGTCGATATAAGGGGTACGATAGTTGTACTTGGGACAAGATTTGTTAATATCCCTATAATCTAAACATACTCTGATGAGCCCTTGCTTTTTGTTAACTAGAACAATATTGGAAACCAAATAAGTCAAGGGAACAAGATAGATAAAACTTGATTTAAGTAGTTTTTCAACCTCAACTTTTATGGTAACAACCTTTCGTGGATGCACTAGAAGTAACTTTTGTATGACAGGTTTGGAATCCAGGTAAGTCTAGATTTCATGAATAACTATACTAGGGTCATTTCCCGACATTTCCTCATAGGACCAGGAAAAAGTGCCATGAAATTCTTGGAACAAGGATTTGTACGTTTGAATCTCTTCAAGTGAGCATGAAGCACCTATGTGAATGTTATCAATAATACTTGATTTGACTGAGATGTTAACTGGAGTGGTTGTAGATATGTTTCCTAAATTATTTTCAGATTTGGATTGAATAAATGACATAGGACATTTAGGATTCTCTACAATCTCAGGCGCAAATATGGTAGAAAAATAATTCTTGATTTTATCAAGGCTAGGTAGAAAATATGAACGATGACGATAATTGTCCCAAGGAATTTCATCCAAATTCATTATTTCCACGATGATTTCATTTTTTGGAAACATTTTATCGAAGGGAATAGGGAGTTAAATTTTTTCTAACTAAGATAATTGAGAATAATCATCAGTGATTTGATTCACTCGATCAATTTTAGATGATGGTGGATCAGAAAACGTTTGAACAGTCTGATAAGCTAATTCAAATGGGCTTAAAGGTTTTTGAAGAATCAATGCATATATATATTAGGGTTTGGTTCTTCGATCTTGATAATTACTTGTGATTATTTTGGCTTATTTACCTCTTTATTATCTTTATATTTCATCAAGCAATTACCATATTATGTGTGTATGAAGATCAAAACAAGAGACACAAGATATAGGGACTATGCTAGGGAAAAACCCCCCTCGAGGGGAAAACCCAGTCAAGATAATTCTTCCTTTCAATAATATTCTTTGAGACTCTTAACCCTATACATGAGCCAAAATTTCTCTCCACACCAAGTTAGCCTTCTAGATCTCCAACCTAGCAGCGACAACAACTAATCTTGTAGTGGCTTCACATATTTACAACAACAACAACTTCCAAACTTCAAAGAATTTGATCTCCCAAGAGAGACCATGAAACAAAGATATTCCTTCAAAAAAATTTCGGTTTTCTCTTTCTCTTTTAGATAGACCTAACTCGCACTTATTTTTCCTCCTTTTCCAATTTTTCACTTTTTCCCTTGATGCCATTAGATGCAGTGAATTGATGAGAAAATGAATTCGACCTCCTATCATTTATAGCCTTCTGATGGGTTTGAATTCCTTCCTTTGAGGCCGACTTGATCTCCTTTAGGCAGACATGATGTGGAGGGCTACTAGAACACTTTTGACTAAAAAATAAACCTAACTACATGATTGAAAAGCCTAAGGAGTTTTAATATAAATCTGTAATGACTAACCTAGAAGTTTACAATTGGGAACTTATACTAAACATGACCCAAGCATGAAACCCATTCTTTAATAAGTCTTTTAATAATAAAAATAAATATCAAAATAATAATATTTTGTTTAATTCAATTCTTTAGATGAGTACAATAAATATAAATTATGAAGACCGAACATAGCTACAATCTTCAACACACTCTCTTAACTAGGGAGGTATTAATAATATACAAAAGGAAGCTCTCAAACTATATGAAACTATGGAAAAAATTTAGGCACCGCAATGCCAGGGACTAGATTCCTGACCAGGGAAATCTATCCATTTGTTCACTCATCTCTTTAGGCACCGCAATGCCATGGACTAGATTCATGACCAAGGAAATCTATCCATTTGGGACTAAGGTGGACTAAAATTTTCAATTTCTATAGGTACCATCAAGCTTACTTACTAACCACCAACCCAATGAACTAGGTGCACATCCACTCGATGCCACCCTCTCTACTATACATCAACATAAGGTGCTGACCTCAATGTATTTCTAGGAAATGCCTCACTCGCAAAGCCTTAACACACCTTGATCCAACAGATCAAGAACATTTCCAAGAAATGGTTCACTCACAAAACGTTAACATATCTCTTATATATCATTAATATTAATAAAATCAACAATATTTATTAGACCAATATTGTCTCTTAAATATTCAAACTTCTTGTTAGGAAGAGCCTTTGTTAGTATGTCAACCACCTGTTCATCGGTCGGGACATAATCCATCTTCATGATCCCATCTTGTACCAAATTCCTGATGAAATGGTATTTATTGTTGATGTGCTTCATCCTAGAATGAAACATGTTATCTCCATATGTTGGAACATGGTCTCCTACGAGCTGCGAAACTCGTCCATTTTGGATACTTTTTATTAGTTTTAATCTAGCGCAGGGGTTTGGGGTAGGTCAAAGCCCCGAAAGCATTGTAATGGGTAAAAGGGTAAACCAGGGGTCCAAAAACCATGGTTTGCAGACCATAGGAAAGTCTAGGCTAGATTATTATAAATAGAGGAAAAATTTGTATTGTAAGGTAGAGAAATGAAGAGCTATTGATGCGAATTGCGGTTTAAGTTATCTGTTTGGGTTTTTGGGGAAAGGACTCCTATTGGCTGTGTGCACGGAGATCGAAGTCTAGCTGTGTGCAGACCTTGCTGCTGTGTGCGCAGGTTGGGAAGGGAACTGTAAGAAGGAATTGATGAATTGATGAATGAGAAAGGTTGATATAGAATTGACTCTGTGAGTACTCTTTGTGTGAATCATTGGTAATTACTGCATTATGCGTTGTCTGTATCTAAGCTGCGAATATTTGTGTTAGTGTGTTTTATATATCTGGATCTGTTCTATTCTGTTTATGCAATACTGTGCTACTGTCGTAAAAGCATATAATTATAGATCTAACGCACATGGATGCGAATAGAGACCTACTTGTCCTTGTGCGGAATAAGGTGATTTGGGTATCACAGGGCCAAACACAGTTCTGCTTGCCTTACCTATCCTTTCTCAGGGTGTGGAAACCTGGTTCCAACACCCACCCATACTACTTTAGGTGAGACTTTGACCTACGCAAGTAGGTCATTTCTGAAAGGGCCAGTAGTATAAGGGTTTGCTGGCAAACCTTGCGCTCTGAACCTGGGTCAGGACTGTTCGAGCCAACAAATGGTTTCGTTGCGGGACCTGAAGCATTTTGAGGAAGTGATCAGGTATCGACAAGCGAATACTGAAGATATAACACGGAAGTGAATGAGCGCTACTCTGGATGAAAGTACAACATGGAGCGATAAGTACTATCGAACCAATTAAGAAAAGGATCACTCTTCCCGTAGCCCGCTGAGAAGAGAAACTATGCAAGGTTTGCCAGTTACCCCCATGTCAGACTCACGGGAGAACAAGCCCTCAACCGAAACCTCGATAGAAGGAGACATGGAAGTACACTTGAAATTAACTACCTTCAAAGGCATGGCCGACTCGGTATGGATTGCACAGGGGGTGGTAAGCGATACTATGAAGAGAGAAAAATTTTCCCTCGCCTTTGAAGAAAGAGATCTGGACTAGTATATGCGGTACATATCTCAAAACGGGAGCACATCCCTTCAAGATATTAAGGATGCCCTAAAATAGTAGTTACGGAAGCCAAAATCGTACTCTCAGTTGGTAGCAGAGGTAAAATACTTCAAGAAAGGTACGTCTGAGTCAGTGTGGGAGGCCGATTAGTGATTTAAGAAAGCAATCAGGGAAGGAGTATTTGAGTATGATGATAGGCAACATACAGAATGGTTCATCGATATGTTGTTACCTAACCTACACACGCCAATGAGTCACCAAACCTTTGAATCGCAGGAAAAAGCTGTGGAAGTCGCTATGAAACTAGAAGCTGCACCCAGAGAGGATACGTCGGTAGGGGTACAACAAATTCAGGAAGAACTTGGGGCTATGCATATGGAAATACAGAACCTGCGAAAGGAGCGAGGAAAGGTGGCCATGCAGATCTATGGTGCATACGATGTCGGGTATCTAGCCACATGAAGGATCAGTGTCCTCTACTGGCAGATTACATGCAGGTGGGAGGAACTAGTCCGATATGCCTAGGAGCAAGTGGGGAACCCATCCTATCACGACTAGGCTCGAGCGGACCTGCACCGTGGTGTGACGATTATCATGTAGCAGGACTGCATGATACAAACCATTGCCCTCGGCTTGGTGCGTATGTCCTAGAACTAAAGCAACAATGGTGCAGATTCTGCCGGTTGGTGGGACACGATGAGCATAACTGTCGTACTTATGAATTGATGATAGATCGTGGGAACTTGTATCGGGTACAGTCAGACCCTGCGTTGCTAAGAACTTCCACACACTTCGAGGGATCACCAGCAAGGGCAGAGGAGGTCGGGGATGAAGCGCAGGACGAGGACGTGGGCAGCTGATCTGCTATAACTGTAGAGAGATGGGGCACTTCGCAAGGGACTGCCCAAATCCTACCAGGAAATCCTGCAAGTATTGCCGACAGCTGGACCATGAGATTGAAGACTGCCCGATCCTTATAGCCAAAATGCAGGAAAAACATCCCACCCCTACGCAAAATGTGCAAAGAGTTAAAACCAATCTAAGGAATGCAGATCTGAGTGTAAAAGTCATGATGCGCAGTGAGATGGTCACCAACGGAGCAAAGTGATATGAAATTGTGTGAACAAAGTATTTCTTATACAGAGATTGATAGTAGGGGCTTTTACTGGTTATTTCACCTTTACTAGAAAGGATGAAACCAAAAGCTTCTGGCCCACATACTGGCTCTGCCTAAAGAAATATAATGTAAACACTAAATAGATCTGATCAATGAAAGTATTTGTTTATGTGCAAAGTATTCATTAATCAAAATTTTATGTGTGAATAAGCAAGTTCAGGTATTCTGCAATGGAAGTAATGTGGTTTGAAGTGAAGCTAAGGAGTTGTGTTCACTGTATAAGTCTGATTGGGAAAAGTGAACTTATGAAAAGTTACTGTATAATGAAGTAAAATATGAAATATAACAGCAAAAATGCACATCATAACAGTGAGCATTTGTTTAAGCAGTTCACCCCTCTCTTGGGCTACCTCTGTTGGGTCCAAAAGCCTCCAAATAGGCTTTTCCCTCTTTCATTAATGCTCAAATTAAAAATTACACTGTGTAGAAAGCCTCAAAAGGAAAAATTAGCTGCAAATTTAGAAATAGAGGACTGAAATCAGTATAAATCAACTATTCATTCACCTCCAATGGATGAGTATAGTCCAACACAGTTGATATTTCACCAGGCCTTGGTGGCTCCACAACCAAAGTCGTTGATAAAATCATTGATAGAGTGCCCTGATGGCTATGAAACCTATCCCAATAGCTCCAGAATGCTTCAATACCCAAAAATAAAAAAAAATTTCGTCCCAAATGGACTTCCCTAGCCAAAGTTATGGCTAACTGAAGTTTTGCCCAGTTAGGGCTAAAAATCCTCCACTAATTGTGGAGTAACTGCAGATAAGGCCACTAAATTAGTGAGTGGCGCCAAAACAGGTGGAATCTCCAACTTTATCTGTGCGGTTAGGGCTTGTAATAAATATGACGGTTTTTTGTTTTGAGTCGGTCACATGTATGAACGGTGGTAATTAATATAACCACATCCGCTGGGTTTGCGCGCCGATGCGTCTAAACCATGGTTCTGCGCCATAGGGTTGCATGAGAAGGGGGCTGGCCCTTCGGGGCTGGCCCCCTTTCGGGCCCGCCTAAACGAACTTCAGACTTTAAATAGAAACTCAAAGCAACCATTATTAAGATCCATTGCCGTGGCCTATTGGTTGGGCCATTTCGTTGGCACTGCCCTGACCCGGGGTCGAACCCTGCCGAGAACACAATAAAAATTTTGAACGCCATTTCGTTGGATATTAGGGCCATGTGGTGGCCTTCGGGCTGGCCACGTGGCACCTTTTGATTGGCGGCCTTCGAAATATTCTGCAAAATATTATGTGGAATATTCCACAGAATATTCTGTGGAATATTCTTTTTTTAATAATTTTTTTTTATAAAGTAAATTTTGGCCATTTTTTAACTGAAATTGGAAAACTTCAAAGCTGAATATCTTTCTCATACGGCGTCAGTTTTAAGTGCCATTCATGTCTATAGGATCGTTTTTCCAAGCTCTTTCCAGTCGTTCTGATTCGGACCAATTCTAAGCAACTTCATTTTTGAGCATTTTTCTACAAGAGACTTGATCTCCTGATCACACCTCCCAAATGGGAAGCTTTTGGACCCCAAAAGCTCTCTGATTACTGAAAATGATGATGTGGAGACTAATTATCCACTCTTCCACCCTTGAATAACTGAAATCTACCCGATTTCATCAAATGAAGCTTTTGAGAAAATGATAATCTGTCTCTGGAATCAACTGATCAACCCTTGCTAAGATTGACAGAGTCATGATGCAAATGATTAAAATTTGCAGAACAACAATTGTAATATCCAGAAAACAAAATTTTTCTACACTGATCAAACTTCCAGAAATACTTAAAATAAACTTCACCTTGCAAACTGTTCCCATGGCGAATTCTACCATTTTGAAACCAACTTTGTCCCATGCTGAATTGTGTGTCCTCCTTGCTTGCATTGCTTTGCTTTGGCACTTCATTCTATGCATTGGCTAACCCACAAGGTAATTTGTGCAACATAACATCATCTTCTTTCAAAGACAAACTGTTATTAAACTGAGACATATTATTAGCAACATCATAAAAAGGCGAATGCTCAAAATCTGGTCGTTTCAACATTAACAAAGTTAGACTTTGACTTGCATTAACCAGTCTTTTCAATTGACTTGCATGGAGTAAAGAAGATTCCAACTTCTTCTTGTGAGCTCTCACAATGTACTCTTTACCATATTTGAACAAGTGATACTTGTTTTCATGGCGATGAAAGATAGCCTTCCTGTCAAATAAATAAGGACTTCCCAAAACAATACCTGAGATATCAAGCGGCACCACATCAAGTTCCACTGTGTCAATAAAGTGTGCAGTTATTGCAAAGCGCAATATGCACTTCCTTGAAACTTGCAAATTGGCATCCTTGCATATCCATCCAAGTGGATAAGGCTTTGGATGTGGAATGGTCTCAAGTTTAAGTTGCTTGACCAAGTCTTCAGATATAAGATTTGCTTGTGACCCATTGTCAAATAGTGTGTCAATTTTGGTATGTTTTGAAATTACCCTCACATGGAAGAGCTCTATCCTCCTTTTTTCTTCATGAGTATCTTTGTGACAATTCAAAGAGCTAGAACTGGGAGTTGTGTCTTGCACCACTTCTTTCCCCTTAATGTTATTTAAAACCATGGCTATGCTTTTTGTGTCATCACTTGAGTCTGACCCTAAGTCTTGCTCAACTATTGCTACAATTTTCTCCTTTTCTTTGGTCTTGTTTTTTCTCTTGAATTTTTCTGGTTTCAGTTCAGGATGAAGCTTCCAACAATGATCTTCATCATGACTTGTCTTTGAATAGTTCTTGCAAAAAAACTTTCCTTTTTCTTTTCTTGAATTTGCAATTCTTTTCTTTCCTTTGTTTTTGAAATTACTATCCTCATCAAAAGTATTCTTTCCTCTAGCTTCTAAATGTGTAGCCTGGACACAGAATTCATCTAAGCTGATAGGATTGAACATTAGAATAGTATGTTGTAGGTAATTGTGCAAACCTCCTATGTATTTCAACAAGGTGTCTTGACTTTGTAAGTCTACTCCAAGTAGAAGTGCTCTGCTTCTAAACTCTTGGGTATAATCTTGCACATTTTGACCCTTAAGTTGCCTAAAATTTTTCCAATTCATGATTGCTTTCTGAATATGAGCAAGAGGATAAAATTGTTTCTTAATAGCTGTAATAAACTCATTCCAAGTTAGAGTTATCTTACCATGCTTTTTAATTTCCTCCTTGGTCTTGGCTTCCCACCAAACCAAAGCTGCTCCATCCATTCTCAAAGAGGCTAATTGGATTTTTGTTTCATCATCATGCAAATTCTGAATTCTTAGATAGACTTCCAGCTGTCTAATCCAGTTATCCAATTTTTATGCATTCACATCACCATTAAACATCGGCAACTCAAACTTCACATCAAGCTTTAACAAAAGATTTTTAAGAGATGTTTTTGTTTTGTGTGACTGATTGATATAAGTAGAAGAGGATGATGTGGAGGAAGAGGATGACGATGGAGATGGTGGATCACCATTTCCTCCATTCCATTTCTTAGACTCATCTTTGTCTTTCTTCCCTCCTGAAGAATCTCCTTCTTCTTTTTGGTTTCTAGACCCTTCTCCAACAATCCTATCATTTCTCTTCTGGTATAGGATCCTAACCATCTCAGTCATGTCCAAGAAAGCTTTTCTAAAGACTCTTTCTTCTTCCTTGGGATCCATTTCCTCATGTACTTCTCCTTCTCTAGAAGACATGTTTGTGGCTGATTCTAAGACTAATGAGGATGAAATGGAAGGTGGAGATAATGACACCCTAGCCCTCCTTGGTTGAGGATTAACTTGTGCTTTAACCAATTGACCTTCCCCTCTTGTCAATTTCAGCCTAGTAAGCATCAAATTTGCAGAATAACACAATATTCTTGCACAAATTTCACAAAATCTTAAGCAAAACCTAGAGCTCTGATACCAATCTGATCTGAAATTGTGTGAACAAAGTATTTCTTATACAGAGATTGACAGTAGGGGCTTTTACTGGTTATTTCACCTTTACTAGAAAGGATGAAACTAGAAGCTTCTGGCCCTCTTACTGGCTCTTCCTAAAGAAATATAATGTAAATAATAAATATATTTGATCAATGAAAGTATTTGTTTATGTGCAAAGTATTCATTAATCAAAATTTTATGTGTGAATAAGCAAGTTCAAGAATTCTGCAATGGAAGTAATGTGGTTTGAAGTGAAACTAATGAGTTGTGATCACTGTATAAGTCTGATTGGGAAAAGTGGACTTATGAAAAGTTACTGAATGTAGTAAAATCTGAAATATAACATAAAAAATTCACAGCATAACAATAAGCATTTGTTTAAGCAGTTCACCCATCTCTTGGGCTACCTCTGCTGGGTCCAAAAGCCTCCAAATAGGCTTTTCCCTCTTTCATTAATGCTCAAATTAAAAATTACACTGTGTATAAAGCCTCAAAAGGAAAAATTAGCTGAAAATTTAGAAACAGAGGACTGAAATCAGTATAAATCTACTATTCATTCACCTCCAATGGATGAGTATAGTCCAACATAGCTGATCTTTCACCAGGCCCTGGTGGCTCCACAGCCAAAATCGTTGATAAAATAATTGATAGAGCACCCTGATGGCTTTGCAACCTGTCCCAACAGCTCCAGAATGCTTCAATACCCAAAAATAAAAAAAAATTTCGTCCCAAATGGACTTCCCTAGCCAAAGTTATGGCTAACTGAAGTTTTGCCCAGTTAGGGCTAAAAATCCTCCACTAATTGTGGAGTAACTGCAGATAAGGCCACTAAATTAGTGAGTGGCGCCAAAATAGGCGGAGTCTCCAACTTTATCCGTGTGGTTAGGGCTTGTAATAAATATTAATTTTTTTTGTTTTGAGTCGGTCACATGTATGAACGGTGGTAATTAATATAACCACATCCGCTGGGTTTGCGCGCCGATGTGTCTAAACCATGGTTCCGCGCCATAGGGTTCCATGAGAAGGGGGTTGGCCCCCTTTCGGGCCCGCCTAAACGAACTTCAAACTTTAAATAGAAAATCAAAGCAACCATTATTAAGATCCGTTTCCGTGGTCTTTTGGTTGGGCCGTTCCGTTGGCACCGCCTCGACCCGGGGTCGAACCCTACTGAGAACACAATAAAAATTTTGAACGCCATTTCATTGGATATTAGGGCCACGTGGCAGCCTCCGGGCTGGCCACGTGGCACCTTTTAATTGGCGGCCTTCATAATATTTCACAGAATATTCTGTGGAATATTCCACGAAATATTCCCAGAATATTCTATGGAATATTCTTTTTTTAATAAAATTTTTTGTAAAGTCAATTTTGGCCATTTTTTAACTGAAATTGGCAAACTTCAAAGCTAAATATCTTTCTCATACGGCGTCGGTTTTCAGTGCCGTTCGCGTCTAAAGGATCGTTTTTCTGAGCTCTTTCCAGTCATTTTGATTCGGAACAATTATAATCAACTTAATTTTTGAGCATTTTTCTACAAGAGACTTGATCTCCTGATCACAAAGGAGGAGCTTGCCTCCCGAGAAGGAGTGAAGTTCAAAGAACAGGAACCACTGGAAGGCCACATGGAGCTGCCGATGCACCTCAAGATAGAGGAAGGGGTTGAGCCCTTTTTGAAGGCATGTCTGAAACTGCTACGTAACCCACAGGCTGTAGAAAATCTTCAAGTATTACTACATAGTTGCGCTGGCCGGCCCAACACAATTCCTGAGACCATGGATGTACACAAGTTATACAGCTATAAGAAACGCACCGGAAGAGAAATGTGGTTGACTGCGTAGATTGGCGACTACGAGATGGATCAAGTTATTCTCGATCTTGGGTCGGATGTGAATGTATTACCAAAGCAAACATGGCAACGAATGGGAGAGCCTAAGTTGGAATGGTCGAACATTCAGATGCACATGGTGAATCAACATAAGATCATCCCACTGGGATGGTTGCCAAAATTCATGGTAGATATCGTAGGAGTAAAAATCCTAGCTGACTTTGAGTTCATAGAAATCGTGGAAGATGCAGATCTGTACCCTGCACTCCTTGGACTGGATTGGGCTATAGACATGGGGGGTGTCATCAATCTCAAAAAGTGCAGCATGGTGTTTGAGAAAAATGGTACGCGTGTAATAGTAGCGCTAGATCCAGCAGAAGGTGTGAGGTATATAGAGCCAGCCAACGAGAAGGAGGAAATAGACCACATTTATAGATTGACTATGCAGGACAAAGATAAGGTTCAGTAGACGGAATACTCCTTGGGGAGAAAGACAGTGAATGCTTTTCTGACGCTGATGAGGAATTGGATATTTGGAAAAATTGGTTACACAAGGTTTCGACGTTGCGCTGCCCTCGGGTCGCAAGGACCCTCTTCTGCATTTCTTCGGAGGTAAGAGATCTACCCCACTTTGATGGGTCTGGTAGTATCCAGGAATTCCTAAGAACACTGGAAGCTAGGGTGCCAAGAGAACGACAGCTCTGGGCTCTTAATCTGGCTATGCATGGGACACTTGTGCGTTGTTGGGATACCCGCAAGAAAGCATTCCCAGACTGGGAAACATGTCGGGATAGGATGATTCTGTGGTTCGTCCCTCCAGCTGACATACGCACTAAGATATTCCTCGGTCTCAGGGATCCCCGCGCAAATCTGCTTGCCTGGATGACCAAATGGTCCGACCGAACTATAGAAGAATGGGTCCATCTATTTTTTCATGCCTTGGGCCCTATCCTGGCTGCGGAGTTACACCAACGCACCCACCACTGGGAAGTGCTAAAAGAGGACTTTATAGGAACGTTCGGATTGATTGGGGGGACAAAGATGCTTGACGAAGCTCTACAGGAAATTGATGCGTTTGTATTTAAGAACTCTCACCACCATGCCACACCAGAGGTCCTGACATGGGAAGCGCAGATGCAAGACATAGCCAACTGCTGGAGCTTGGCGATTGATGAAGAAGAAGATAATCCTAGAAATATTTCTGTCCCAGAACCTTATGGGGAACGCACCGTTATTGGACCATCACTATAGAATATTGATGTAATGCAGACTCTCAAGCTGTGCGATGTTAATATTGGGACTGAAGAACACCCTAAGTTGGCTAAAATTGGGGACTATTGGGATGAAGGAACTGTAGGCAAAATTATAGAGTTACTCATGGAGTATCAGGACTTATTTCTGACAAAATTTTCTGAGCTCAAGGGAATCACAGGGGACCTCGACATTATTCACATCACTCTGAAACTTGAGGCGTGCCCCGTCAAGCAGTGGCCTTATTGACTGAATCCTAACTATAAGCGAAAGGTCAAAGAAGAGCTGGAGAAAATTCTTGCCGCAGGTATCATTGAACCAGTTGAACAATCGGATTGGGTAAGTCAAATGGTAATCCAGGAGAATAAGACAAAGGGGGAAATACACATCTGCATGGATCTACACAAGTTAAATGATGCTTACATCCATGATCCCTTACCTACACCCTTCTCTGATGAAATCCTTGATAGCGTGGGCAGAAAGGAGGCCTATTCCTTCACCGATGGGTTCTCAGGGTACCACCAGATCCGAATTGCACCTGAAGATCGCAGTAAGACTACTTGCGCAACTAAATGGGGGTCCTTTTAGTATACAGTCATGCCCTTTGGTCTCAAGAATGCACCTACTATTTTTTTAAGGGTCGTAGTTGCTGTATTTAAGGAGTTTATAGATAAGTTCCTAGAGGTTTATTTCGATGACAGGACGGTTTTCAGCCTGGTAAAGGAGAATGTCACTAACCTACGATTAATGTTGGATGCGTGCCGGAAGCACCAGATTTCCTTGAATATTAAGAATTTCATCTTCTGTGTACCATTTGGAATCTTGCTCAGACACATAGTCTGTCAGCAAGGGTTAATGGTTGATCCTGCGAAGGTAGCCGTAATTATAAACCTTGCAGTCCCAACAACAGAAAAATAACTGCGTTCTATTCTTAGACACACGGGCTATTACAGGAAATTAATTTAGGGGTATGCCCTGATCACAACACCCATGGAAAACCTACTTAAAAAAGATGTTTCCTTTTTTTGGAATGATGAATACTCAAGGAGAAGATGATCTCTGCACCCATACTAAAATTTCCTGATTGGTCGAAGGAATTTAATGTACACGTGGATGCATCAGGCATCACTTTGGGCGTTGTCCTCACTCAGCCTGGAGAAGGAGATATTTATCACCTGGTTGCCTTTGCGAGTCAGAAAATCTTGAGTGCAGAACATAAATACTCTACCACTGAGCAAGAAGGATTGGCAATGGTCTACGCGTTACAGAAATATCGACACTATCTACTGGGTGGACACTTTAAAATGTTCACTGATCATTCGGATTTGAAATACCTGGTCTACAAGCCTGTGTTTGGGGGGTAGATTTTCCGCTGGCTGTTGCTATTCCAGGAATATGATTTTGAGATCATTTTCAATCCTGGAAGGTTGAATGCAGGCTCGGATCATCTGTCTCGCATCGAAAAAGGGGAAGAACCTACTAGCTTGGAAGAGGGCTCACGAGATGCACAACTGTTCACCATTAAGGTGGTTGACGCACACTTTGCTGATATCATTAGTTCCTCACTGCAGGCGTGGCCCCTATAGAATATTCGGTGCAGTAGAAGAAGGAGTTGATTACTCGAGCAACATAATTTACTATCATCGCCAGTCAGTTATACAAGCTAGGCGCAGATGAAATACTATGCAGAAATGTCCTGGAACATGAACGACCTGCCGTTTTAGCAGAAGCACATGAAGGTGTCATAGGAGACCACTATGTAGGATGAGTAATGACACAAAAGATTTTGAGGGCTGGGTTATGGTGGCCTACCCTACATCAGGATTCTTACACCTATTGTAAATCATGCAACACTTTCCAGAGAACAGGATGGCCCTCGCACCGAGATGAGATGCCATTATGACGTCAAGTGGATTTACAGGCTTTTGACAAATGCGCCATTGATTTTATAGGACCCATCAATCTCCCAGGCAAGAAAACAGGTGCGCGCTACATTATCACTGCCACTGAATACGTCACTCATTGGGCTAAGGCACAAGCGGTGAAGGATTGCATTGTAGATACTGCTGTGCACTTCATCTTTGAGAAGATTCTGACCAGGTTTGGCTGCCCAAAGATCCTGATGAGTAACAAAGGTATGCACTTTGTTAACCAAACGATTCTAGCCTTGAATGAGGAATTCCAGATCCACCATGCGAAGAGTACACCATACCATCCCCAGGAAAATGGGGCGGTTGAAGCTTTTAACAAAATTTTGGAACAGACATTAACTAAGGTTTGAAATGCCAATCGTAGTGATTGGGAGGTTCGCATTCCCTCTATTCTGTGGGCTTACCAAATGACCTGCAAGAAGCTGATAGGCAGGACCCCCTTCCGAATGGTCTATAGCAAGGAAGCCATTATGCCCATAGAGTATGTTGTTCCTAGCCTACGCATCGTAGCATTTACAATTATGGCAGAACCCGATATCATAGAGGAGCGCCTTGCGCAGTTTGTGGCTTTGGAGGAAGATCAATTTATTGCTAATTTTCATCAACAGGTTCAGAAGGCTCATGATAAAGCATGGCATGATCGACATATTCGCCAAAAAAAATTCGTCGCAGGCGACCTCGTCCTCTTATATGATAGCCAATTTGCGAAACACCCAGGAAAATTCCGGCAGCACTGGCTTGGTCCCTACACAGTTAAGGAAATCATGGATGGCGACACAGTCCAGCTAGCTACCCTGCGCGGTGACATCTTACTTGGCTTTGTCAATGGTAGTTGACTCAAGCCATACCGGGCTCAATGACTATATGGCGGCTACAGTGACTTGGGATGAGTCACAAGATTGTGTTGGGGGACTGTTGGAACAGGGTCTCCCACAAGCTGCGAAACTAGTCCATTTTGGATAATTTTGATTATATTTAATCTAGCGCAGGGGTTTGGGGCGGTTCAAAGCCCCGAAAGCATTGTAATGGGTAAAAGGGTAAACCAGGGGTCTGAAAACCACTGTTTGCGGACCATAGGAAAGTCTAGGCTAGATTATTATAAATAGAGGAACATTTTGTATTGTAAGGTAAATAAATGAAGAGCTATTGATGCGAATTGCGGTTTAAGTTATGTGTTTGGGTTTTTGGGGAAAGGACTCATGCTGGCTGTGTGTGCGGAGATCCAAGTCCAACTGTGTGCGGACCCTGCTACTATGTGCGCAGGCTGGGAAGGGAACTGTAAGAAGGAATTGATGAATTGATGAATGAGAAAGGTTGATAGAGAATTGAATCTGTGAGTACTCTTTGTGTGAATCATTGGTAATTACTGCATTGTGCGTTTTTTGTATTTAAGCTGTGAATATCTGTGTAAGTGTGTTTTCAGTATCTGGATCTGTTCTATTCTTTTTATGAAATACTGTGCTACTGTCATAAAAGCATATAATTATAGATCTAGCACATGTGGATGCGAATAGAGACCTACTTGGCCTTGTGCGGAATAAGGTGATATGGGTATCATAGGGCCAAACGCAATTCTGCTTTCCTTACCTATCCTTTCTCAGGGTGTGGAAACCTCGTTCCAGCACCCACCCATACTACTTCGGGTGAGACTTTGACCTATGCAAGTAGGTCATTTCCGAAAGGGCCAGTAGTATAGGGGTTTTTTGGAAAACCTTGCGCTTTGAACCTAGGTCAAGACCCTTCGAGCCAACACCATACATCTTAATGAAACTTTTATTGTCACAGTTGATTATAGTAGGACTTAGAGGACTTTCAAACAATTTTTTTAGAAGCTTCCTTAGCCATACTGCCTCCTTTCCTACTTCACATACAACTACATATTCAACTTCAACACTTCTTACAACAACGAGTCCTTGATTTCTACTCATCCATGATACCATCGCAAACCCCAGGCTAAAGCATCCACCATTAGTACTTCTTCCATCAGACTCACTACTACCCTAGTCAGAATCGAAGAATCCAGTTAGATTGACATCCTCACTTTTATATTTTGGGAAGTGATGTATAGTACCACAAAGATATCTTAGTATGTGTTTGGAAACTATCCAATGTTCATTATGAGGTTCCAATTGAAATTGGCTAAGGATGTTCACATCAAAGCATATATCTAGCCTAGCATTTACCAGATACATTAGGGAGCCCACCAACTATCAATAGGGGGTTGGATCCACGAGACCCGAGTCAGAACCTTGCAACTTCTTGAAGTTGGTGATCATAGTAGTAGTCATAGGGTTGGAATCCATCATCTCAAATTTATGAAACATCTTGATAATGTATTTTCCTTTCCCCAAGTATATCTCCCCAGGTTTTTTCCATACTTTGAAACCCAGGTAGTAATACATAAGTCCTAGATCCTTCATTTCAAATTCGGCTGCCAACATCTTCTTACATTCTTCAATTCTGTGCTCCACACCTATGATGAATATATCATCCACATATAGTAGAATAATGACAGGTTCATTATTCATGACCTTGATGTAGATATTTAGATAAAAAATACACTTCACAAACCCATTTCTTAAGAGACATGCATCCATCCTTACATACCATGCCCTAGGAGCTTGCTTCAAGCCATATAGTGATTTGTTAAGTTTGCAGACATGAGAGTCCCTAATAGTTACTTCGATACCTTTGGGTTGTTTGATTTATTGTTCCTCATCTATGGTCCCATTTAGAAATGTAGTCTTCGCATCAATTTGATCGATATTCCAACCCATTGTAGCAGTGAGTGAAACCAAAGATCTAATGGTAGTATACCTTGCTATAAGTGCAAATGTCTCTTCATAGTTTATTTCTTCCTTTTGAGAGAAGCCCCTTGCAATGAACCTTGGTTTGTACTTGTCTATGCTTCCATCAACAACATGCTTAATTTTTTAGATCCATTTAGATGTAACAACTGATTTGTCACTAGGTCTAGGAACGATCTCCCAAACCCCATTCTTCATATTGGATTGGTATTATTCTTGTATATCCTTCTTCTAGACATCCTATTGCATAGCCTCTTCAAATGTAGATGGTTAAGCTTGAATAATATTTTTCATGTATGCATCATAGCCAATGTACCTCTTTGGTCTTTTAATTTCCTTGAAGGTTCCTACGGGAGTTTCATGTCCTTTAGCATCTCGTAGAGTAGATTTTAACCAAATTTTCCTTTTCCTTGTAGTCAAGATGACCACAGGTTGAATAGGATCACTTGGTCCCTTTGCTTATTGATTTGTAGTAGGATCTTAATTATGTAGATAGTATTCTTCAAATATGGGGGGTTATTCATCATCAGAGTCTATTGTAATATCCTTGGACTTCTTGTAGGCTTGGCTCTCATAAAATATGACATCTATACTTACTTAGATTTGTCTTCTTTCTTTGATGTAGATTATGTATGATTTTGAGGAGCGACTATATCCAGTTAATATTCCTTTTATACTTGTATAATCCAACTTATTTCACTTGTCCTTTGGAACAAGAATGTATGCAGGGCTTCCAAAGATTCATAGGTGATCCACACTTGAATTATTTCCTGTAAACACTTCTTCAGGAGTTATGTTCTTGAGACTTGTATGAGGACTTCTATTTTTTATGTACACACCTGTCACGACTGCTTCTCCCCATAAGAATTTTGGTAGGTCTTGATTTAGGAGCATTGCCTTAATTCCTTCCTCAATAGACCTATTCTTTCTTTCCGCAACTCCATTTTGTTTGGGATAGTAGGGAACAATGAGATCCCTCTTAATTCCTGATTCCTTGCAATATTCAATCAGCTCCTTGCAAGTGTATTCTGAACCATTGTTGGATCTTAGAGTCTTTATCTTTATTTCGGTGAGTTTTTCTACTTCAGCTTAGAATTCCTTGAATTTATCAAATACTTCATATTTATTTTTGAGAAGAGGGATCCATGTATTTCTAGAATGGTCATATATGAAAGTCACATAGTAGAGATGACCTCCAAGATATTTATCAAACATGGTCCCAAACACATCAGAGTGAATGAGGTCGAAGATTTCCTTGGCCCTAGATTCACTATTCGGGAATGGTTTTCTTGTATGTTTTCCCAGAGAGCATACCTTGCACACACTTTCCTGATATTACTTTATATTGGGGATGCCATTGGCCAACTGACTAAGAGACGGAATGATAATGTATTGTAGATGTCCATATCTTCTATGCCATATTTCAATATGGCTAATTTCCATATGAACCAATGCTTGAGGAGATGGTGTAGTATCCCTATAAAAAATTCCTAATGACTCTAGCTTTGTTAATTATAGAATATTTTCCTCAAACCAACTCTTTTCCATTAACAAAATTAATTATTTCACCTTTATCTTCTAAACAAGAAATAGAAATTAAATTCCTGTTCAAACCTAGAACATATAATATGTTATTGAGGTGCATCTTCGATCCACTTTCCAATTCCAATGCGGTTGATCCTAGTCCTTTCACAACATAGATTTTGTTGTCACCTAATTCCACTACATGAGAGGATGTCTCTCTTGATAGTGTATGTAGTTGTTTTCTTTCTCCAATCACGTGCCTTGATGCTCCACTATCAATCATCCATGCATTGTCATAATGGAAAGATCCTATAATGTCATCCAAAAGTCCTTGACCTTTGTCTTTAGTGAATAGATAATGAAATAGCTTCTTGATACATCTCCTAATAGAGTTGATACCCATCCTCATGTAGTCCATAAATGAGGGAGATTCCATGCCAACAATATGATATTCAATCCTTCCTGACCTTAGCTATGATATCATGTTGAAGAATCAGTGCAGATATATATTAGGGTTTGATTCTTTGATATTGATAATTACTTGTGATTATGTTGGATTCTTTACCTATTTATTATATTTATATTTCATCAAGAAATTACCATATTATGTGTGTATGACGATAAAAAAAAGAGACACAAGATATAGGAATTATGCTAGGGAAAAACCCCCCTCGAGGGGGAAACCTAGTCAAGATAATTATTCCTTTCAATAGTATTATTTGATAATATTAACCCTAGACATGAGCCAACCTTTCCCTCCACACCCATTCAGCGTTATAGATCTTAGACCTAGTAGAAAAAACAACCAATCTTCTAGCAACTTCATAGATTTGCAGCAGTAACAACAACTTCCAAACTTCAAATAATTCGATCTCCCAAAAGAGACCACGAAACAGACAGATTCCTTCCACAAAATTTGATTTTCTCTTTCTCTTTAAGATAAACCCAACTCACACTTATTTTTCCTCCTTTTCCAATTTCACACTTTTTCGCTTGATGTCGTGAGTTGCAGTGAATTGGTGAGAAAATGAATTCGACCTCCTTGCATTTATAACCTTCTGATGGGTTCAAATTCCTTCCTTTGAGGCTGACTTGATCTCCTTTAGGCTGACTTGATGTGGAGGGCCACTAGACCACTTTTAACTAAAAAATAAACCTAATTACATGATTCAAAATCCCAAGGAGGGTCAATATAAATATGTAATGACTAACCTAGAAGTCAAAAATTGGTACCTTATACTAAAAATGACCCAAGAATGAAACCCATGCTTTAATAAGTCATTTAATAATAAAAAGAAATATCAAAATAATAATATAATTTATTTTTATTCAATTTTTGATCAGTACAATAGATATAAATTATGAAGACCGAACTTAGTTACAATCTTCAACAAAGGCATCTCATTTCCAAACATGGTCAATTTTGATTCTAAAGGCATAGTCCACAGATAAAAATATTCCATCGTGCTTGATGTGATCATATTAACCTGGGAAATTTTAGAATAAAGGTTGGGTATAGGGAGCGCAAAAGTTCCCATGAGTGACGAATATTTGAGCAAACCGACATGAACAACTTCATAGTGAGTAATAATTTTCCCCACGAAAGGTACACTACCAGTAGAGTTAAGTTCTAAAGTGTAGTAGTATAACTGGTTTAATTTCAATATTCTCCCTTGATGAGGAAACATTATCATGCGAAAGAGTGATGAGACCACTATAGACATATAAAAGGTCCAACTTCAACTGAGTAAAAGGTTGTAATCAAGTTGGGAATCAATGAATTCAACTTCGATTATGACTATATTACCCTTTAACTCTATAAGTAGATCATTTAAAATACCATAAGGATGAAAAATATTCCATCAAAGGCTTTCAGAGTGGTAGGATACTGATTTATGGTTGGAGAACCCAAGGATTTCCAACAAGTAATAGAAATGATACACGTAAAAGATCCTTCGTCAACTACTGTGTGGAAAAATAGTTTAGTTGTGATGAAAAGTGGTATTTAGAATATGAGTTGATGTGAGAGTATAGGTATATGACTTTCAAGATCAAAGATGATATGATTAGAATCCAGAGGATGAATTTCTCTAATAGATGACAATAGTAATTTCCTTTGTGTTGGAAATGTTTGCAACACTTCAAGAGTTGACATCGCTGAAGGAGACTTCGCCAGATATTCAACAATGTTGTGGTTCTCAGCAGCTCTAGCATGAGAGTTAAAAGTTGATTTTCAAACAACACCTTTAGGAGGTGGGTGAATTATCATGTCATAATTTTGTTTTTCAATCTGTAATGGTTCAAAAGGAGGATCAATTGAAGTGGAAGGTTGACTAGATAGACTAGTATCATTTTCATTTACTACAGGACCCTTAGATCCATAATATTTAGATCTTGTGGCTACCATCACTTGTAAAGACATCATCATGATATTCGTCGATGTGGAAGAAGAGGATTTATTACGTGAAATAATTTTACTGTATTGAGAGGGGAAAGGATCTTTCAAAATAGTAGGAATAGGAGAACCTTTTAATGAATTTAGTAACCTCTGCTCGATGTGGGAATTCCTTTGTGTAATGATTTTTATCAAAAATCAGACAAGGATAGCGAGGTGTATTATTTTTTTTCAGAGGGTTCATTTTTGTTTGGTTTCTCTTTCTGAGAAGTAGTTTGTTTCACTTTACCTTTCCCCTTCTTTTTAACTCTAGATGGTTTATTCTTTCCAGTAGATGAGTCTAAAACATTATTTTCATAAATAATTTATGGAGAAAGGTTTTCACTGGGTGAATCTTGTATAGCCAAATTCTAAGTGTTTTTAGAATTCTTCTTTTTACCCTTGAACTGATGGCTAACAAAACCAATCACACCATTAGCGTCTTGAGATCCTGCAAGGGTTGATTCTCTTTGACCTGATGGGCGAGGTAGATTCAGGATTTTCTCATACAAAGTGCCCAACTATGTATAAACAAGGTTTCGATACTGGGCAAGAGAAATTACTTGCTCTTCCGTTACAACACCTCCTTTACCAACATCCTCAGTAATGACACGAAGTAACGATTTTGTGAACTGTTAAGCCAAAATTTGATTTGGAATAAAAATTTGACTAAATGATTTCCATGCCTCCATTCATGTATATGATCTGAAATGTGGGTATATTTTGATTGTTTTAGGGAATTAAAACTTTCAGTACTAGTGTCATATTAAATTGGTAGCTGAAAATGTGTCAAAACGTTGTTACTAAGGAGTTGAAATTATGGAAAGAGGCACGTGGTAGCTCAACGTACCATTTTTATGCTAAACTTGTTAAATTTCATTGGAAAAGGCGTAATCTAATAGAATCATCAATTAAAGAAATTGATGCACACTAAAGATGATATGTCATAACATGGTTTGATGGGTCCTCTCCTGATTTTCCTTCAAAATTTGGGATATCACTAGGCAACTTAGTAGGGATTTCCAGCAAAAATGGATAGTAGTATATAGGATCATTTGTTAGTCAAGACAAATATGAAAAATCTAAAGTTGCGATGAATGGTAACTTTCGGTTGGGGTCTAGTTGTGGATTTTGATATCCCTAAGGGTTAAGTCCAACTCCTAGAGGAGGATACCCAAGATATCCTGGAATAGATTTTGTGTTTGGTATTTTCATTCCTCTAGGGTAACCAATGTGAGACATACTAGGTTGCGGTTGAAATGGAATTTGAAAACTATTCCCTGGGTATGGCTTACTTAGAAAAGGTGGACTTTGACCCATTTAACCCAAGTAGTATTTCCCTTGAAAAGGTTGACTTTGTAAAGGATTACCTTAAAATAATTGACTTTGAAAAGGTTTGCCTTGAAAAGATTGACCTTGATACAATGTCTACATAATCCATATACTGGGTTATCCCATAGGACTCTGTGTGGTAGACTGGAAATTGGGCCCAGTTTGATAAGCAAATGCTTGAGGGATATCCCGTGTAGGTTGTGGAACTGGTATTTGAGGCATGATTTGAACCGTTGTTTGTGATAATTCTAGGATGGATGATTGAGGTGAACTTGGGATCGATTGTTGAAAAAATGTTTGAATAGTAGACTGGACAAACATTTGAGGACTACCCTGGACAAGTTGCTGGACTGATTGCTGAACAAGTGTTTGTGGATTCCCTTGGACAGGCCGTTGAATGTTAAGTCCCTATATTAATAGTGTAGTCCCTTATTATGTTAGTGTAGCCCCCCTTATTGTTATTTTTGTACCCTTGTAACCCCAATATTGTTATTATTGTGCCCTTACATTATTATTGTTAGGTCAGCTAGGATTACATTGTGGCCCCATGGACTCCTTGTTTAGTCAATTTAGTGTCCTAAATTGCTAACATAAATTACCAACTAGGGCTAGTAAACTGATGAAGTGTGATGCACTATATGTGCCTAAGTATCCCTTTTTCTTACTTCGTTGTTTTTACTGTTTTATTGATGTTTTGGGGTTTTTTTATGTTTTATCTTTAGTATGCTACTCTATGCTAAAAAGATGAAGTTAGATTTATGTCAAAAAGGGAGAAAATGAAATGTTAATGAATAAATGAAAACAGAGTTTATTTCCAAATTATGTTTCTAACTAGAAAATGATAAAAACAGAGAGTCCTAATCCATGGATATTACAACTTCTAAATGAACATTCATGGAATGAAAAGTAACTCAAAACACTACAACTTAATCTGATTCATTTAGTTAGAGATTTGTTGGAAGAGCTTGTGAAAAAGATTAATTCTAATGCAATGAGGATCTCCTAAAACACAAAAGAAAAACTGAAACAACTTATAACATTACAACTAAATCTCATTCATGAGTTAGAGGTTTATTGGAAGAGCTTTTGAAAGAGATTAATCATAATGTGATAAGGATATTCTATGAAGCAAAACAATCAATAACTCACAATATTACAACTTAGTCTCATTCATGAATTAGAGGTTTATTGGAAAAGATTTTAAAAGAGACTAACTGCAGTATAATGAGGAATCTGATCTGAAATTGTGTGAACAAAATATTTCTTATACAGAGATTGACAGTAGGGGCTTTTACTGGTTATTTCACCTTTACTAGAAAGGATGAAACCAGAAGCTTCTGGCCCTCTTACTGACTCTACCTAAAGAAATATAATGTAAACACTAAATAGATCTGGCAAATGAGAATCTTCTTTTTAACTAAATAACAGAAAATGAAATGCTAATAACTCAAAATATCACAATTGAATCTCATTCATTTAATAGAGATGTATTGGAAGAGCTTGAGAAAGAGACTAACTGCAATATCATGAGGATCCTTTATCTAAGCAAATGACATGAAACATAATGCTAAAAGCTATGATTTTAAAAAGCAATTTAAGTAAGAAAATATGACAAAACAGAATTGAAAATGACTTATCTAGAAAACATGCAAAACCTCCTCGAATAGCAAGGGCCCTCTGCTACTAATTTGGTGTAATCCTTAACTCCTTGAAGATGTGATCAAAACAACATCAAAGAACTAAACTTCTTTATTGATAAACTCACAAATCTACATCCCATTCCATCTTAAGCTTTGTTACAAAACACTCTCTAATCCTTTCTCTTCTTCTCCTATTTTTTCACTACCCCTGATAGGACAAAGCTTCTCCTATTTATACAAAATATGAGAAGTTATCTCATTAATGGGAGTCTATGAATCTCTCCTTCCATCTCTAGAGTTACAATCAAAATAGGAAATGATAAGACACATGTCTTTTTAGAGTTTCAACACAAATAAGAAATGAGACACATCTTCTTAGAGTTTCAATACAAAAAGGAAATGAGACACATGTCCTCATGATCCCATGATCTTCTCCACTCAAATTCGAATTTGGTTTTGGGAGGCCACATAAAGGTCTTTTAGAAGCTTCCTTTTGACCTACACATGTCACAAAACTCATAACACATATATAGATATATGAAACTATGTTATTTTTCTAGTTTCTAATCATAAATTCACTTAAAATACATAAAATAAATAACTTTGGAAAACAAGGATCCTAACCCATATATTTATGAAAATGGTTACTTGATGTAGGGTTTTAGGTCGAATGGCTATGAAATAAGAGCTAAATGGTTATGACATAATGGAAATATGTATGAATATGGAGAACACTTTTGAGACTCAACATACCCCCCAACTGAAGTTGTTGCATGTCCTCATGCAACTATTGCAATGATTCATTTGTCCATGAGTTGATATTTTATGAGTTTTGACTCATATAGATTTGTTCCAAACTTTGCTTTATAGTATTTTCTTTTGGCAAAGTATAATACATTTGATTGCAACATTTTTTTTATATGGTTGGTTCTTGTGTGACAACCAATTTTTTTGAGCAATGGTTCTTGTGTAACAATGCTTTATTTTCTTTGTTGCATCAAAGTTCATGAAAACATTTAGAATCAAATACTCCATCAATGAATTGATCATTTGCAAGACATATAATCTTTTGGATCATGTTGCAACAATAGTTGGTTGGGAAGTATATGCGGGTGGAAATGAAATGAAAATGTGTGATAGTGTATGACATGTGGATATGAAATGATGTCCCTTCCCCCAAAGATATGACAATGTGAAAAAGGGAGTGAAGAATTTTTTCCAAAGTTACAATTTTAGCATTATAATGAATTACATGACTAAAAATTAGAAAACCACATACTTTCACTTACCTTAAATGTGGATGAGTTGTGTATACTGAAGAGTGTGGCTGTTGATGTTGTTGGATCAGGAACTATGTAAACAAATGAATTTGATCTGCTTCTTTGTTCTCTTTGTGCTGATGGCAAGATTGAGATTTTTATTATTGCTGATACAAATTGATTCCTGCTGCAAACTGCTGAAATGATGTAGTCTTCAATTGTTACAAAATCCACTGGTACAATTCTAGTCATGCGAATAAATGTGTTGATGTCGAGCATGAAGAGAAGTCATTGGATTACCAACCATTAATGAATGTCGTTAACCAATGCGAGACAAACTCATCATTAATGTCAATGAGTGCCAAGGTGCCTAAGTACATCTTGCAAAGTGCGAATAGATGGGCTGATGTCGAGCTACTTGCAAGATCTGATGATCAAGGGGCATTGATGTATTCCCATGATTGTCAGCGAGAGAACTTGTCATTAATGCATACAAGCCTCAAGGTACTATTAAGGACTCTAGTCTTGGACCTAGATAATGTGCTGATGTCGATAGGCCAAGACTTGTTAGAAGGAAGACCTTAAGGAATCCTCCATCATCTAACGCAAGCATGAAAGAATAATTTTTGAAGGACTATAGATTCAATAATTTGCATCGAAGCAAGGTTTATTTGCAAAATGAAAAGGATGGGAAAAGGAAAATGGAAATGGACAATGAAAAATGGAAAATGACAATGGGAAATAAGCATGTAGGTGAACTTCTTGCTTTTATTTGTAGAGTAGACAAAAAGTAATGGAAAGTGTATGTGAATGAAGGAAAATGAACAACTAATTCTTGCTGGGAAAATAATGGTAGTTTGCTTTGAATTTCTTGGTTGGATTTACAATTCAAAAAGGGAGGAAATGTAATGGTCTTGATGGATATGAACATGGAATTGTTCTTATGTTTCTCATAAAATCGTCCTTTGAAAACCAATCGTGCGCACAATTAGTTTCCTTCAATGATCATTCGATCATCCCAAATCTGCAAAAAAAACTTGACATAAAGAACATAAGTGTGTTAAAAAATAAGTAGCTAATTTCTTTTTGATTCTTACGCAAAAATTAAATGTCAAATGAAATAGATTAAGGTAAATCAAAAAGTTCTATATTCAGTCCAATTCATGATATCGATAACAATCCATTTTTAAAGAATAACCATAAAAAAATAAATCAACTCCCTATTGTCGGATGACTTCATGCACTGTACTTGGTAAAACAATTGGCATCACAAAGATTCGTTGTGTTCTTCAAGTTAAAACTTTATAGAAAAATACACATCAACAATATTAATGCCAAATGTTTAGAAATCATCTAAATAATCTTCCAATTGTCTTGCAAACCATTATTAAGATTTTTTTTTTTTTTTTGATTTTTTTTTTTTAATGAAATAAAGCATGGATGAAATAATTGTCCTTATGAATATTTTTGAAACAAATTCATACCAATGCCTCTTTCATGCAAGATAAAAATAAAAAGCTTGAAATTTCTAAAGTCAAATTCCTAACTATGAAGGAGATGAAGGCAGAGTCCTTCTCAATTTATACAACTTGCATTTGATGCACATGTGATAATGTGTTTGCCTCAAATAATCCATTTTTCACTCATCATGTTCCACCACACATGAATTCTGCCATATTTTCCTTCAAATAAGGAAATCAGTTCCTTGATTATTTCTCAAAATTGAATTTTATAAAACCGTGACTTTTTTCATAAAAAAAAAACATTTTTCTCTCACGCACACTGCAAATTAGTGCTCCGAAGAACCCTGAATTTCTCCCAAATGGCTGCGAATTTCAGAAAGTTCTTATAGTATTACCTAATTCACCCCGTTCCCGAAAAAACCCATGTTCAGTTTTTTCTAATTCGCTTCGGTTTGCTCAGAAAATTCGTTTTAAAATCGGGTGTTTTTGACAATTACGCATTTCGTTTTCTGACAATTACTTGTGGATTGATTTGTTTTTATTTGCAGGTTTTTGAAGTGTAATGGCTTGTATCTCACAGAGAAGTTCAGATCGATCTCCTTCATTCCAATTACTTGCAATGGAATCTGCAATCTTCTCTTCATCAACAGTCTGAAATCTTCTCTTCATCAGCAATTTCTTCATATGATACACTTCCATTGTCTGTCCCTGCAATTGAATTTGTAATCTTCTCTTCATCAGCAATTTGTAATCTTCTTTTCATCAACAGTTTCTTCATCTGATATACCTTTATTGTGTGCAAATTTTTAAAAATGATTTCTAATAACTGTTGTTTGAGGAAAAACGAATATGGAAAAGAGAAGGTTTTTTTTTTTTTTTTTTTAAAAAATTGCAGTGCATGGGTCTTTGTGTGGATTGAAGGACTGCATATATGTGTAAAGCCAAGCCAAAAGCTGGCCTCATGCATATGCGTGGGTCTTATTTCCATGAGTCATTTTTTTTTTTTTAATAATTGATTTGTTAATAAAATTATATATTATATTTTCAAAAATTCAAAAATATACATATATATTTCATTAAACAAAATAATTATTGAAATTAAAATTTTTCATCATTTTTAAAGTTTATTGTAAAATGAAATGAAATGATGAAAACATAATTTATTATTATTTTTAACATAAAAATTCTTTTTTTCTGATCCTCTAGATCACACAAAGTGCAGTAGGAGAGCATGCTCAAGAAATTATTAATTTTTTTTTTTTAGATGTAAGAAATAAGCTACCTAGCTACACTTCCCCGACAATGGCGCCAACATGTTTAGTCAATTTAGTGTCCTAAATTGCTAACATAAATTATCAACCAGGGCTAGTAAACTGAAGAAGTGTGATGCACTATATGTGCCTAAGTATCCCTTTTTCTTACTTCGTTGTTTTTAGTGTTTTATTGATGTTTTGGGGTTTTTTTATGTTTGATCTTTAGTATGCTACTCTATGCTAAAAATACGAAGTTAGATTTATGTCAAAAAGGGAGAAAAGGAAATGTTAATGAATAAATGAAAACATAGTTTATTTGCAAATTATGTTCCTAACTAAAAAATGATAAAAACAGAGAGTCCTAATCCATGGATATTACAACTTCTAAATGAACATTCATGGAATGAAAAGTAACTCAAAACACTACAACTTAATCTGATTAATTTAGTTAGAGATTTGTTGGAAGAGCTTGTGAAAAAGATTAATTCTAATGCAATGAGGATCTCCTAAAACATAAAAGAAAAACTGAAACAACTTATAACATTACAACTAAATCTCATTCATGAGTTAGAGGTTTATTGGAAGAGCTTTTGAAAGAGATTAATCATAATGTGATAAGGATCTTCTATGAAGAAAAACAATCAATAAATCACAATATTACAACTTAGTCTCATTCGTGAATTAGAGGTTTATTGGAAAAGCTTTTGAAAGAGACTAACTGCAGTATAATGAGGAATCTGATCTGAAATTGTGTGAACAAAATATTTCTTATACAGAGATTGACAGTAGGGGCTTTTATTGGTTATTTCACCTTTACTAGAAAGGATGAAACCAGAAGCTTCTGGCCCTCTTACTGACTCTGCCTAAAGAAATATAATGTAAACACTAAATAGATCTGACAAATGAGGATCTTCTTTTTAACTAAATAACAGAAAATGAAATGCTAATAACTCAAACTATCACAATTGAATCCCATTCATTTAATAGAGATGTATTGGAAGAGCTTGAGAAAGAGACTAACTGCAATATCATGAAGATCCTTTATCTAAGCAAATGACATGAAAAATAATGCTAAAAGCTATGATTTCAGAAAGCAATCTAAGTAAGGAAATATGACAAAATAGAATTGAAAACAACTTATCTAGAAAACATGTAAAACCTCCTTGAATAGCAGGGGCCCTCTGCTACCAATTTGGTGTAATCCTTAACTCCTTGAAGACGTGATCAAAACAACATCAAATAACTGAACTTCTTTATTGAAAAACTCACAAATCTACATCCCATTCCATCTTAAGCTTTGTTACAAAATACTCTCTATTCCTTTCTCTCCTTTTCCTATGTTTTCACTACCCATGATAGGAGAAATCTTCTCCTATTTATACAAAATATGAGAAGTTATCTCATTAATGGGAGTCCATGAATCTCTCCCTCCATCTCTAGAGTTACAATCAAAATAGGAAATGATAAGACACATGTCTTTTTAGAGTTTCAACACAAATAAGAAATGAGACACATATCTTCTTAGAGTTTCTATACAAAAAGGAAATGAGACACATGTCCTCATGATACCATGATCTTCTCCACTCAAATTCGAATTTGGTTATGGGAGGCCACATAAAGGTCTTTTAGAAGCTTCCTTTTGACCTACACATGTTACAAAACTCATAACACATATATAGATATATGAAACTATGTTAATTTTCTAGTTTCTAATCATAAATTCACTTTAAATACATAAAAGAAATAACTTTGGAAAACAAGGACCTTAACCCATATATTTATGAAAATGGTTACTTGATGTAGGGTTTTAGGTCAGATGGCTATGAAATAAGAGCTGAATGGTTATGACATAATGAAAATATGTATGAATATGGAAAACACTTTTGAGACTCAACACTCCTATATATAGAAAGGAGGTTTTGTCATTTGGATCATCCAAGAATTTTTCATTCATGTAATGTATTTGAGGTTGCCCCCTCAAAGTGGCTTATTTCTAAGGCATTGATATCTCTTTTCTTCTATTTTTGGAGTTGGTTTCACAACATTTGGTATCAGAGCTTTGGATTCTAGGGCTTTGTGTAGGTTCTTGAATTTAACCTAAACAGGTCATTGCGGATTTTTCGCTACAAATTTTCACAAGCTGAAATTTTTAGAGTGTGAAGTAAAAATCCCGATGAACTTCATCGCAAAATTTCAGAGCTGGGTTCGCAATATTTTCGGAGATATGATCTGTTGAAGTTAGGGCTTTTTGCAAGCTCCTGAATTTCACTTAAAAAGGTAATCGCGGAATTTTCTCTATAAATTTTTTCTACGAAGGTTCAGAAGCTGAAATTTTTAGAGAGTGAAGCCGAACACCTAAGGAACATTGTCAAAAAATTTTAGAGCTTGGTTCAAAATATTTTCAGAGATATGATCTGTGAAAGTTATGCCTTTTTCAGGCTCCCTAATTTCATCTCAAAGAGGTGATCGTAGGAAAATATTCATAACTCTCTCTCTGAGCATCGGATTGGAATTATGTAAAAATTTACTGGAAGTACACGGAATGTAGTTTCCTATCTATAAATTTCAGAGCCAAAAGAGAAAATAGTGACACGCGGAAAGTCGTACAAGTTCACTCTACTGAACTAGTCCATAATTAGGTCATCGTGGCAGATTGGGCACGACTTTGTCTTCAAGAATCCAAATCAGGTCAGAATTGTGGCATTCGAAAGAGGATTCAGAGGGCTACCTCAGGGAAAAATTTACATTACTGAGGATCTAAAATCACATAGATAATTCAGTTTCAATATCGAGCTTCTCAAAAGCAAGAAAAATGTGTGTATTTGGTTTTTAAAGTTGCATAACGCTTGCTTGAAAAAACAGTTTGAAGTGATTCCAAGGGCATATTTTGGAATTTTTATTAGTATTGGGTTCTATAATGCCTCCAAAAAATAATCCATACCCATTAAGCCCTCAAAAATATATACTACGACGCATGAAGATGAGGAATTGCAGTATGAGATATCAAAATTACGGTACCAAGTGCAACAAATTTCGATCCTACGGAGAGTAACTGAAGATGATATAGATGGTTTAAAATCAGAAATTGAGGCTAAGTTGGATGGTTTGAAGGATCAAATAATAGCTAATATGGATGATAAATTAGTGGAATATCACATCGAGCATCAACAACAAGTTCTCCAACTCTCAAAGGATAACCTAACTTTGGTGTAGAATCTAATGAAACAACATGAAGATCAACATCACATCGAAAGAAGTTCTGAAGCAGTCACAGAAACAAGAACTCGACAAGTACGATCAATTTCAGAGTATCTTAGCAAGTGGAAGAACTTTCCTGTAGAAGATTCTACATGGGAGGATGAGAATTTTATATAGAAGCATCAAGAAATAATCAAGCATTGAGGACAACACTTGTTTGAAGGAGAGGGACATGTTAAGTCCCTATATTAATAGTGTAGTCCCTTATTATGTTAGTGTAGCCCCCCTTATTTTTGTTGTAGTACCCCTGTAACCCCCATATTGTTATTATTATGCCCTTACATTATTATTGTTAATTCGTCTAGGATTACATTGTGGCCCCATGGACTCCTATATATAGAAAGGAGGTTTTGTCATTTGGATCATCCAAGAATTGTTCATTTATGTAATGTATTGAAGGTTTCCCCCTTGAAGTGGCTTATTTCTAAGGCGTTGATATCTCTTTTCTTCTATTTTTGAAGCTGGTTTCACAACATTGAACATGTGTTAGAGGGATCCATTCGAAAGGTTGTTGGACTAGTATTGGAATACCTTGAATGAGTGTTTATGGAATAGATTGTACAGTAGGATGAATAGGTTGATAAATTGGTACTTGTGGAGAAACTTGGATAGGTTTTTGAACAACAACAGGGTTCCAAATAGTCTTCATCCATAGGTAAGAATCACCAATCAAGGGTTGAGAAACAATTGGTTGGCTTAGATCGACCTGAGGTATATAGCCATATTTTGCATAATTTATGGAAAAAGGTTGCCCTCCAATCGTAGGATATTACTTGACAATAGGTTGTCCTACAGGTGGAGGATAAGGTGGTTGCCCCCTAGGTCGATAGTAAACACCACTTGGGGTTATTTTAGGATTACCTAAATTTCCAGATACCATGTTAACATATTGTTCTAATGCCAAAGGTAATTCAGGAATGGAAGTCGTGATTTGAAAAGTAGAAGAAGATACAACAGATGACAAAGTAGAAATTTGAGGGGAAGGAGAGGCTCCTGAGAAAGTTCTAGACGGTGACTAGTGCCCATTAGGAACTCACAAACCACCATACAATAATGACTTTGGATAACTTAAAAATGTAGAGGTATCAGTAGGTTGACTCCCAGAAAGAATTCTTGACATAGTTTGTCTTGGTGAAAAGTAATAAGGAGTGCAATAATGTGGAATCCCTTGACATAAATAGTTCAAAGGTGTGAAATATAAAGAATTTGGCCAGAAAGGGTCAAAAGGAAGTCTTGAAAAAACTGTTGTTTCACCAGTACAAACAAGAGTATGTGGTGATTCTTCCTCCTCTTGTCTAGTAATATCCTCAATACTAATGAGACAAGGAGGTAGATCAATTGTGATTATAAGTCTCCTTCACGATGAAGGTGGTGCAGGAGTAGGGCTAAAGTAGCTAAAGGTGATTCAAATTTTGAAATATCAGATTTAGGTTCATCAATTTCTAGTTCAGTGAATTGTGTATCCAAAACTTTATCGGTATCAGATTCTCTATGAACAATTTCAGTAACTTGTGGCCCATATTGAATTAGGCGTGATTCTATTTCTTGAGGTTGAAGCACTCCATTTTCGACTGTCTTATATTCTACAATAGTTGATGTTTCAGGTTTGTCTGAGGTCCTAGATCCTATTGATTTTGACTTCTCAACTTTAATATTTTCCAAGTAACTCAACATATATTCAGGGGACTATCCCTGCATTCTACATCAATTCCTCGGTAAATCAACCACAACGAAATTTTATTAAGATTTCAAATAATATTAACAATCCACACCTAAGGTCTCGTGAAAAGTAAAAATAAACAATTAACACACACTAGTAAATCTAAGGAATCAATCCATGCAAACAAAATTTTCACAGTGAAATCACTAGTTGGTGATGAAATCCAACGTCATAGAGATCAATGTGGAAACTAAAATAAAGATGGAGCAGGTGGAACCAATTACGCTTACAACCTGCTTAATGAACACTATCTAGTGCAAGTAGCTCCACTTATTCCATATCGAGTGAAGAATAACCTCCAAAATGGTCCAAGTGAGTCTATCCAACGTCTATTCCAAGTACAACAGAGACTTCCCCTCCACCGTCACCTTAGGTAATATCCCTAAGATTATGGTCTCTAAGGCTACCACTTACAACGATTTAACCTGGGGGATATTCGCAGATCGAACGTACATGCAAGGGTAGAGTAACAAAGCTCAATCCCCTTGAATGTTCATAAAAATGGTTAATATGAGGTTTACTTTGAAGTGACTCACAAGTACCTTTTGACACCATTTTTACTGGGTGCAAATCAATCTACCATAACCAATGAAGTGGGGTTTCCACACTAGGTCTGATATTATCTCGTGCTTAACTCCATTGTTAGAGGAGCTTTCCAGAGCCAAATTGTAAGAAATGGATTTACTCCTTATCACAATATTCTAGTGTTTGTTTGCAGCTTTGGAATTTTAACTCACTTCCCCATTCCAAATCCCTACAACCTAACCTAATTTTGGTGGAAAGAGCCCTAAAAATATAAAAATTGTAGTTGATTTTATTAGCGTCGTGTTTTAGAAGTAGTTATTTACTCAATGGGTAAATGGATGTGAAACTCATGATATTATGAGCTCACCCAAAACTCTAATCCAATCGAACATGATATTGTGTTTTTTTCATTTCGATGAATTTATAATTATGGGAAGGAGAGCATATTTTCAACTTTTCAAATAAAATGAAAAAATTCTAATTTTACCATATCCCTTTTCACAAATGCAAATTTCACTTTGAAATTACCCAAATGCAGAAATTAACCTTTAAAATTTCAGTTTTCTCAATAATTCAAAAAACCATGAAACATTCCTTTAACAAAGAATCACTCAAAATTTCCAAAATGAATAAGAAACCAATGAAATCCTTAAAATGAATTTGCTCTAATGAATGCTATGAAATTAACATTGTCTAAAGTGCAATTCTGAAAAAGTTCAGCACTGAAAGAAAAATTGGCTTTTGCTTCCAAGTTTAGTAAAGGAAGCACATATCATCAAAACATTTATTCTTGAGAAGCCCTAACTTTAATTAATGAAAAGACCTTTCAAAAACACACAAAATAACCACTAAATTTGATCTGTTTGAGTGAAAAAAGACAAGAAGACAGTAAATCAAAGTCAACCAAGCTTTCTTTTGATGGATCCACAAGCAATCAGATAAAGCCTTTAACCTAATTCATGAAAACAAGAAATTTTCAAGAAGACTTCTTCACAACATGCAATCGAATTGAGAGAGACTATATGAAGGTACAAACAAGTATAATGAAGCATAAAAAACCAAAATTTCAAAATTTAGTGAAAGGAAAACTCAAATTTTCAAAAATCCTAAGCATGTTAGCAGGAAAACAATATGATTCAGTGCACATAGACATTTTTTATAAGGGAAAAATACGTATATTTGCACTCTATTGCTAAATATGAACCGTACAGTTGGAGAAAATTTAAGAAAAAATAAAAAATCAACCTCACAATCCATAAAATCCAAAATTTTGCTATCTTGTAGACACTCAGACAAGGTTATCATATAAGGTTCAAAAGTCAAATCAAGAAGATGATGAATAATAATACTTTCCCTAGTATGATCATCAATTTTTTATGAGAGACTAATTGCTAATGCACAGATAAATAATTTCCCTAGACTCAATTACCGACTCCAGTAACAAAAAAAACACACAAGAAAATATTTCCCTAAGTTTATCTATATTAAATCATAAACAAGAATGGTAAGAGATGAAATCCATACCTTTCACAAAATGCCTGGTGAAAATCCCCACTGTGGTTTGATGCAAATCCTAAATTATTAGAAACTATATCTAAAAACATAAAAATAACAATAGATCAAAGGCATATGAGGAATAAATGATTCAATACAAATCATACTAGTGATCAAGTAAGCTAGCACCTAATATCATTTCAATGGAAAAATGGAAGCAAGATACAACATACATCATCTCCATTGAAAAATATAGTGGGAAGAAAAACTCATTTGTATTAATATCATAAATAAAGGAGTTCAAAAAGCTTGGCCTTGATGAAGTGTGTCTTCGCATAATGATCTTCCAATCTTATACTTGGATGACTAGCATTATAACCTTATTTCAACAACAACAGCTTACCTTCAGTAATCCCCCCATACCCTGTGGCCCATGTTTGATTTATAGGCCAAGAGGAGGAGGTTTGAGATCCTCATATCAAGGACGAGGTCCTCAAAATGTGGGATTAGGGTTCCTTAAAGAATGGGAATTAGCTCCATGAACAGAGGAACCACTCGAATAAGAATCACCTCGAAGATTTCAGTTGGGAAATACTTTCCCAACAAAGATTCTAGATTTCAATTTTTTTTTTTACTTTCGTTGACTCGTCATATGCACAGTTTATATTGGAAGATGAAGAACACTTTTGCGCTGGCTCTAATGGTCAAAGATGAATATGAGAAGAAATTGGATAGGAAAATGTGTAGGTAACTAAAAGAAGGTTTTTAGACCTTATGATCCATAATTCTCATTTTATTCATGATGTTTGGCTTCTAACCTTGTTGAAATTGGGAACAAGAAACATTGAAAATGGCACCCAGAAATGGCATCTGATTTAATTTTCCCTTAATTAAATTGGAAGAAAAATTGTACTTTCATCTCATGAAAAATTGTATTAGTGCACAATTTATATTGGAAGATGAAGAACACTTTTGCGCTGGCTCTAATGGTCAAAGATGAATATGAGAATAAATTGGATAGGAAAATGTGCAGGTAACTAAAAGAAGGTTTTTAGACCTTATGATCCAGAATTCTCATTTTCTTCATGATGTTTGGCTTCTAACCTTGTTGAAATTGGGAACAAGAAACATTGAAAATGGCACCCAGAAATGGCATATGATTTAATTTTCCCTTAATTAAATTGGAAGAAAAATTGTACTTTCATCTCATGAAAAATTGTATTAGCTAATTGAGTCAAGAATACTTAGTTAGCTTACTAAATTAGAGTTGAGAGTCAAATATAAGACATGTATATTTCTCCCATGATTTAAGGGGGTCCAGTCAGAATTATTTGTGAGTTGTAATTAGTAAACTCAATTAATTGAGTTAAAATAAGTTTAACTAGTTCTAAGTGAGAGATGAGCTAGTGATAGGCCCAAGGAATTAAATATGATTTAATTCACATGCATAGATCAATCAGTTAACTGATAATTCTCTATAAATAGCTATTGTATGTCAGTTCTAAGGAAGGCCCAATTGAGACAAGGGGTTAAAGGGAAGATAACTATCAGTTATACTATTATAAAGTTGTAAAGGTCATGCATGAGGTCATCAGGAAGCCTAGGAAGGATTGCACAATCAATAAATGGGATTATTCTAATTAATAGGGGATCAATCAGCCCAAGAAAGTGTAAGGAAGGCGGGTTAGGTAGAGGCAAGAAAATGGTTAAATATTGGACCGATTTTTCTTAGATTGCAAGCCAGATTTGAGCAGGATCAGAGTGAGATAGTCAAAAGAGTGAAAAGGTTTCTCAGTGTGAGGAATAACATTGTATTGTTTCATGATATTGAATTTATGAAATATACAGATAGCGGGGTTTTGAGCAGTTTCTTTCCCCAGATACATATTGGGTTGTGCGATTTATTATTTATTTCTCTTACTTGTTATGTGATTGTGCGATCAAATTTTGTTTTTGAAAATTGTAGAAGGATTAAGTATACTATTTTAGTACATTAAATGATCAGATTGAATCCCATGGTTAGATTTTATACATGGTATCAGAGTGTCAGGAATCACAATAGAAGAGAAGAAATTGAGTTTGTTTTGAACATGTACATCAAATTTGAAAATATATTATTTAGGACTCAACAACACATCAAGATGTATTTCAATAGCATGAGAATCGAATATTCCCTTGAGGGAAACTCGAATTACATAGCATGGAAGGAAAGGATGGAGGAAGTGCTCGAGGAAAACAGACTAAAGGAATTCACATACAATGATATTCCTGAGCCCAAAGCAACAGATGCTCAACTTCTTGATGCATCGAAGAAGAAGGTAGCAAAGGCGAGAAGGATCTTGTTAGAAGTAGTTCACGATCATATTATATCGAGTCTCCATGGGAAGGTGACTCCATATGCTATATGGAAGGCCTTAATAGATTAGTTTCAGAATAATAATGACCACATGAAGTTGGTGCTGAAGGAAAAGCTCAGAAGGGTCAAGATGGAAGAGGGTGAGACAATACCATAATACTTGATGAAGTTCACTCAATGTCAAGATGAGCTTGGAAGTGTCGGTGTGACAATAGCCCATGATGATTTGGTGAGGCTAGCACTTCTGGGCCTTCCCAAGAGCTAGAATAGTTACCAGGACTCTGTGAATGGGAGTGAGAAGCCACCAGACTAGGAGCTTTTATGGTATGGCTTGGTACAAGAAGAGATAAGGCGGAGCACCAGAGACAGGACCTCTGACACAAACAAAGAAGAAGATTTTACATTAGTCAGAAAAGGAAAGAAAGCAAAGGGAAAGATGTCCCAAGGTAAAGAGAGCAAGAGAGAGTTGTCCAAGGTCAAGTGTTTTCATTTTCACGAGCATGAACGCTATGCCTTGAAATGTCCACATAAGGAAAGCAAGAAGGAGCCTGTAGTTGCAGCAGCGAGTGAAGCACTAGCTTCATAGTTCAATCTTGATTTTACTCTCATTGCATGCATGGGTAGGACTGTTGTGTGATGCATGTGGTATCTAGATATTGGTGCCTCATTCCATATGACAGGGAATGGAGATTTCTTCAGTGAATTGGAGGAGGACCTTTAGTATAACATAGAGTTTGGAGATAACGAGAGGTGTATCACAACCGACACAGGTACAATTACCTATTAGAGGGAGTCTGGCTCCCCTCTCAGACTGAAAAATGTTTATTATTTTCTAGGACTAAAGAAGAATCTTATCTTCGTAGCAGTATTGGAATATCATGGTTGTGATGTGATATTTAGAAAAGGAAAGGTGTTCCTTAGACACATCGCCATGGGACAGGTGAAACAGATCGGTGTACGAGTCAATAACATGTATGCTCTCGAGGTCAAAGATGCATGCAAATATTTGAGGAGAAAAGCAGAGGTTAGAGACTTGGTGGTTGAGAGGGAGAATAAATTACCTCTCAACATGTAGCCTGAGAAGAAGCCTTAGAAAGTTGTGGAGTAGGAGACCGAGTGGAGGCACCCACTCAAGCAAAGACCTCCAATAAGGGAAAATTTTGAGCTAGATGGGCAGAGGGAGCACATGTAGCCATACCTCCAGGTGAGAGGTGGGGCGATGTGAAGACATGATCCCAAGAGAATAAATTTGGGTAGGATCCATTGAGATGGCTTGTGTCATTGATCAAACTTGGCTATGGGGTGCCGACATTACACAATAGAAAGAAGGATCAATAGCGATTGATGCAGTCATATGTTAGTAAGACATAAATCAGAGTGGAAAATGTCCAATACTGGAGTGCATATCAGAGTTGGTAGCAGTGCAGAGGGCACATATGTAGATTCATCATCAACACAGAGATTTCAGTAGGAAATGCAGTAACCGGTAGCAGTCAGAGACTCTGATGACAGATGCATCATACTGATTCATTTTTGGAGGCTATTCAGTGTTAGGAGTTGCAGCAACAAGCAACACTAGAGAAGTGTTGCATGTAGAACATTCCAAAGGTACCAGATCAAGATAGATTGATTTACTTTCTTGCTGAGAGGGATTATTGAAATTGGAAACGAGAAACATTGAAAATGGCAACATGGGGCTTCTGATTTAGTTTTCCCTTAATTAAATTGGAAGAAAAATTGCAATTTAATCTCATGAAAACTTGTATTATTTAACTGAGTCAGGAATACTTATTTAGCTTAGTAAATTCGAGTTGAGGGTCAAAGAGGAGGCATGTAGAGTTATCCCATGATTTAAGAGGGTCCAATTACAATTATTTGTGAGTTTTAATTAGTTAACTCAATTAATTTAGTTAAAATCAATTTAACTCGTTCTAGCTGAGAGATGAGCTAGTGATAGGTCCAATGAATTAAATATGATTTGAATCACATGCATAGATAAATCAATTAACTGACAATTCACTATAAATATCTATTGCATGTTAGTTGTAAGGAAGGCATAGTTGAGACAGGGGCTAAAGCAAAGATAACTATCCGTTGTACTATTAGAAAGTTGTACAAGTCATGCATGAGGTCATCAGGAAGCCTAGGAAGGATTTTGCAATCAATAATTGGGATTTTCCTAATTAATAAGGTCTCAATCAACCCAAGTATGTGTAAGGAAGCCAGGAGAGGTAGAGGCAGGAAATTTTTTAAATATTGGACCGATTTTTCTTAGATTGCAAGCCAAATTCGAACGTGATCAGAGTGAGACAGTCAACATAGTGCATATGTTTCTTAGTGTTAGGAATAACATTGTATTGTTTCATGATATTGAATTTATGAAATATATAGATAGCACGATTTTGAGAATTTTCTTTGCCGAGATACATCTTGTGTTGTGCGATTGATTGCGTTATGAAACCAAATCACAAAATATATGAAAATATTGTCCAATGACTTATAAATTTACCTCTTCGAGGGGGAAACCTCCTTTAAATTTTATAAATGAACAATTCTTGGATGATACAAATGAAAAAACCTACCTTATATATATATAGGAATATAAGGGGTCCGAATATACAAATTTGGGGACCACATGGGCACAACAATAATGGGGCTACACCTATGGGGCACAATAATAACAATATGGGGACTACGTGGGCACAAAAATAACAATAATGAGGTTACACTAACAATAAAAATAAGGGGATACACTAGTATCATAGGGACCTAACATGCCCCTCTTCTTAAAGAAAATGTTTTCCTCAACGCTTGAGTAATTCTAGATGCTTTTGTATAGAATTTTCATCCTCCCATGTATAATCTTCAGCAGGTAAGTTCTTCCACTTGATGAGATACTATGAAATTGATCAATTTAGTAATTGTCGCATTCTTTTTTTCGTGACTGCTTTAGGTTCCAATATTATTTTTCCTTCCTCGTCAAGTTCTGGAAATATTTTTTGAGCTGGGGGATTGTCACCTATAACCTTCTTTAAGCATGAAACATGGAAAACTGGGTGCACTCAGGAAGATTTCAGGAGCTCCAATTTGTATGCCATAGTACCAATATTTTGCAACACCTTGTAAGGACCATAATACTTTGGTGATAATTTATTATCCTTCTTATCTTGCTTGAGGGACATTTGTTGGTAAGGTTGTAGCCATAAAAATTCCCAGTCGCCTACATAAAAAATTCTTTTGCTGTGATGTTGATCTGATTTTTGTTTCATTCGATTATGCGCCAAAGTGAGTTTATCATTTAATACTTGGAGAAATTGTTGTTGATGCTCGATGTGATCTTCCATTGATTGAACCTGTAGTGAGCATAATTTTGCAATTACGCCTCATTGTTCTTTCTTCAAATTTTTTTTCATGATATTAGAGTTGATTATATTTCTTGGTTTCCCTGCAATACCCTGTAATTCAACTTCTTTTCCTTCCCAAAAAATTTCAAGAAAAGTTCTTGAAAATTGAAAGCTATAGTCCCCAAGGATTGTAACCATTGAACTCCTAGTACAACATAAACACCACCCATTGGAATAGAAAACATTGGACTATTCAATACATATTCCTCCATGGATAGCTTGATATTATGGCACTTTCCAAAGAAATTTATAATTCCTCCATTTGCAACCATCACTTGAAACTCTAGTGTTGGATATAGGAAGCAATTCAATTCCTTGGCTATCTTATAAATAATAAAATTATGGGTACTACCCGAATAAATTAGCACTATTACCTTTTTCTTCTTGATATGTAATTCTATCTTGAGAGTTTGAGGAGTGGTAATTACTTCCAATGCATTACAAGATATGGTCGGATTCATTTCTTATTTCTCTATGGTTGGTTCCTGGTGTATATCATTTTATTTTCAATTCTCTTGTTCCTTTTCTTCCTCCTCTTCACAATCTATGTAAATTAATTTCTTCTCAACACACTTATGATCTTTAGTGTATTTTCTATCACAACTGTAACATAAAACTTTTTCTCTTTTTTATTCCAACTGTTGTGGTGTTAGCTTTGTAGGTTGTGGAAGGCTAGGAGTAGAAACACTTCCATCTCTATAGTTTTGAGTGATAGGCTTCCTTGTCGCTATAATTTTTCTTTCGATTTTTCTTCCCAACTCGAATTCCTTCTCCAATGAATCAAGTTCCCAAAGTAGAACCTCATGTTGGATGTTATCCATTAAAGTCCCTATGAAGACATCAATCCTATGCTTCTCTGGAATATCTGCTACCCTGATATTCAATTTTTGGAAGTCCTCAATGTGCTCTGCCATTGAACCCTTATTTTTGAGATTTATCAATTGGCTAAAGAAGGTGTTTCTATTTGTATCCTCATAATGTGCTATCATTTCCTCTGTAAAATTTGACCAAGTGACAAGGGGTTTACGAGAACAAAGCCATTGATACCATACATACTGATTGGGTTCTAAATATACAGTTGCAATGCGTACCTTTTGTGTGTTTTGCACATTATGGAGATCAAAATATTGCTACATTTGTAGTATCCATGTTACTGGATCCTTTCCTTCAAACTTCCTCATATCGATATTTTAGAATCCAATACTTATATCTATGCTTCAATATGCCATTGGAATCACTTCAAACTGCTTTTGCAAACAAACATTATGTAATTTTAAGAAACAAATACACACATTTTTCTTGCTTTTGAGGAGGTTGATATTGAACCTAATGTATCTTTGTGATTTTGGATGTTCAAGATCTAAAATTTTGTCCTATTGTAGCCCTCTGAGTCTTCTTTCCAATGCCACATCTATGACCTAATTTGGATTGTTCAAGATAAAGTTATTCGCGATCTCCCACAATGACCTAATTATGGTTTGGTTCAGTAGAGTGAAATTGTACGACATGCCACGTGTCACTATTTTGACCTGTGGCTCTGCAATCAATACAAAACTACAGTCCGTGCAATTTTGACCAATTTTTACAAAATTCAAATCTGATGCCTGTAACGTAAGTTATGATGATTTTCCCCCGGTCACCTGTTTGAGATGAAATTCTAGAGCCTACAAAAACCATAACTTCCACATATAATATCTCCGAAAATATAGGGAACCAAGATCTGAAATTTTTACAAGATGTTCCTCAGGATTTTGGCTTGTTGTGGTGAAATTTTCAGCTTTTGAACCTTCTTAGAAAAAATGTTGTAGCAAAAATTCCAAGATGACCTATTTGCAACAACAAAACCATAGAATCCAATGCCTCGATACCAAATGTTATGAAACCAACTCACAAAATAGAAGAAAAGATATATCAACGACTTAGAAATCAACCTCTTCGAGGTGAAAACCTCCTTTAAATTACATAAAGGAACAATTCTTGGATGATACAAATGACAAAACTTACCTTCTATATATAGGAGTCTAAGGGGTCACAATATAACAATATGTGGACCACATGGGCACAACAATAATGGGGCTACAATAATAACAATATGGGGACTACATTGGCACACCAATAACAATAATGGGATTACACTAACAATAACAATAAGGGAATACACTAGTATTATAGGGACCTAACAAATTGTTTCTTTCTCTTGCTATGTGATTGTGTGATCAAATTTTGTTTCTGCAAATTGTAAAAGGATTCATTATCTTGTTTTAGTATATTATAAGAAAAGATTGAATCCCGTGGTTAGATTTTCTACAAGCCTTGCAGGGGAATGCTTTGGAAAAAATTGATGGATAGCGAAAGATCAGTTTGATAGTCATTCCCATGGTGAAAAAATGACATGTAACACCCTCTCTCCCTTATTGTTTCTCCTAGTGGCTAAAGGACTAAGTAGGTTGTTAGCTGAAGCTAAGCAACGTGAAGATTTTAATGGTGCAACTGTAGAAAATGACTTGACCATAACTCATCTCCTATTCATTGATGAAATTCTTCTTTTATTTTGATGGATCTAGAAGAGATTCAAACCCTATCAAGTCAACTTTCGCTCTCTTTGAAAAGGCTATAGGTATGGTTATTAATCTTCAGAAATCCTCTCTGTTTGAGTTTGGTTTATCTAGGGATGAGTTTGTATTTGTGAAGTCTTTGCTCCCATTTCACTTGGTGACTATCAAAGTAGGATAAAAGTATTTGGTATTTCATCTTAAACACAATGATTACAGAAAGGGGGAATGGCTATGGCTAATCACAAAAATTGAAAAAAGGATGAAAGTGTGGAGTTATAGATGGATTTCCAAGGAAGGAAAATTAGTTTGGAAGCCATTTCTATTTTTTGGATGTCATTGTTAGGGATCCTAAAAGTTATTCTCATTCAAATTCATCAAGCTTGATTCAGATTCTTATGGAAGGTGTTGAAGGATGGGAAAGATTTTCCTTGGGTAAGGTGGGATACAATAACTTTACCAAAAAAATGGGGTGGTTTGGGTCTAAAAAATATTTTTCCATTTTTTCAGAAGCCTTAGCAATAAAGGTTGGTTGGCAGCTCATTGACACGATGACTCTTTGGATTGAAGTGGTCAACAAAAAATAAATTTACCCCTTATCAACTGAAGCATGGGTTCGTCTTCCAAATAAACCAAGGAAGAAAGCTTTTGTGGTTTGGAAGGTAGTATTGGAATCCTTCAAAGTCATCAATAATGGCTTAGAAAGGAAGGTTGGTTCAGGTGAGAGGGTTAGAATTGGAGTGTTTTCGTGGGTTGGTTTTGGTGCAAACTATCTTTTACCTCAACCACTGGTGGAATTTTTTAATGAAAACATGAAGTATACTTTGCACCAAGTTGTCGATCTAGGAAGCACTTCTATATGGGCTCAATGGTGGAAAAGCGCTACACAATTAAAGTTTACCTAATTTTTGTACTGAACACTAGCAGGTTTATACAAATGCTCTCAATACTTCTCATGTTGAAATTCGTGAAGAAGCATACTCTCTGTGTTGGGTTCATGCCCAGTCTAAGGATTTGTCTCTAAAGATAGGTTATTTATATATCATTTCAAACAAAGAACTAGAAATATCAGAATGGTGGTGGAGGAAAATTTGGAGATTGGGATGCTCACCCAAAGTAAAATTGTTCATCTGGTGTATTATGTGCAACAAGCCTCCTACAAGAGATATTCTCAAGAGAAGATGCTTCTTGGGGCCAAGTTTGTGTCCTCTGTGTGAAAATGCATATGAATCAATTTACAATATGTTATTTGAATGCCCATTCTCTGCAACAATACGGGATATTGTTTGTACGCAATTGTCTCTCAATATCAGATGGAAGGGCCCCTCATATAAATAAGCCTGACAATAATTTTGGGACAATCTATCTCCAAAAGAACTTAAAAATTTCCCCCCAATTTTGTATTGGGGTATTTGGCTTGATAGAAACAAAATAATCTTTCAATCTGAGCCTGTACCTCTTGACAAAGTGACTGGTCAAATTATTGTCATATGTGATCTTATTCCTGAAGAAGTAATTTTTGATAATCCACGAAGTATTGTTGCAGAAGAAGAAGATCACACTTTCCCCAGGGTTTATTTTGATGGGGCATCCAATTAAAGGGGAGTTTGTGGTGGCAGAGAAATTTTATATCTATCTAGAATCTACTTATTTAAGATACAAAGTGGCGTGGGAAAGAGATTGAACAACTATGTGGAGCTATTTAGACTTAAATTGCTTTTGTTGTTTGTTATTGAAAAGGGTGTTAGGAGAGTTCAAATTTTTGGTGATTCCATGATTGTTATAAAATGGTTTAATGACATTAGAAAATGTCACACACACAGATTGCTACCCATTCTTAAGAAAGTCCTGAGGTTAAAGCTATCTTTTGATCATATTTCATGTATGCATATCTACAAGGAAAGGGACATTGTTGTAGATGCTCTTTCCAAGGCTGGTTTAGAACAAGCGTCGGGGACTTGGAAGGTTCAGGAGCAGTGAGAGGACACAACCGTAGAATATTTTCATATACCTTTCTTTGAAGGCCCGTAGATGGATGATTAGCTCTCTTGACTTTATCAATTTCATTTCATATATCATGTTCATAATTTTGTTTTGCTGATGCAAACATTTATGTTTTTTGTTGTTGCATATTCATCAAGTGATATGTATATAGACTCTTTGTATGGTGGGATATTATAATTAGGGTTTATAACCCATTATTGTTGTTTTTTTGGACATGGTCATTGTTTTGTATATCAAAAAAATATTTTGGCATGCAAAAGGTGCATTTATAGAAATGTCATTTTCATATTTCTTAATGAAGATTAAGATTTTTTTCTTTTTTTCTTTTTTAAGTTCAGTTTGTGAGACATGTTCGAGGGTATTAAACTTCCAACCAATTGATTACACAAGAGCTTTCCAAAATAATTTTTCCAATTATACTACTATCAGTGGGCACATTATAATTTTTCTTTCATAGAAAAAAACAAAAAACTAACTTGAAATTTAATTTAATTTAATTTAATTTTGTAAATAATCAAAAACTTTTTTATTAACATATTTATATCACCTTAATAAAACCAATTTTAAAAGAATTTGTTATGTTAATTTTCAACATTCCTTCAATATACAAAATACGTCTCAACAGAATTGAAATAAATAGATATTAAAATACGTCTCAACGGAATTGAAATAAATAGTTATTAATGGGCAGGAGTGGGGGAGTAAGAAACACTTTACTCAAATTATGAATATTAAAATAATAATCAGATAGGGTTAGACAATATTTTTGAATAAAGTGTGCCTCTATAGCTCAGTGGTAGAGCGTCAGTCTTGTAAACTGAAGGTCTGTAGTTCGATCCTGCGTGGAGGCACTTAGATACATATATTGTCAATTTCGAAATCTAATATTGTCTTTGTATATTGGCGATGATTGAGCTTGTATTTATGTATAGGTTTTTAGGTTGTGAATATATCATACACTTGGATATATATTGTTAATCTAATATTGTCTTTGTATATTGGCGATGATTGAGCTTGTATTTATGTATAGGTTTTTAGGTTGTGAATATATCATACACTTGGATATATATTGTTAATTGTATAGGTTGTGAATATATCATACACTTGGATATATCTTGGATATATATTGTTAATTTCAAAATCTAATACTGTATATTGGCGATGATTGAGCTTGTATTTATGTATAGTTTCAATTTCGAAATCTAATATTGTCTTTGTATATTGGCGATGATTGAGCTTGTATTTATGTATAGGTTTTTAGGTTGTGAATATATCATACACTTGGATATATATTGTTAATCTAATATTTTTTAGGTTGTGAATATATCATACACTTGGATATATATTGTTAATCTAATATTGTCTTTGTATATTGGCGATGATTGAGCTTGTATTTATGTATAGGTTTTTAGGTTGTGAATATATCATACACTTGGATATATATTGTTAATTGTATAGGTTGTGAATATATCATACACTTGGATATATCTTGGATATATATTGTTAATTTCAAAATCTAATACTGTATATTGGCGATGATTGAGCTTGTATTTATGTATAGTTTTTTAGGTTGTGAATTTATCATACATTTGGATATATATTGTTAATTTCAAAATCTAATACTGTATATTGGCGATGATTGAGCTTGAGCTTGTATTTATGCCAGTAGTCTTTTGAAGGTTTTACCGTGTGATAAGTGCCTTAGAGGTTTTTGAGGGTGCTGAATCCATATATAGAATTTTGAGGGTGTAAGATTTTACCTCAAAATTTTTCACCGGATTTCGGCACCTGAAACTTCAAAAAGTTACACTAAAAACAACTCCGTATTTATGTATAGGTTTTTAGATTGTGAATTTATATAATATAGAATTTAGGTTGTGAATCTATATGATATAGAATAAATTTAAATATATTTATCTTAATTTCCCCAAAGAATAAAAGATAGATAAAAGTTTTGTATATTGGCGATGATTGAGGTTGTATTTATGTATAGGTTTTTAGGTTGTGAATCTATATGATATAGAATAAATTTAAACATATTTCATCTTAATTTCTCTAAAGAATAAAAGATAGATAAAAGTGATTATACAAAAGTTTGCATTTATTATTTTTATGTGGTGTGATTTGTCTTCGTATATTTGTGATGATTGAGCTTGTATTTGTGTATAAAAGTTTGTATTTATTATTTTTATGTGGTGTGATTTGTCTTTGTATATTTGTGATGATTGAGCTTGTATTTGTGTATAAAGAATAAAAGATAGATAAAAGTGATTATACAAAAGTTTGTATTTGTTATTTTTATGTGGTGTGATTTGTCTTTGTATATTTGTGATGATTGAGCTTGTATTTGTGTATAATAATTAGTGAGATTGCTTTTTATTTTTGGTTAATAATTAGGTTAATAAAGACTTTGAAAATTTTAAAATATATAAAAATATTATTTTTGATTAGATAAGAGTTTGTTTTTTTGATGTAGGGAAATAGGTTAATGATTTCAGAAATAGGGACACTTCTTAGAAGTAAATATGTGTTCTTATAAACCATCAACAAGTAGTAAAGTTTTGTTGAAAATTGATTGTGTTTATATGTATTGTATAGTTTGAGTGGGTTTAATGGTTAAAGGACATGCAATTTTTCCTAAAATAATGTAGGTTCAAATTTATAGGAAAAAAACATAATTTGTGTAGACCTTCATAAAAGTATTTTGTCCTATAAATAAGAAGTTTCATATACCAATTTAGTATCTAACTTGATTATAATCTTAAAACTTGAATTTGTATTATTTATCAACACTACTAATAAAATTAAATTGTAAAAAAAAATTCTTCCTTTAAAAAAAAATCAACTTCTATAAATTCTAAATTCTTTTGACCATAGAAATCATCAACAATAATCAACTTAATATAAAAATTTAATAAAAACAATTTACTTTCTCCCCTAACCAATTTAAATGACCAACCTAAGAGTCACTTACTCTAAATGCCAAAATAAATGACCAACCTAAAATTCACTTGCTCTAAATGCCAAAATACAATTTATTTAAAAAATTACCACTATCCCTTTACTTCTCTTCAAATGATTTCATGTTCAAGATGTCACCACCTTATTTACATATTGTTATTGAAAAATGATTTTAGAAAATCAAATTCAAATTTCAAAATACCTTCATAAAATAATTAGAATAATGAAAATATTTTGAATTATAATTTTTATAATTTAAAGAATATATATTTTGATATATTAATATATATTAATATTATTATTTTAATTCTTATATATATGAAGAAAGGTAAAATCCATAAAATTGCCAAACTTGCATAAGACATCAAAACTTAAAACCAATTGATATATTAATATATATTTATCTTATTCTTTTAGTTCTTATATATGAAGAAAGATAAAATCCATAAAATTGCCAATTTGTGTAAGACATCAAAACTTAAAACCAACTCGCAAATCAATAGACATTGTTTCTTTGATTTGATTTGATTTAATAATGTATATATTACATTTACGAATACATTGATCTATATTATGAGATATGTAGTTCTCTCTATTGATAATAATTTTGAATAAAATAAACCAAAAAAATTGTTTATCGATTCTCATGCATAATCTAGTCATGAGTCATATTTATGAAATTTATAGATAACGATATTAATAAAGATAAAAGTACTTTATAGATGTTTAGGCTTTTGATGTACTTAGTAATTTATTTTAATGATTTGTAGTAAGTTTATTTGCTTTCACACACTTGATGTTTTATTAGGCCTCGCCTCATCAAGGATTATAATACTCACTTCGCAGTCAAAGTCTCTTGATACTTGATTATTTTTTCGAGTTTTGTGGCTTTTTAGTAACTTTAATCAATTTTTTTGGAAAATGTTGAATATTTACATCTTTCTCGAAATTCAAAAACATTTTCCTAATTTTTGAAAAAGTTATTTCTAATTTTCGATTGGCTAAGCAAGCCTTGATGTGACATAATTTCCCTAGTCGAGCGTGATTTAATTTCAGTATTTGTCAGTGTGTGGAAAATAATTTTTAACTAAAAATTAGAGTAATTTTGCAAATGGCCATTCCGACTGTGAGTGCTTTGACAATGACAACGACACAATTCTTTGAGTAGGTCCTCTATGTAAGCAGGGGGGAATTCTATAGTTGAGTTCTCTGACACTGGCATTGACATTGACAGTAGCACGAAGACTCCTAGTGAATTTACCACTTATTTCATTTTAAATTTGTATAGATTCAATTGTGCAAGAGAACATTAGTATGGAGTCGTGAATATGTGTGCATTGAAGGATGTACAAAAAGGGAGTATGTGCACGAGAATGGGGGTGAAAAGGGAACTTTATTCCACATAAATGAAATTATTTTAACTTTAAGTAGAAACTTAGTACTATCCAATATTAAATGAAGTGTCTTTTTAATATGTGTGAGAAAGAAGTGATGTGCGAGAGAACGAGTGTGCAACAAAAGGAACAAAAATTTCGCTTGTAATGTTCTACATCTCCACCTACATTTCCCATTTACACACTTCTTTCACATATCTCTCAACACTACAAAATAATCAATTAATTAGTTCTTTTGGATTATTAATTTTTGGGGCATGAAAAGTTTGATTTACATGTATATTGAGTGTGAAATGAGGGTGGGAGATTAAGTCTGTAGACTACTATGTTGATGTGGGATTGTTTTATTTGATATAGATATGCAAAGAAGCTATGGAAAAAATGCTTTACTGATGATACAATGTGCATTTTTTAAAACTTTGTTCGATGGCTTTGTTCATTTAAAAAATATATCAAAGTAGTAACGTTGAATCTTGGTATTCATGTTTCCCGAATATAATGTGCATTTTTGAGCTCAAACATGTGAATTAAATACTTATTATCCAATATTAAATGAAGAATTTTTTTAAAGCGAGTGAAAAAGAAGTATTATGCAAGAGAATGGGTGTGCATAGAAAGGAAAATTTGTTTCTTCTGCAATATTCTATACCACCACATACATTTCCACACACCTCTCTCCTGTATAACGCTACATATTAATCCATTAATTATCATTTATGGCTTATTAAAGTTTGGGGAGTTAAAATATTTGGTATGTGTATACCGGGTGCAAAATAGGATTCTTCTGTATTTTTCTCTTCGTTAATTTCTTAAATACCACATAAATTTTTTTTCTCTTGTACTATTTCTTTCAGAGGTTCAAAATGAAAATTATTTATATTCGTTCCAAATTTAGAAGTGTTGTGCAAGAGAACGATTGTGTAGAGAAAGGAACATAAACCTTCTTCCGAAATGTTTCATGCGTTCACATACATTCCCCCTCTGCACACCTACCTCCTACACAACACTACATATTAATCAATAAATTAGTGGTTTTGGCTTATTAAAGTTTGTGGTATGAAATGTTTGGTTTTCGTGTATATCGAGTGTGAAACAAGGATGATTGATTAATTGTCCCCAATACTATGTTGAAGTTGGATCATTTTATTTGACAAGTAGAATCAACAAATATTGGTATACATGCTTCCCGAATACTAAGAGAATTTTTTCACATTTTTCAATTAAAATTTATTATCCAACATTAAATGGAGTGTATTTTTAATGTATATGAGGAAGAGGTGTTGTGTGGAGAATGGGTGTGTAGAGAAAGGAACATAAGAATATTTAATCTTTCTTTTGAAATGTTACACATCTCCACATACATTCAGCTTTCACACAGTTCTTCTGCACACCTCCCTCCCACACAACAATACATATTAATTAATTAATTAGCAGTTTTGGTCTATTTAATTTTTGGCCATGAAATTTTTGTTTTTGTGTATATCAATTCCATTCTTGGTATACATGATACCTGAATATTAAGTACATATGTGACTTCACATTTGTCAATTAAATACTTATTGTCCAATATTAAATGAAGTGTCTCTTTAATGTATATGAGGAAGAGGTGTTGTGCATGAGAACATATGTGTGGAGCAAGGAATATGAGATTTATTCTACAATGTTTTGCACCTTTGAATACATTCACCTTTTGTACACTTTTCTACACATATCCCTCCCGCACAATAGTACATATTAATTAATTAATTATAATTTTTGGCCTATTAAATTTTTGGGCATGAAAATATTGATTTGCGTGTATATTGAGTGCGAAATAAGGGTGGGTGATTAACTGTACCTGTTAACATTGGAAAATCGTACAAGCAAAGATGAAATTATTTAATGTCAGACAGAAGGATTTACAGGGCTGAGAGACATTAGAGAATCTAAAAGTATTTAAAAAAATCTCTAAGGTCTGAGGAAAAATCAAATTTGAACTAGTCAAAAATGGTTTTGCGCGTAAAATCCTTTGATAAGCATGTCCTTGCATGTCTTTTGACCCAAAAAGCGCGCAATCCTGGGAGTGGCGGAAGTCACTTTCCGGGACCAAAAAAAGCACACTCTAGGACATTTATTCCACACTTGAAGCCGTCTAAGGACAACCACCCAAGCCTCCATAGGACATCAAGGGAGCACACAATGGAATAAATATGGGACACAATGGAATCACCCTCCTCTCTTGTGTCACAATCCACAATGTACCAAGAGAGGGAAGGAGGATTTGAATTCTCCTATAAAAGGCCACTAAGAGATGAAAAACTTGAGAGCACATTGTTATGCTGGCCAGAATTTCCCCAATCAACACCAACAGTGTGTGATCCAAAGCAGAGATAGAGGGGACTTAGTTGTTTGGCCATCCAACAACTCTAGTCCACCATAGTAGAGAGAGGGAGACTTTGTGCCAAGGCAGCTCAGAAGTAAATAAATCCTTGCATCGAGAATTAGAACCCCAAGTTCTAAGGGCCCCTTGGTAAGTGGGTTAAAGTTTCATCCTCATTTCCTACCAGCACTCAATAAGAGGGGACGTAAGTGCCACCATTTGGATTATTGAAGTTGTTTGACTCTATTTATAGCTTTTGTGTTATTTGTTTTAGTTTTAGTTTAATTTTTGTGTTTGAATATGCATGCTATTTCTCTATCTAGTATGTTTATGTTCTAGCATGTTCCACTAACTTGCTTGACTCCATATATTTTCTTCCTGTGACCAATAACTTAAGAGGGAAAACCACACCCCTTAAGATGGTGTGATTTCGTACATGCATGCACCAAACACACTAACAAAGGATTGGAGACTCCACTAAATTTTATTTCCAAGTTTATGTGGTTGTGCCTTGTTGCAAAGACCTCCATCTGTGGTGTGGAGTTGGGCTGAAATTGCCCCCTTTCTCTCCTTCAGTCCCTAGTTAATCCCAAGTGACAGACTGAAGCAGAAAAACTCCAAAAAATTACATTTGCAGAAATTTGCGCGCATTTCCCTCAGACAGGCATTCCCTAGGTGTGCGTTCAGAGCTGAACTGCGCGCAAACATCGCGCCTGTTTCAACCCTTTGCGCGCAAAAGACAAAATGAGAAATTTCTCCCATATTTCTATCTTTTCCTGCTTGTAAAGTGCCTGGCAACCCATAATACATCGACCGACACTGGTTGAGGTGCCTTGCAGCTTGCTAAAGCTCACTCTTAGCTGCTTTTGGTAGGCTTGGTGTTAGTTTTATTTAAAGTTTATTTTTGAAAAGTTCACACATAGTTTAAGTAGGGGGGAAATTAACTTGCATTCCGAAAAAAATTATGTTTTGCAAATTTAGGTACCAAAACACCTAGATAATTAGCCAAAGTAAGTGGCCCAAGTCCACACATGCTTAGCTAGTTCCTTTTTCTAGTGTAAAAGTCATTAGTTTAGTTCAAATTTTGCATTAGGTTTTCAGGACCAAGATTGAATTGTTGATGGAAGAGCAAGTAATATCTGTTGCCTTTGCACCCTTCGGTGATCCTAGGAAAGCATATGAACGCTCTTTATTCACATCTCACCATCTCCCTATAGTTGATCACATAAATTAACTAGGAAAAATTGAAAGCGACCCATATCCGCACATGTTTTTCTTTTGAGCAAGGAACAATAGAACATAGTTTAATAGGGGATTTTGAAAAGGATCATCACATATCCACACGTTCAAACTATGTGCTTGTTCACTTTTTTCTCACACAGAACCACACACTAAGCAAAGCAAAGACACCTAAAACTAACTTAACAAAACTCAGTAAATTCTCCCCACAGGGTCCACAAAATAATTTATAGTCTAAGTTAGGATCAAGGGGGTAGGCATCCAATAAGCTGCCTTAATCATTATTCATCTTCAAGCATAGAAGTTGACTGTTTAGGGAGCTTTCAAATCCACCTATCAGTTAACAGAAAAGAAATCCCGAGGTAGAAAAGACCCATTTCAGAGGGGGTTAGGCTTAGGCGCAGTGCGAGAAGGTATCAGTTGGGGCTACCTAACCCATCTGATACTCGGTACTGTTAGCTAAATTACCAAAAATCCCAAGACTCGAAAAATCACGTGGGACGGTGGTACTTAGTGGCCAAAATTAGGGCATCCTTTCCCTATAGGTGACAGTGCATGCAAGGACTAGATCCTCTACCCTTACCTTGGTGGATTTTATTTGGCTGACTGGGGGCATTTCTAGCTCTTACGGGATGTTGTGCCAACACTCTCAAGATATCTTCTCAAGGCCCAGTTACATTTGAGTGTGTGAGGACAATCAGGTCTTCTAGGATTTGAGTATCATACGCAGACAAACAAAAACCATATTTTTTTTATTGACTAATCACATAGGATTAATTTAAAGGGAAAATTTATTTTATTTTCTCTTTTTATTATGTATGTGATCAGAATTTTGCTTTGATTATAATCTATATCCTCTCAAATATTTCCAAAGCTAGACCTAGTCGACGCTAGAACATACCCATTAGGACCTCGTCGATCTAGACGTCTTTTGGACCTCCCCCCATTACCGGGAGGGTTTCCAGATCTTTCGCCATTTAGGCGTCAAAGACAGAACACTGCCACCATTATTGGTTCGTCCTTCATTAGGGAATCCTTAGTTTGGAACCTTGGTCGGTCTCCCAATGCCACTCCACATACGACTCCTCCCACAAACCCTAGAGGGTAGAGGAGTGCTACCCATTCAGGAAGCCAGTCGAATACACAGTAGTGTATGTCGCAGATAAACCCTCTTCCTAACCAGAACATTTTGTTTTCACAAGTCCCAATGGCTACAACCTCGCAGTCAACTTTTCTAGCTTCATTGAATCTATCAGATTTAACCAAGTTGACGAATGACCCCATTGCACACAACCCCATATCACCTCCCATGCCCAAGAAGCTCCCTTCCGACATTCCAAAGTTCATAGGAAAGCAAGCAGAAGGCCGAGGAAATCATGTTATGAATTTGCACCTGTGGCGCTCATCGAACAACATCGTTGATGATACTATTCGACTGAGACTATATCAACGCACTCTGACATAAGTAGCAGTGAAATGGTATGTGGAGAAACCCTCTGCTACACATGGAACGTTTAGTGCCCTCGCCACTGTGTTCCTGACCTATTTTCAGTTACCCATCAACCATGATTCCAGAATGTAATTACTGACATACTTTAGGCAAACCCCCACCATCCATACCTCAGACCATCTCCATGAATGGTGGCGATGTCGTAGTTTGTGTAAAGAGAAACTTGATGATCGAGTATTGTTAGATCTATTCCTGAAAACTCTCACTGCAGAGATTTCGAAGGATGTGGTGCAACAAAGGACCATATCCGAAGAGGACGCCATCAGTAAGGCACAACAACTCAAGCTGATCTATACGCAATCAGGGTATATTTACAATATCCTGCCTCGTGCCTCGCGCCTGCAAACTTACAAAGAACTTCCAGGCGCGTCGAACTCCGCAGATGGTTTAATTGGGTCGCTGACCCAAAGTTACCTAGGCATCAGCGTTCAAAACCTCGGTTACACGTATGATTCTACCTAGAACGTACCACAACCTGGCTGCCAAATTCATCACATGGCTCTGCAAAATTTGACCAATTTGGTGTCGTCATATCACCATCAACATGGAGGACCCTATCCTCCGGCTCATGGGACCCAATATGCAGATAGACATGCTGACAGAAGAGCTCCCCCACAATATCCATTCACAAACCAGGGACTGCATTATGCTCAGTCCCTAGCACAAGACCTGCCTATGCAGAATAATGCATAGGTGAACTTTGTTCAGCCTTCCCAAAACCAAACGCGCCAACCATATAACTAGGAGAACTATCCTCCCAACGTGGTTAAGAAAAAAGGGAGAAACAAGCCTAAAGGAAATACTAGACAGGGGGGAAAAAACCAGTAGCATCCTCCGTGATCTCAGGCTAGAAGCAACCCAAACCAAAATCAAAACCAGGAGCCAAGCAATTCCCAACGTCAAAACAAAAGGCCACCTCTTCGAACAAACCACTCTTGTTCGATCTGTGGTGAGTACGTACATTACACTCACCACTGTCCTAACCTCCCTAAGCTGAAAAAGGTGCAGAATAACCGTGGACATGGGGGATCAACCCAAAAACCAAAAGTCATGCAAGAGCCCTTCCCCCATCAAGGGACAGTTAGCACGCAACAAAAAAGTCCCGATGACTCCTGAAAGAACAACCACGAAATCTACATGAATGGAAAAGAAATGTTCTTTCAAACATGAAATCGAAATTACGACACCCCACCAGACACCAACGTGTCAGGGGCTAGTAACAGTGCACCAAATACACCTTTGACCATATCAAAGATGCCTATTGAACCTTTGCCGAGGATGGCTAAGGGACCAACTAGGCTAGTGGGAAAATATTCCAAAGCAGCCCATAATTATAACATTGTAGATGATTTAGCTCAATATCCTACTGCTATGTTAGCGTTGGAAGTATTACAGTCCTGCCCAAAGCAACGGAAAGCTTTCATTTTTGCGATAGGTGCTATCGACCTTGTCGATACACGCCTAATGGCTTTTGATTTAGACAAAGCCACCCCTAGGCTTCCTTCAATGGTCGCGTTTCAAATACCAATATTGGTCCAAAATATTACCATTCACCGATGTGTCATTGACGAGGGTGCATCCACATGCATCATGTCAAAAAAAATTTGGCAGAAGTTAGGGTCTCCCGAGATAAAGCCATCAGACATCACGCTTAGAGCATACAACGGTCGCCCTTCAACTCCCATCAGCCTCTACCAAAACGTCCTGGTCTGCTTAGCCAGAAAGACGATTCTTATAGACATTGAAGTCTTGGACACTCACTTGGACTATAATATACTCCTTGGTCAGAGTTATATGTATGCCATATCAGTTATAGCCTCCTCCGTCTTTCGAACTATGATGTTATCCCATGAGGACCGCATCGTTACTGTCGACCAATTGACACATAGCCAAAAAATACCCCTAACAAACACTGATGTAATTCTACCCTACGTAGATACATCCACAGACACACTTTCACAGTACCAAGAATATGGCCCCGACTAGTTCAAACCGTCGTCCATCCCAGGATCATTCCTAGGAGATCCCCCCATCATACGTGAGTCATCACTTGATGTCATAGGAGCTCCAGTGTGCATGATTTCCACATCAAGCACTGAAGCTAGTTAGGACACATACACAAGCAGTAATGACACAAATTCCTTGGCCACAACACCCTCTCTAGCCTACGCCGCTTCCCAAACCCATTTCCTCTACCCCCTAGCTCATTTCGTATCCCAATAGGTTTTGGAAACAATGTTGTTACCAAACATATCGTTTGCAATACTAGTTTGGTATCTCATTCCCCCTACTGGGACAAGAGCCACACACATCACTGCCACAGGGTTAAAGCCCCTCAGTCCTAAGGAGGCCCCACCAGTTCAGGAAACGGTCGAAAACATCCCTAGAAAGGAAATTTCCATTGCAAAACTGATGATTAAGGCTAAGAAAACCGAGAGAAAAGGAAAGAAGTTGGAAACCCCCGCCACACAATGGGAATCACTAGTTTGCGCCATATGCAAAGTAATAGGACACCCTACCCATATCTGCCCAGAGACGGACAAACTAAAACCATTCCTCAGCTCAGAGGCAGGCATCGCGACACCACGTTCCCATAAAAAGGAACCTGCCACTAAGGGTAAAGGAAAAGCATTGCGTACCAATCATGCATGCACTATCTGCAACAGTTATGGGAACTATACCCATCATTTCCCAGAAATTTCATGATATAGGGATGCCTTGCACGCTATCGAGAAATCCTATCAAAAGGATCCCCTCACCCAGTCTTCTGGAGATGAAACTCATACCATCCTGTACCTACAGGAGCAATGGAAGTCACCAGAAAGACGCTTGTTCATATTCCCCCCTCCTATCATACACTTCATGCTGTGCGATGAACATGGTCATTTCATCGAAGAATGCATAGCCCTGGAACTAATCCACAGATGGTATCCTATAGAACGAGTTTACTACGTTGGATTGCGGGCATCACAATTCACATGTCCTTTATGCGTCGAAAACCACCTTCTAGAAAATTTCCACTATATCCCCCGATTTCGATTAGAACTCACTAGTTTACGCTCAACCATAGTCCGCCTTTCCCAAGAATATGGCACAGACTCGGAATCCATGAACGACTTGACATCCCAAGAAGTTGGGACGAGCATATCCATCCTGTTCTTGTCAGCTAAAAAGTGACCCATTAGGGAACCCCTAGTTACCCCAAATACTCTCTGCAGAGAAGACCAACATGTGCATTATGAAAAACTCCCAATCACGTGGTCACCATTTTCCTTGATTTAGCAACGTTACGACACTGGTACCCTGCTAGACCACAAACTGAGCACAATGGAATGCCCATATCTAGGCTATTTTTCCGGGTATGTCAGGGTAATCACTGTGGACAACGCCGTACCTATATCCCACGAGTTCGACCCCTCATTGATATGATTCACACAATAGATAAGAAATAGAAAGATTACCTCAAACGATATAGAAATTACATCAACCCCAAACTAGCAACCCCATACCCACATCGACATAATGGGAAAATTGGGATGGCGCACCAACCAAACATGACCCAGACCAAACTGAGGATAATATATAGACTATGCGACCTGAATGACCACCGGGTCAATTAGTGTAAAGAACCGAAGCCCCTTGCAAGCAGTTTTCATAGAGTATCTTCTCGGCCACCGAGACTTCTCTCTAACCAAGAGAAGATCATGCGTACCTATTGCTGGATTTGTTCACACTTTCACCGTACGATTAAATGTGATCATCTCCCCAAGCTTAGAGTGGCAAGAGAAGCGTTATGTCTACAAACCCCAAAGAGCTAGACGCACCTAAGCCAACGACATAGAAATGGAAGTAGAAGACCTCCTCTTCTACAACAGATCCTTTCCAAGTGTCCACATCTGGGACAAAGAGTAGTATTGGTTCCCACACAATATAATCCATTGGCACAGTGATACCATGCACCATCTGCACTGGCTAGAACCATGAACCAGAGGCATGCCCGCTAATGGAAACATTTAGACACCTTTGCAACATGCACAATTTCCACCAACCAGAAATTGACCATCCTAATGGGGAACCCAACCTTGTGCTTACGCAAAATTCCATCACAGAGATTCTTGGCTGGGAAAATACTAAGAGGGAGGGGGGGGGGGGGGGCGTGAATCAGTATTTATAACACACTATTAAATTTTACTTTTTATTTACTGATTTCTACACACGACTTTAATGAACCCAACTGGCATATACACGCAGATATCTTTTAATAAACTTGTGTATGTCCAGAGATATTATTATACAGATAATTCTTTACTTATATCAATGCATCATTCATTCATCACATGTTTAGTAAGCAGTAAGCATGTGCAGTAAGAACATAATAAATCATCACATATAAGAAACACACATGAACACCAGGATTTAAGGTGGAAACCCAAGTTGGGAGAACACCACTGCTGCTGTCATCTCTGTCTTCAATATTTATTATAAAGAAAAATGCTTACAAACTTGTACTGGCACAGATTAATAACAGCACATAGGCACCCACCTGTAGAAGGTTGCAAACTTCTCTCATTCTCCAGCTTCTACTGGAAGGGAGCTCCAACCCCATAATCTCGTTTACCCGGTACCACTGGACCAACTACCACTGGAAGGGAGCTACAACCCCCTACTTCTCATTTACCAGCCACTCTTGGAAGGGATATACTACCCACTGATTTCGTTTACCAACAAACACTGGAAGAGAGCTACGACACCCTCACTGAAGGCTTCGACCCTCAGCACCACCGCAGATCACATTTCATCAATTTTCACATTGGATCCCAGAGATTCAACTCAACTCATCATAAAGATCATCAATAATAAACTTAACCCAAACTTCAATAAAAAAAATGAGATCACTATAACCAGAACACAATAATAACCTAGATTTCAAAATCAGTATGAAGAATCAAACTCAACCCTGAACATTCATTATCTTAAAATACATACACTACTTCACTTCACTAATCCCGCGTGTATACGTAATTTCCTTCACACCAACGTGCATATAGATCTGAGAATACTATTTTTATAGAGCATGATGAGTCTCATATCAAGATCTGAGGCTTTTAGTAGATATATTTTAAGTGATGCAAAACCCTTATTCAGTCAGTCATCATTAAACATAATTACTCCCTCATTGATCATATTTGTACATATTCCACTTAGCAGCATATACAATATTCAGAAAACCCAGATCTGTATGAAGACATCATTGACAGACAACAATAATACAACAAAAACAGATCAGAAATTTCCTTCCGCACACTTCAGCAAAACCCTAGATCCCATATGCGCTTTTTCTTAACTGAATTTGTGTATATACATGCTTTTATAGAGACGAACCTACGTATAGATCTGAAACTATTTCAGGACTATGCAATTATTCAGAATAAATAATTAGCTTAGATCTCACCCTTTTCTTCAACAAACATTCGCCAGATCACATATCTAAACATTTCATAAACATATCGAAGAAATACATGGTCATTTCAGGTCTAGAGATCCTGATCCATAATTGTATTCATAGGTGCATTATTATTTCAGATCTATCAATAAAATGTAACCCATTCCATGCAGATATACTTTAGAGTGAAGTATTCATTCAATACCCAGACACATGCACCCTTTGCACTATGATCTTCTTCTCCTTATATAGATTTATCTTTTACCAAGACCATGAGTCAAAACCACAAAAATACCGATGGTATTCTTATACGGGATCAAATAGATGAAACAACGCTCAATACTATGGGATAATACCATGGTAATGTGCCTTGGTATCATAATTTTAGAGCGCAAAAGGCATACGCGACTTTGCTTCTTCGTCCCCACGTGTATACACGACTTCTCTTCATAAAAACTGCGCATATACTAATTCTGGATGTATACGCGGGTTGCTTGTATACCAAGTACCGTATACATTGCCTCCATACGCGGGTTGCCTTCATCAAACCTGCATATACATTGAGAAATATTTCTTGTTTCATTTCTCTAGAACTTACTGGAATTCATTTCTCTATCACATATGAACTGACCTGTAGAAACACCATTTTTACATATTTAACATATAGGTTACTTATCAAAAGGAAACTCATCAAGCAGGTTTCCATCAAGGACAACTTCATCAAGTAGGTTGCCATCAAGGACAACATATTGCATCATATTGCCAACAATCTCCACCTTTGGACTTGATGGAAGCCATGATGGTGTTTGATCACCGCAACAGATAGATACATTAATCATAACCATTATTCAAACACCAAAATACTCCCCCCCTTTGAAATCAAGGGCAAAGGGCATATCAATATGGAAACAAGGTTTCTCTTTCCTTGTATAAAGAAGAGATCTACAGATCTTATGTGCACTGTATTGACCATGATCCCCCTCAGTTCATGCTGAATCTTCAGATAGATTTTTCAATGAAGTACATGACTCTATAACTCAACCGAGTATGACCTTTCCTATCACCAAGGGCTCATACTTACATCAATGATCCAACCAAGTGGAATTACATATTTGAATCAACTACCCAACCAAGTGGGTATACAAATTTTAACAAGTCCTTACATGGCTAAATATAACAATTTTACATCATAGGTCTCAACATGACCTTTTCAGAAAATTACATATATGACTTTTTATAACCAAAACCAAAGAATCTCAAACAGGAGATCATATGATGCAGGGGCATAGACACTAGCCAGCAATGTAGGAAGTTTTGTCCACATGTTGTGGCTAGGAGGATTCAAAAAATTTGAATTGTAACAGCTAGGTTTCAATACCTCAGCTGACTGTATCATTTAGATTAGTTATATTTGTAGAATTCGAATAGTTCAGTTCGATCCATCTGTCACATTTCAGTTAGTTGAATAATTGTAATTAGGATTTTGGTTTTCTAAAACGGTCCTCGCAGAGGAACCAAAGAGTCACACTATAATGTATATAAACTGAATCCTTCGATGTATCGGAAGGGGAGAGAGGAAGAAAGATTTCTGCAATAAAATTTGCGTGTTAACAATTTTTTCTAGTTAAATGATTTCAGAGCCTATTTGCCATTGTATTTTCTCGAACCGTTAATTGTGAAGAATTTGTTTAATTGTGAGACGATTGTACGCTGGTTTCGTGTGGAATCGTTGGATGTGGTGGTTGTATAAGTCCGCATTTCTCTGTATATTTCCCTGTAATTGTTGGGATAAACCTTGGTCGTGAACTCTGTATAATGGTAATAGAAATCCTGCTCAATAAAGAAATTTACGTTTGTTTGTTGTTAATTGGAAATTCTTAACCGGGGTCAGACCCTGAGTTAACAAACGGAGTGGATAAAAGAATAGCGCAAACCCGACGTACACCCGTGGTCAAGCACTGTACCCAACCCGCGAGTGGATTTACAAAGGCGGATTGCCCATATCGCACCACTTTTGGTGTATAAGTGGTATTTTCCGGTTGTGGAGCGATTCCATAGACCTGTTGATGCGTGGCAAGGTGGACCCCTGGAAAACCACCGTTAAAGAGCGCCATCGCACGTTAACATTCGTACCAGGATGCCGAGCGATATTGCCGAGACCCGTTGATCTGGGAAAGGGCCATCGGACGGTGGTCGCTTGCTGTAGATGCGCGAACGATAAACGAGGTGCATGAATGATAAACAAGGTACGGTGCATGCGTTTGATTGGTCTATTGATTGTAGAGGTGGGGATGGAGCCAAGGGTTTATTTTAAGTCATTTGTTTAAAAGGCGTAGAGTATAAATACAAAGTTTCGAAAGTTAAAAATTGATTATAAGGTATGGCGCACATAGATAATTTGAATTCCCGCGATCGAATGTGTATAAGTGCAAAGGATTATAACCTTAGTCCTAAGGTTTGGAGATAAATATATATATCGGGAAATATAAATAAATTGCCAAAGTTGTGAATAGATTTATTTGTCAATTTCTTTGAAATTGATAAATAAATTAAGAAGAGAAATAAGACCACATGGAGTTCAAAGAACGGGGTTTGAGAAGGGAAAAGCTGACAGAGCCACGACTACAGTTGACCATCTCTCCTCAGAAGGGTCCGATTTTAGTTTTTTTGGCGTCATTTGTGGTATCAAAGCCATTGTTTTAAGGTTGTTTTTGCATAAGAGCTGACATGGCAATCCGAGTTGGTAGAGGTGCTGGCAGAAGGAGACCTTTTGCCAACGCTGAGGTGTTGGGGATGTTGCAAAGGGTCGAAGCCATAATGGATGCCATGGAGCGAAGACAACCCAGAGATCCGAAAGACATCAGTGAACCTGAAACAGAAGAAGCTGAAGAAAATGTTGAGATTCCTCCTGACACGAGGCTCCTTAGAACTGTTCTGGGGTCTGCAGTTAAGCCCAGAATTGAAGTGTCGAGTTATGCAGGGGGACTGAATCCAGAGGAAATGGTGGACTGGATTGATGAAATGAACAAGTGCTTCGATTATGAAGAAATAAGTGAAGATAAAAAGGTCAAGTTTTCGGTGACAAAGCTGAAAGGACATGCTGCACTTTGGTGGGATGGAGTGCAGGCAGAAAGAAGGAGAGTTGGCAAGCAACCTATCAAGAGTTGGACCAGAATGATGGCTAAATTAAAAGGTAAATTCTTGCCTAGTGATTACTAGCTGACATTGTATAAGAAAATGCAGAACCTGAGACAGAGGTTGCTGACAGTAAAAGAATACACAGAGGAATTCTACAGAGTAAGCATAAGAGTTGGGCAATTCCAAGACACACTAGAGAAGACTGCCAGATATGTGAATGGTCTCAAGTTGGAGATCCAAGATGAGATTGGTCTCCTGTCTCCTAAGAAAATGGAAGAGGCCTATCAGATGGCCTTGAAAGTAGTGGAGAAACTCCTGAGGAAATAGTTTGCCAAGAAGAGAGGTACTTTCCGTGGAAAGGGAAGTCAGGGTGGTAGAGGAAAGCCTACTACACCAAGGGATGGAGCTAACAGTAGCTCACCTCAGAATGCATCTACAAAGGATGATGCAAGGGGCAGAAGGGGTTCTTACAGAGGAAAAGGAAGAGGAGGCAGAGACAGAGGCAGAGGTAGAGAATTAAGGTGCTATAGATGTTAGCAAGTGGGACATAAGCACTATGAGTGTCCAGAGAATGTGGGTGCTGGTCCAAGGAATGTTGTTGTTGCCCAGGCTGGAGAAGAGGTAGAAATTGAAGAAGAAATTCTTCCAGAGAGGGGAGAATCCTTGGTGGTAAATAAGGTCCTATTGAAGCAAGCCAAAGAGGTCACTGAGCCTGCACAAAGGAAGACTTTGTTTAGGAGCATATGAAAAGTCCAAGGGAAATGCTGCTAGCTAGTCATTGATAGTGGTAGCACAGACAATTTGGTTTCCACTGAGGTAATAGAGAAGTTGAAGTTTAAGACAAGGGAGCATCCAACTCCCTACAGGGTGCCCTGGCTGCATAAAGGGCACTAGCTGGTTGTAAAAGAACAATGTGAGATAGAGCTGAAAATGGGAAAATATAAAGATAAGGTCCTGTGTGATGTAATGCCCATGGATGTGTGTCATATACTGCTGGGTAGACCTTGGCAGTTTGACAGAGTAGCAGTGCATGATGGCAAGAAGAACACTTACAAGTTCTTCAAAGATGGGGTACACCATACATTGATACCCATGGAAGAAGGAGAGCCATCCAGTAGAGTGATTGATCCAAAGACCTTGTTGCTGAGCGGGAAGGAATATCTATAGATAGAAGAATAAGAGGTAATTTTTGCTCTAGTTTGCAAACCTAAAGTAGTTCTTACTTCTACAAAGATTTCTGATTTTCCAGTAGAAATCCAAGAGATGCTAGATGATTATTGTGACATTATTGTGGATGATTTACCTGATGAGCTACCACCTGTGAGAAATATCAACCATCAGATAGATTTTATCCCTAGTTCAAATCTGCCAAATAAGGCAGCCTACAGAATGACTCCCAAGGAAAATGAGGAAATCAGGAGACAAGTACAGGAGTTGGTGGACAAGGGGCTGATTAGAGAAAGTTTGAGTCCATGTGCAGTACCAACAGTATTGAGCCCAAAGAAAGATGAGGCTGGAGGATGTGTACTGATTCCAGAGCAATCAATAAGATCACAATCAGGTACAGATTCCCTTTGCCTAGAGTTGAGGATTTGATGGACTGTTTGAGTGGTGCTAAATATTTTTCAAAGATGGATTTGAAAAGTGGGTACCATCAGATTAGAATAAGAGATGGTGATGAGTGGAAAACTGCCTTTAAAAAAAATGAAGGATTGTATGAATGGATGGTAATGCCTTTTGGGTTGTCAAATGCACCTAGCACTTTTATGAGACTTATGAATGAATTATTGAAAGAATTCATTGGAAAATTTGTGATAGTGTATCTGGATGATATATTAGTTTTCAGCAGAACTAAAGACGAACATTTAAGAAATCTTAATCATGTCTTGAAGAAGCTGCACCAAGAGAAACTACTGATAAATTTAAAGAAATTCTCATTCATGAAAGAAGATGTGGTGTATTTGGGTTTTGTTGTTTCTGCAGAAGGATTGAAGATGGACCTAGAAAAGGTTAAGGCAATTGTGGAGTGGCCTTCACCCAGGAATGTCTTTGAGGTAAGAAGTTTCCATGGACTTGCTAGTTTTTACAGAAAGTTTGTAAGAAACTTTAGTAAGATCAATGCACCCATAATTGAGACAATAAAGAAGAAAAAACAACCATTTAAGTGGACTGCTGAAGCAGAAAGAAACTTTCAAGTTTTGAAGCAAAAGATAAAGGAGAAGCTTGTTTTGATCCTGCAATATTTTGCTAAACCATTTCAAGTAAAGTGTGATGCTAGTGGAGAGGCCATTGGAGCTGTGTTGAGTCAAGATGATAGGCCTGTGGCATATTTCAGTGAAAATCTGAATGACACCAGAAGAAAGTATTCCTCTTATGAGAAGGAATTCTATGCAATTGTTCAGGCACTGAAGAAGTGGAGACATTACTTGATGTCCAGGGAATTTGTATTGTATTATGAAAATCATACTTTGCAGTATATTGTAAAGCAACCCAAGTTGAAACATAAGCATGCTAAATGGGTTGAGTATCTCCAAGGTTTTAATTTTGTTTTGAAACATATAAGTGGCCAAGCCAATAAAGTAGCTGATGCTTTGAGTAGGAGGCACATGCTTGTTTAAGAAACAAATTTTGAAGTTGTAGGATTTGATTTTCTGAAAGAATTGTATAAAAAAGATCTAGATTTTAAAGAAGCATTTGAGGCATGTAGTAACCCTGTTTTAACAGATAGAAGCCAGTGGTTGGATTATTTCCTGCAGGAGGACTTGTTATTCAGAAGAAGCCAATTGTGTGTACCAAGATGTTCCATGAGGGAAAATTTGATCAAAGAGAAGCATAGTGGTGGACTTGTTGGACACTTTGGTACTGATAAGACTTATGAGCAGCTGAGTCGCTTCTATTTCTGGCCCAGGATGAGAACAAAAGTAGATAAGTTTGTGAAGAATTGCAAGATCTGTCAGTATACTAAAGGAAGGAGCTAGAATGCAGGATTGTACACTCCCTTGCCTATTCCAGACAGGCCTTGGGACATGGTGAGTATGGATTTTGTTCTAGGATTTCCCAAGACTCAGAGAGGGAATGATGCAGTCTTTGTTGTGGTGGATAGATTCTCCAAAATGGAACATTTTATTCCATGCTATAAAACCAGTGATGCCACCCATGTTGCTAACTTGTTCTTCAAAGAAGTTGTTAGATTGCATGGATTGCCCAAGAGTATTGTTTCAGACAGAGATACCAGATTTGTGGGTCATTTTTGGAGGACACTGTGGAAGAAACTTGGTACCAAACTGAGTTTCAGCTCAGCTTATCATCCCTAGACTGATGGACAAGCTGAGGTGGCGAATAGGAGTCTGGGAAATTTGTTGAGAAGTCTTGCAGGGGAGCATCCCAAGCAATGGGACCATATTTTGCCTAAGGTAGAATATGCATATAATGACTCACCAAATAGGAGCACAGGGCAGAGTCCATTTCATATTGTTTATGGAATGCACCCCAGAGGAATATCAGAGTTAAGAAATCTGGGAAAGGGAGAGCTAAGGAGTGCAGATGGTGAGGAATTTGCTTCAAAGATCCAGGTCATACATGAACAAGTGAAACATCAACTACAAGGAAACAACATCAAATACAAAAGCAGAGTAGACTTGAGTAGAAAAGAAGTTCACTTTGAAGTAGGGGATTTGGTTTTGGCACACTTGAGAAAGGAGAGATTCCCAAAGAAGCAGTATAAAAAATTGAAGTTCAAAAAGATTGGGCCATGCAAGATACTTAGGAATTTTTCTGCAAATGCTTATGAGATTGAATTACCTCCTGATGTTGGAATATCTCCCATTTTTAATGTTGCAGATTTGTACAAGTATGAAGATGATGGTACATAATGGAGAGAAGCAGACAAGGAACAAATTGAGTGGAAAGAGAAGCTACCTCCAGAGCAACCATTGCAACCAGAGAAGATATTGGATAAAAGACCATTCAGAAGGACCAGAGGGCAAGAGTACTTTCAGTACTTGATCAAATGGAAGGACAAGCTAGAGGAAGATGCCACTTGGATGACTGAAGGAATGTTGCAGAAGATAGGCAGATCAGTGGAAGAGCTCATGGACAGGAGCCCATGAAGAAATTTTCCCTCGGGAGTCTGATGCAGGGGCATTAGACACTAGCCAGCAATGTAGGAAGTTTTGTCCACATGTTGTGGCTAGGAGGGTTCAAAACATTTGAATTGTAACAGCTAGGTGTCAATACCTCAGCTGACTGTATCATTTAGATTAGTTAGATTTGTAGAATTCGAATAGTTCAGTTCAATCCATCTTTCACATTTAAGTTAGTTGAATAATTGTAATTAGGCTTTTGGTTTTCTAAAACAGTCCTCGCAAAGGAACCGAAGAGTCACACTATAATGTATATAAATTGAATCCTCCGATGTATCGGAAGGGGAGAGAGGAAGAGAGATTTCTGCAATAAACTCTGTGTGTTAACAGTTGTTTCCAGTTAAATGATTTCAGAGCCTATTTGCCATTGTATTTTCTCGAACCATTAATTGTGAATAAATTGTTTAATTGTGAGACGATTGTACGCTGGTTCCATGTGGAATCGTTGGATGTGGTGGTTGTATAAGTCCGCATTTCTCTGTATATTTCCCTGTAATTGTTGGGATAAACCCTGGTCGTGAACTTTGTTTAATGGTAATAGAAATCCTGCTCAATAAAGAAATTTATGTTTGTTTGTTGTTAATTGGAAATTCTTAACCGGGGTTAGAACCTGAGTTAACAAACGGAGCGGATAAAATAATAGCGCAAACCCAACGTATACCCGTGGTCAAGCACTGTACCCGTGGTCAAGCACCGTACCAAACCCGCGAGTGTCAAGCACTGTACCCAACACGCAAGTGGATTTACAAAGGCGGATTGCCCATATCGCACCGCTTTTGGTGTATAAGCGGTATTTTCTGGTTGTGGAGCGATTCCATAGACCTGTTGACGCGTGGCAAGGTGGACCTCCGGAAAACCACTGTTTAAAGCGCGCCATCGCACGTTAACATTCATACCAGGATGCCGAGCGATATTTCTGAGAGCCGTTGATCTAGGAAAGGGCCATCGGACGGTGGTCGCTTGCTGTAGATGCGTGAACGATAAACGAGGTATGGTGCATGCGTTTGATTGGTCTATTGATTGTAGAGGTGGGGACGGAGCCAAGGGTTTATTTTAAGTCATTTTTTTAAAAGGCATAGAGTATAAATACAAAGTTTCGAAAGTTAAACATTGATTATAAGGTATGGCACACATAGATAATTTGAATTCCCGCGATTGAATGTGTATAAGTGCGAAGGATTATAACCTTAGTCCTAAGGTTCGGAGATAAATATATATACTAGGAAATATAAATAAATTTCCAAAGTTGTGAATATATTTATTTGTCGTGAATATATTTATTTTTCAATTTCTTTTAAATTGATAAATAAATTAAGAAGAGAAATAAGACCACGAGGAGTTCAAAGAACGGGGTTTGAGAAGGGAAAAGATGACAGAGCCACGACTACAGTTGACCATCTCTCCTCAGAAGGGTCCGATTTCAGTTTTGTTGGCGTCATCATAACTCAACTACCAATCATAATGCAACCTCTTCAATAAGGAAAATTCTCCCCCTAAACTTGTGCATCCTGAACACCTTAACCAATTCATCAAAACATCTTCATCAAGTAGATAATCAAATAAGAAAATGCAGCTTGAAAACCATAACCAAAGTTGTACCCATCAGCGCCAAACCATGTCTGTCAATCAAAAACATGTGTAAAGTTCAATATCATCAACCTGTGATTGGGTCTATGATTTCAACATCATAGTATCTTTCTGTAGAAATTAGCTTGCAACTCAATCTCTTGTTTTCATCAAGGTGAACTAGCCATTTCCCCTTTGTATAAATATATGTTGGATTCATCATAAAATAGGATAGAGTAGAGAGGCATCATATAAAATGAGAAAACACCATAGACTTTTATCAACAATATATGAGAGAAGAAAGATAAGACAATGTAGTCGTGTCTTCAACAAATGTAGCATAAGCACATCAGTAACCAAGCCTTCAGGATCTTTGCAGCAACATCATATTCTTGCTAAGGAGAACTATCATACCAAAACAACTTCATCAATAGTGAATATGTATCAAGCAATCATCCATGCGATCTGTTATCACCAAGGTCTTCATGATTTATATTTATTTCGTAATCATGATGTAACATGTGTAGGAATCAAGTACAATATGCCTCATTCATGACAAAATTCATCAACAAAAAAATCTGCATGTTCTGTCCTTATATCTGAATCATTAGACTTGCATCAAATCCACGTGTGAAAATAAAGATACTCTTCTGCAAAAAGCGATCAGGGCTCATCCATAATCTCATCATAAGAAATCCATGTATCATGACAACATCATTCGAACATGAGCATCACAAGAATTAATGAATAAGCAAACACAATGCCAACAATGCAACATTAGTAGTTAGGCTAATTCTCCCCCTAAACCTGTACCGCTTGTTCATAGTCAAGACTGACCATATCATATCAACAGAACAACATAAGATCAAGAAAATTACAATTGTCAATAGTGTATCAGAAGCTGATCTTGAGTCTGACTCACTATTTTTCTTATCAGAGAAAAACATACGGAACTGTCTCCAATGAAACTCGTGTGTATACGCGGCTTTAGTTTATGAAACCAGCATATAGAAAGTGAAATACAGAAAATTTCACAACTCCATTTCTATTGTCACATCAGATGCACTGTTAGAAATATAAATAGCCAGAATTACCAAACCATCCTTTACACATTGTAGCTGAGGATAACATTATTCTTTCAAGAATTATGGACTGCAATGGGAATTGACTTCTTTCAGTCTGAGTCTGAATCCTCCTCACATATGCAAGAGGTCAGATATTTAAACACATATAATTTATCAGCGTTTCTTTATCCCCTTGCTATGAATTCTCCAATTTCTTCGTCCACAACCCTGCATTTGGTTGAAGTGAACACAATTGTATTTCCTTTATCTACCATTTGACCTACACTCCTTCTATTTTTGTTAATTATGGCTCCAACTTTTCCTAAAATATTTGCTGGATCATCATTTAAAAGAATAACCTTACCATCTTGATTTTTCTTAAGAGACTCCATCTTACTCTTATCACCAGTCATGTGATGAGAACATCCACTATCGATGTACCATTCATCCATGTCTTTAATTGCACAGAGAGAAAGACCACATCTTATATTTTCTTCTTTATGCTTGTCAACATTAAATTTGGTGAATTCAACTTTCTTTGGTCTTTTGATATCATTTTTTTGACTTTCATGTTGTCTTTAATGATTCATTGATATGTTCCTGCATTCCTTTTCTACATGCCCAAACTTGTTAAAAGCATAACATCTTATGTGACCATAAAAGGGAGCAAAGGTATTATAATAACTTTGCCTCATGTTCCTTCTATTGCAATCGATAGCTTTATGTCCAAATTGGTTGCATGAAAAACAATAACCCTTAAAGAAACCTGAGTACCTGGGATTTGTCGACCTTTCTGTGTAGAGTCTATTTGTTCGCGACTGAAACAATCTGCTTCTACAATTGGCTGCAACATGCCCATAATTATGAAATATAAAGCATTCAACATTATTGATCAAAGGATAAAATCAATTGTTACTTATATTTTTAGGAGCGAATGATTTCCTTTGAGAATTCATGATTGTCAATTGACCTTTTGTCTCTTTCAACACTTCAGGTTTTGCATTGATATCCTTTGAATCTTTAGCACTTTATTGTGAACTAGATTCTCCTTTAACAATTTCATGAAAACCAAGACCAAATTTAATATAAGGAGACCTTTGACTACTAATAATATTATCCAGAATCTTAGTACTATCTTGAAACCTCAAATGTTTATTCTTTTCCTCTAATTTAACTTTCAAAATGTTTACCTCAACTTCCAATCTTTGGCATTGCTTCTTCGTACTTTATTCAACCCTTCTTCTTTCTTCTACTTGTTCATTAAATTTTAGACTCTCTTCTTTCAACCAATTTTCTTGTTATTCAAATGTTTTTAAAAGTTCTCCATTCTTCTTATTTTATTTTTCCAGATCTGCTTTGAGAGAGATGATTTCTACTTCAAGTCCTTCATTGTGATTGGATACTTCATTCTGCAGCTTTTGACACTGATCTATCTGTTCTTTGTTTAGTTGCTCAATTGAATTTCTTTATTGTAATTTATCATTCAATATAGAAATCATATATTTGAAGATACATTCCCTTTCATTAAATAAAATTTGTTGATCTTCAACTTCATTCTTGAGATTAGCAATTTTTGCTTAGATCCATAAAATTACTTTTACTTTCGTATTCACTATATTCAACATTGCATGCACAAGGAAGTGAATCGTAAGAATAATAATCAATACCTGTTTCATCTTCTTCATTTTTTGTTGCATACATTTTTTGAGATATCTTCTTCCTTTGAGTAGCCTTTTTCTTTTTCTTCCTTCCCATTGAGACAGATCTCTTCAAGCGATCAAGCTTCTATAGAAGGACCTGCTCTGATACCAATTGTTGGGAAATATACTAAGAGTGGGGGGGGGAAGCACTAAAAGATTTATAACACACTGTTAACTTTTACTTTTTCTTTACTGATTTCGATACACGACTTTAATGAACCCAATTGGCGTATACACGCAGATATCTTTAAATAAACCTGTGTATGTCTAGAGATCTTATTATGCAGATAATTCTTTACTTAGATCAATGCATCATTCATTCATAAGATGTTTAGTAAGTAGTAAGCATGTGCAGTAAGAACATAATAAATCATCACACATAAGCAACACACATGAACACTAGGATTTAAGGTGGAAACCTAAGTCGGGAGAAAACCAATGTTGTTGTCGTCTCTGTCTTCAATATTTATTTCAAAGAAAACTACTTAAAATCTTGTATTGGTGCAGATTAATACCAGCAAGCAGGCATCGACTTATAGAAGGCTGCAACCTTCTCTCGTTCTCTAGCTTCTATTGGAAGGGAGCTCCAACCCCCTGATCTCATTTACCAGCTACCACTGGAAGGGAGCTACAACCCCCTACTTCTCGTTTACCAGCCACTCCTAGAAGGGAGCTACTAACCCCTGATATTGTTTACCAGAAACCACTGGAAGGGAGCTACGACCCCCTCACTGAAGCCTTCGACCATCAACACCACCGCATACCAAAATTCATCAATTTTCACACTGGATCCCAGAGCTTCAACTCAACTCATTATAAAGATCATCAATAATAAAATTAACCCAAACTTCAAACAGAACAATGAGATCACTGTAACCAGAACATAGTAATAACCCATATTTCAAAATCAGTATGTAGAATCAAAATCAACACTAAACATTCATTATCTTAAAATACATACGGTACTTCACTTCACTGATCTCGCATGTATACACGCTTTCATTTAGGCCAATGTGCGTATATATACGAGAATATTGTTTTTACAGAGTATGATCAGTCTCAGTTCAATATCTGAGGCTTTTAGTCAGATATATTTTCAGTGATGCAGAACCCTTACTCAATCAGTCATCATTAAACATAATTATTCGCTCATTGATCAGATTTGTACATATTCTACTTAACAGCATATACAATATTCGAACAACCCATATCTATATGAAGACATCATTGACAGACAACAGTAATACAATAAAAATAGATCAGAAATTTCCTTCCGCACACTTCAACAAAACCCTAGATCCCATACACGCTTTTTCTTAACTGAACTCGCATATATACGTGCTTTTACAGAGACGAATCTGCATATAGATCTGCAACTATTTCAAGACTACGCAATTCTTCAGAATAAATAATCAGCTCAGATCTCACCTTTTTCTTCAATAAACATTCACCATATCACAGATCTAAACATTTCATAAACAGATCTAAGAAATACATGGTCATTTCAGGTCTAGAGATCCTGATCCATCATTATATTCATAGGTGCATTATTATTTCAGATCTATCAATAAAATGTAACCCATTCGATGCAGATATACTTCAGAGTGAAGTATTCATTCAATACCCAGACACATGCACCCTTTGCACTATGATCTTCTTCTCCTTATATATATTTAGCCTTTACCAATACCATGATTCAAAACCACACAACTATCGATGGTATTCTTGGACGGGATCAAATAGACAACACACTGCTCAATACTGTGGGCTAATACCATGGCAAGACCCCTTGGTATCATAATTTTAGAGTGAAAAAGGCATACACGACTTTGCTTCTTCGTCCCCGCGTGTATACATGACTTATCTTAATAAAAACTACGTATATACCAATTCTGGATGTATACGCGGGTTGGTTGTATACCAAGTAGCATATACATTTCTTCCATACGCGGGTTACCTTCATCAAACCTGCGTATACATTGAGAAATATTTCCTGTTTCATTTCTATGGCACTTAATGGAATTACTTTCTCTGTCACATTTGAACTGACCTGTAGAAACATAATTTTTACATCTTTAACATAAAGGTTGCTTATCAAAAGGAAACTCATCAAGTAGGTTTCCATCAATGACAACTTCATCAAGTAGGTTGCCATCAAGGACAACATATTGCATCATATTGCCAACATTCTTCCCCCACCAAATGCCGATGACACATACACCACATACAATTTGTATCATCGTATATCGTAAATAGGATTACAGTCGCCCCCACTTCCCAGGATTCCCACATTATTCCTATCGCAAAAGGTCAGGGTTCCTTACACTTTTTCATTGATCTCTGTGAGATCTCGAATTTACATGCTGCCACCAAACTCCTCGATGATACCTAGCCTCTAGAACAACGACTAGTACAACTAGAGCTTGTCGAAGAAAGGCAACGACAGTCGCTACAACACAACGAGGCCCATAAGAAAAGGGTAAAAGAATCATTCAACCACCACATCAACCCTCGCTCATTGACCGAGGGAGAACTAGTCCTCCACTATGATGTCGCAAAAGAAGCCCTAGGGCTAGGAAAGTTTGAAACCTTGTGGAAATGACCCTACATTGTAAAACATTTCCTCCGCCAGGGGGCATACATCATGATGGAACCAGACGGGACATGCCTTAGAAACCCCGTTAATGACCTTTACCTCAAGAAGTTATACCCATAAGGGCCAAGAAGGCCCTACCCTAGAGTCAACGTACACAAACCCAATCATTTTAAAATTTTGACCAAAATACTTATTACAAAACGCACTCAAGTGCCGCAATGGATTACCAATCCGAAAATTACTTCAGATTTGCCGATGGAGCATCAAGATGGTCTCAAAGTTTAGTAGTAGCAGCCTGGGTTATCTATCACCCTAATCGATCAGCACTCTACACAAACAGTGTGTGCATCAGTTCAGCAACAAAAAATCAGGCAGAATATGATGTCGTCATCGGAATTATGTGCGACGCCCTCCATCAGGGAATACACCATACGCATGTCTATCTGTATTCCCAGTTAGTAGTGTCACAGTTAAACCAAACATTTGAGACAAGAGATTCACATCTATTTAGAAAATATTTACGTGCAAAAAGATTAAGTAGACAATTTGACTACATTACATTTACACATGTACCAAGGAGTCAAAACCAAACAACTGATCAAATAACTAACAATATTCTAAACTGGAATGCATCTCGAATAAACCATCAAACATAAAAAACAAAAAACATAGACACCCATCAACATAACATAAATCCATAAGAAGAAACAAGGGGCATAACATATAGAGCCACAAAAAAGGTCTCTCACATATATATGATAGTGTATGTGTCTGAGTACAAAAAATAGTGTCTATGACCCATCGGTCAGCCCAAATATACACAAAAAGTCATAAAAAATAGGGGAAGCATCCTCATAATGGGTGCTTTCCCCATGTACAAATAAACTCTAGGGCAGTGCTCCCCCAGGTGGGGCACTTGAACCCACTACTGCCCCTGGTACCACTACTGGAGCCACCGTCAAAATTGAGACTACCACCTGATGTAAAACAGGCCGATAGTCCCTCTCTCGGGCCATCAACGTCTCTAGCTGTTAGGTCCCTATATTACTAGTATAGTCCCTTATTTTTGTTAGTGTAACCCCCTTATTGTTATTATTGTACCCTTGTAACCCCCATTTTGTTATTATTGTGCCCTTAAATTATTATTGTTAGGTCGGCTAGGATTACATTGTGCCCCACTAGGATTACATTATGGCCCCATGGACTCCTATATATAGAAAGGAGGTTTTGCAAATTGTATCATCCAAGAATTGTTCATTCATGTAATGTATTGGAGGTTGCCCCCTCGAAGTGGCTCATTTCTAAGGCGTGAATATCTCTTTTCTTCTCTCTTTGGAGCTGGTTACACAACATTTGGTATCGGAGCTTTGGGATTCTAGGGTTTCGCTGCTCCAAACAGGTCATCGTGGCATTTTCGCTATAACTTTTTTTCTACGAAGCTTCAGAAGCTGAAATTTCAAGGGTGCGAAGCTGAAATCTTGAGGAAGGTTTTCTAAAAATTTCAGATCTTGGTTCGCAATATTTGAGGAGATATCATCTGTGGAAGTTAGGTATTTGTTCAGGCTCATAAACAGGTCATCGTGGAATTTGCGCTATAAATTTTTTTGTACGAAGGTTCAGAGTCTGAAATTCATATGGTGCAAAGCTGAAATCTTGAGGAAATTCGTCAAAAAATTTCAGAGCTTGGTTCGCAATATTTTTGGAGATAGGATCTGTGGAAGGTAGTGCTTTTTCAGGCTCCTGAATTGCATCTCAAAGAGGTGATCGTGGGAAAACTTCAATAACTCTCTCTCTGGGCATTGGATTGAAGTTCCGTAAAAAGTGGTCGCAATTACACAGACTGAAGTTTCTGGGCTATCAATTTCAGAGACAAAGGACAAAACAGTGACACGTGGCAAGTCGTACAAGTTCGCTCTACTAAACCAGTCCAGAATTAGGTCATTGTGGGAGATTGGACACAACTTTGTCTTGGAGAATCCAAATCAGGTCAGACCTGTGGCATTTGAAAGAAGCTTCAGAGATCTACTACAGGGCTGAATTTCAGATATCGAATATTTTCAACTACAGAGATAATTCAATTTAAATATCGAGCTCCTAAAAGCTAGTAAAAGGTGTGTATTTTTTTTTCCGAATTGCATAAGTCTTGTTTGAAGAATCAAGTTGAATTGATTCCAAGGGCATCTTGTAGAATAGATATCAATAGTGAATTCTAAAATGGCCCCTAAAAAGAATTCAACACCCATCAAGCCTTCAGAAGGCTCTACCATGACTCATGAAGATGAAGAATTGCAACATGATCTATCAAAATTACAAGAACAAGTGCAACAAATTTCACTCTCGCAAAGAGAAGCAAAAAATGAAATGGAAGTTTTGAAGAAAGGTGTGGAAGTGAAGATGGATGGTTTGAAGAAATGCGTGGAAGCTAAGATGGATGGTGTGCAAGCTAAGATGAATGGCATGGAAGCTAAGATGGATGGCATGGAAGTGGGCATGGAAGCTAAGATGGATGACATGAAAGACAACATGGAAAACATGAAGAATGATCTAAAAGCATACATGGAAAGCTTGATGACAAGCTTAAAACAAGAAATGATTCCTAATGGCGGAAATATAGTAGAAGAACCTCATGATGAGAAAAAAATAAATTTTAATCGTGATTTCATAAACTCGAATGTTGGCGGGAAGAACCACCATATTCCAAAAATGGATATGAGGAAGTTTGATGGAAAGGATCCTGTAACATGGATACTACAGATGGAGCAATATTTTGATCTCCATAACGTACAAAACACACACAAGGTACGCATTGCAACTTTACATTTAGAACAAAATACATTTGTATGGTATCAATGGCTTTGCTCCCGTAAAAAAATTGTCACTTGGTCAATTTTTACGGAGAAAATGATAGCACATTATGAGGATACAAAGAGCAACACCTTCTTTAGCCAATTGATAAATCTCAAACAAAAGGGTTTAGTGGGGCGGCACATTGAGGACTTCCAAAAATTGAATATAAGGGTAACTGATATTCCAGAGGAACACAGGATCGATCTCTTCATAGGCACTTTAAAGGATAACATCCAACATGAAGTTCGCGTTTTGGAACCGGATTCATTGGAGAAGGCATTCAAGTTGGCAAGAAAAGTTGAATGTAAAATAATGGCGACAAGGAAGCCTACCACTCAATTCTATAAAGAAGGAAGTGTTGCTATGCCTAGATTTCCACAACCTACAAGGTTGACACCACAACAATTGGAAGAAAAAAGAGCAAAAGGGCTTTGCTACGGTTGTGATAGAAAATACACTAAAGGTCATAAGTGTGCTGAGAAGAAATTATTTTACATAGATTGTGAAGAGGAAGAAGAAAATGAACAAGAAGAGGATATACACCGGGAACCAGCCCTAGAAGAGGAAGAAATGAATCCGACCATATCGTGTAATGCACTGGCAGGAATTACCACTCCTCAAACTCTCAAGATAGAAGGACAAATCAAGAAGAAAAAGGTAATAGTGTTGATTGATTCAGGTAGCACCCTTAATTTTATTCATTGTAAGGTAGCCAAGGAATTAAATTGTTTCCTATACCTAGCACCAGAATGTCAAGTGATGGTTGCAAATGGAGGAACTATAAATTGCTCTGGAAAATGCCATAACATCAAGCTAACCATGGGGGAATATTTGTTGACTAGTCCAATGCTTTCCATTCCTATGGGAGGTGCTGATGTTGTACTAGGAGTACAATGGTTACAATCTTTGGGGACGGTAGCTTTTAATTTTCAAGAACTTTTCCTGAAATTTTTTTCAGAAGGAAAGGAAGTCGAATTACGGGGTATTGAAGGGAAGCCAGGAAGGATAATAAGCTCTAATGTCATGACAAAGCTTCTAAAGAAAGAACAACGAGCCGTAATTGCACAATTATGCTCACTAGAAGTTCCAACATCAAAATCATCTATTTCTGCAGATCTCCAACAAGTCTTGGACAATCATTCCAAGGTGTTTGAAACTCCCAAAGGACTCCCACCTATTCGTGATCATGATCATGCTATTCATTTGATTCCGGGAAGTGTTCCTCCAAACATCGGCCTTATATATATCCTTACTTCCAAAAGAGCGAAATTGAACGTATGATTGCAGAAATGTTAGAGGCGGGTATAATTCAACCTAGTCAAAGTTCTTTCTCTGCTCCTGTAGTATTGGTACACAAGAAGGATGGATCATGGCGAATGTGTCGGGATTATAGGGAGCTTAATAAGCTCACCATTAAAGATAAATTTCCCATTCCTGTGATTGATGAATTATTGGATGAATTACATGGAGCAATTTATTTTACCAAGTTGGATCTTCGTTCGGGATATCATCAAATTAGAATGAAGACTGAAGATATTCCAAAAACAGCATTTCGAACTCATGAGGGTCATTATAAATTTTTGGTCATGCCATTTGGCCTTACCAATGCACCTTCTACATTTCAAGGGTTGATGAATTCCATTTTCAAACCCTTCCTTAGAAAATTTGTGCTAGTATTTTTTGATGATATACTAATCTACAGCAGGTCTTGGAAGGATCATGTTGAACATGTTGACGGGGTGCTCAAACTATTGTAGGAGAAACAATTATATGCAAAAACATCCAAATGTTTCTTTGGAGTACAAGAGGTGGAATATCTGGGTCATATTATATCTCACGAGGGTGTTAAAGTAGACCCTAACAAAATTAAAGCCATTAAGGAATGGAAAGTCCCCAAGACAATAAAGCAATTGCGAGGATTTCTCGGGTTAACGGGCTATTATCGCAAGTTTGTTAAGAATTATGGGAGAATAGCAGCACCTCTAACAACATTATTGAAGAAAGATGCATTTTCATGGACTCCTGAAGCAACTAAGGCCTTTGAACATCTTAAAGAGGCAATGTGCCTAGCACGGGTCTTAGCTACGCCAGACTTCACAAAAACCTTTATTGTGGAATGTGATGCCTCAGGAAATGGAATTGGTGCAGTTTTAATGCGGGAAGGAAGACCCATTGCTTTTGAAAGTCGTCCAATCAAAGGAAAGTATTTACAAAAACCTATTTATGAGAAGGAAATGTTAGCAATACTGCATGCACTAAAGAAATGGCGAACTTACCTAATGGGAAGACACTTTAAGGAAAAAACTGATCATGATAGTCTTAAACACTTTTGGAACAAAGACTATCTTCAGAAGAGCAGCAAAAATGGGTCACAAAGATGTTGGGTTATGACTTTGAAATAATCTACAAAAAAGGAAAGCTTAATGTTGTTGCAGATGCACTCTCAAGAAAGAATGAAGAGGTGGAAGCATTGCTTTGTACCATTTCTATTATCCAACCAGATTGGATAACCGAAGCAAGAGATGAATGGAAGAAGGACAAAGATGTATGGACACTCATTCAAAATTTGCAGCAAGATCCTAGTACATCTGATACATTTAGTTGGAAAATGATTCCTTATGGTACAAAGATCGCTTATATCTTTGTAAGAATTCCCAACTAAAACAAAAGATTCTTCTGGAATTGCACACTTCTCCTTTAGGAGGACACTCAGGATTTTTAAAAACTTACCACAGGGTGAAGAAGAATTTTTTTGGGATGGCCTTAAATCTGATATTCAAAAGTTTGTGGCGGAATGTTTGGTTTGCCAGCAGAATAAAGTGGAGACAATTAAGACCCCGGGACTTCTACAACCTTTATCCATTCCAAGTCAGCGTTGGGAGGAGATTTCAATGGATTTTATCACGGGTTTACCTAAGTCTGAAGGAAAGAATGTCATCATGGTGGTAGTTGATAGACTTACCAAGTATGCACACTTTTGTGCATTATCTCATCCATTTAAAGCAAGTACGGTTGCTACTACATTTGTGGACAGAATTCAAAAGCTACATGGAAGCCCAAGGGTTATTGTGAGCGACAGAGATCCCATTTTTACGGGAAATTTTTGGATAGAGTTATTTTCTTCTTTGGGTACTAAATTAGCTCATAGCTCATCTTATCATCCTCAATCTGATGGTCAAGCTGAGATAGTAAATAAATGTTTGGAAGGATATCTTCGTTGTTTTGTATCTGATAAACAAACACAATGGGTCAAGTGGTTACCTCTCGCTGAATGGTGGTATAACACTTTCTTCCATACTGCAGCAAAAATGACCCCATTTATGGCACTTTATGGATATCATCCACCATCGATCACATCATCTTTAAGGGAAAATTTGAAGGTTCAAGCAGTGGAAGATCACGTCGAGCATCAGCAAGAAGTTCTCCGACTCTTAAAGGATAACCTGAATTTGGCACAAAATCGAATGAAACAACAGGCAGATCAACATCGCAGCGAGAGAAGTTTTGATATAGGAGATTGGGTATTTTTACGGCTACAACCATATAAACAAATTTCCCTCAAGCAAGCTAAGAAGGATAATAAATTATCGCCAAAGTACTATGGTCCTTACAAGGTGTTGAAAAAGATTGGTACTATGGCATACAAATTGGAGCTTCCTGCTTCTTCGCGAGTACATCCAGTTTTCCATGTTTCATGCTTAAAGAAGGTTATAGGTGAAAATCTTCCAGTTCAAACAATATTGCTAGAACTTGACGAGGAAGGAAAAATCATATTGGAACCTGAAGCGGTCATGGAAACAAGAACTCGACAACTACGGAATTGATCAATTTCAGAGTATCTCATCAAGTGGAAGAACTTACCCACTGAAGATTCTACATGGGAGGATGAGAATTTTATACAGAAGCACCCAGAGCTACTCAAGCATTGAGGACAACACTTTTTGAAGGAGAGGGGCATCTTAGGTCCCTATATTACTAGTATAGTCCCTTATTTTTGTTAGTGTAACCCCCTTATTGTTATTATTGTACCCTTGTAACCCCCATTTTGTTATTATTGTGCCCTTAAATTATTATTGTTAGGTCGGCTAGGATTACATTGTGCCCCACTAGGATTACATTATGGCCCCATGGGCTCCTATATATAGAAAGGAGGTTTTGTAAATTGTATCATCCAAGAATTGTTCATTCATGTAATGTATTGGAGGTTGCCCCCTCGAAGTGGCTCATTTCTAAGGCGTGAATATCTCTTTTCTTCTCTCTTTGGAGCTGGTTACACAACACTAGCTAGGCCTCCTCGAGAAGGAATCCCCTGGGTCAAGCGGTCCACTCGATCCCAGGCATCGTACAGAACTGACACCCACGTGGTCAAATCAACAATGTGAGCCTCCACCGCATTAACATGCACCACCTTCGCATCGGCACGAACTCGCTCAATCACAGCCTCGACAACAACCGAGTTGCTGCCTTCTCCCGAAGGGCCAACACCACCACTAGGTCCACCACACTGAGGCTATGCAGGATCTCCTACCAGCCCCCCATGACTTCCCCAAGGTCTCCTAAGAGGACTGTGACCAACTAATCGAGCCACGGGGCAGCCAACCTCACTAACATCTGCAAGAGTAACCAAAAATATGTCAGTGTCACCATCAAAACACATAAAAACATATATAATCAAATAAATGCAGAAAACATAAGAACATACCTACTGGCCCCCAGGCATAGCCAGGAGGGAGACTCATCTTTGGATCCCCCCGAAAGTCCATCCCTGCATATGGGAATGGCAGAAACATCTGGGGGTTGACCTCTAACCAGGCCTCTGTCATGGAATTCTAGCAACACCCTGTTAGCACCCTGTAATTAACAAGATTAGCAAACGTACAACTGCAGGGAGAACATTATTTAAACCACTTTGGGATTCTAGGATCTAGCCCTCCCGAATCCGGAGAAGGATCTCTCCAATAAGTGCAAAGATGGATTTGTCTTTGGAGTTTTGGGTAATGATATTAGGCTAGTTATGAAGGTCGAGGGTTTGTTTTTGTTTTTGGATGGTTGAGCAAGATTATTGTTTGAGATGGAAAGTCCTAAATGAAAAGAGTTTCAAAGGTGTGAAGTTGCAAGAAAATAGAACAAGCTTTGGCCAAGAAGATAGATAATTGCAAGTTTTAGTCCATTGGGCTATGGAGTCATAATAGGGTTTAATTGAAACAGCAAGGGGCAAGAGTGGTCCATGGGGCAAGTCATCTATGTCTAAGGATCTCTTTAAAGTTTGATTTATGGAATGAAATGATACAAAAAGAAGGGGAATTAAACAGATGAAGAACAAAGAGTAGCCTAGGATCTGGTAAGTACTTTGAAACTAGCCAGCCTTTGAAAAACACTTGAGAAAGACATGAAAGTAAACTAGGATCTGGTAAGTACTTTCAAACTAGCCAGCCTTTGATACACTTTCAATAGAAAACATTTTAAAACAAAGGGAAACTTGAAGGCAACCTTTGGAGAAGAAACTAGCAGGCCGGGCTCACCACAAATCCTCTCCTATCTCTTCTTTACTTGGTAACTTTCAAGACAAACACAAAGAGAACACAGAATGGCCTAAGATCTGGTAAGTACTTTGAAACTAACCGGCTTTCAACACATCTCAAGGGAAACTTTCAGACAGTCTTTTGGGATAAAAATAGGACCAGGGCACACCATATCTTCCATAGTTCATCTCTACTTAACATATACTGAAAATAACATTTAAGAATAACAACTAGCTCAGACAGTAGGATGAGGGAACGCCAACATTCCTATGCTTGAAATGAATTAGATCATTCCTAAATAACACAAATTGGAAGAAAACATGTAGATAAAGATTTTCAGTCAGATAAGGGTACTGATATACAGTAGGTCTTAACTCTATGCATGCTGTTCTTTATAAGAGAAAGTGAACATAGTGAAAACAGAAATAAAACAACAATTCACAATAAGAAATAACATCACCGTCGACATAGACTAGGATCCCATAAATCAACTTGTATTGATTCTCCAAACTAGTTACACCTTTAAGTCCAATGCTTTAGTTTAGCAATCATCTACACTTCCCAGACTAACTTATCTATCACAAGCAGAGCTCCAAGAGCTAGTGAACACTATTTACAGGTAGAAGTCTCAAGCTCAATTACATTTCAAAGTTCAACAACCAACTCAACCAACCCCTTTCTCATCTTCTCCAGTAGTATTTATAGAAGAATGAGGAGGTGAGATCTGATAAAAGATCTCCAAAGATAATTAATACAGTCTTAATGGCTTCTCGGCCTTTGGGGGGCTCGATGAAGAAGTTTACAGATGTTTTTGACTGTATTAATGTTTTTCATTTAAGATTAAGCTCGGTGGGATCTCTTATTGACTTTTGAGGCTCTCTGTAAGGTTAAAGTAACTATACTGATATTTTGTCAATAAGTTTGTTTGCAGAATTAACTCTTTGGCTGCACTGAGGCAAATATCTGATCTTGATCAATAACTTCAGCCTCTGTTTGAATGCTTTGAGGCACAGGTGGCACTGTGGTAGCTGGGAGGAATCGATTTGCCTCAGATGTGGCGGTGGAGGCCTTCTATCTAATAAACACTTATGATTTCTTCTTAACCGTGTCTTAATTGGGAGGATTAGGCTTTTGATAATCAATCTTAGCCGTAATCCCCCAAGATCTGTCTTCAGTCCTCTGTTCTGGTGCATTCTGTCTTCGACACTGATACTCTTCAATTTTTGATTCATTTGCTGTGTTCTATTGGTGTGCAGTGCTACGCAGGGATCGTGAGGCATCAGTGCCTTTGGAGTATTTTGACGAGGCACATAAATTTGAACCATAGATAGCTTTTCTTTAATAAATCGAAGGCGCGAGAATTGAAACCCCAGCCTTCAGATTTTTCTTCGGCACAACAGAAAAAACATATAATCACCTTTTATCAAATAACATACCCGAACTTCAAAACTTTTGATTAAACCAAGTTATATAAACATTTCAGGTCACAAAAGGTGTCAGCTGATGTTAGGGTGTTTGTGACCCGAAATCCTTATGAAATCCGCCATATAAAATTCCCCGGGTCCGTTTTGGGGCCTTCTGACATCAGGGTGAGTGTGACCCGAAATCCTTATGAAATCTGCCCTATAAAGTTCCCTGTGTTCGGATTTCAAAAAACCTGCTCCAATTGGTTGCTGCCACGTGGATGGTGACTAGGTGTTGGGTCCACCGGCTCTGTGGGACTGCCGACTGCTATCGTGGCCGTGGGGACCAGGGTGACTGATTGTGGGCCGTTGATTTGCAGGTCAGATCGACAGCGGAAATGTTTTGAGAAATGCGCCGTACCTTAGTTCATCCCCCGAGCTCCTTTTTGAGTGCGATCACCATCCGATGATCCGCCCTCAGATTAGACGTCGTATGCCAATATCGCGCTGAGCCCACAGTTGATATTTAACGCCCGAGGAGGGCGGTAACTCCAAACCGCTCAGGGCCATGTGTCGGCCGATGGCATTGATCACAATGAAATGGGAAATACAACTTATCCCTCAAAGGCAGTGCGATCAAAACTGCTCCGGTTTTGTACAGTGATTGACCGTGGGGACCACTGGGGTGATTGATTTTTGGGCAGTCGATCTGCAGATCAGACCAACAGTGGGGAGAAAATTAAAATTTTTACCCGCGGAAACCTTTTCAAACCCTGCAAAAAACACAAAAAATTAATATAAACAAAGGTTTCATGTGTCGGGATGGTTTTATATATATGAAGAGGATAGGCACCCGACTGTGGGGCCTTGGCCTATATGAAATGCAATATGATCGGGGGCTATAATAAGAGGGCTAATCGGCATCGGAGTTTTGTTTAAAACACAAACAAATGTGCTCCGGGAGTTGCCCCGATGCGATAAACGCTCAGGACTTTAGGACTGGGTTCTAGCGCTGAGGCATGTGGAGAGGAAATGGCTTGGATTTAGACCAAAGGGGCTTAAACCCACAATCGAAATACTTTGTTTTTTAGGACATTTTCAAGATGTTTAGAAGGAATTTAGGGGTTTCGATACGGTTCAAAACGAGTTTTAAACCATGTAAAAGATGATTGTTATGAATGGAAGAAGGGGAATCATGAAAATAAAGGAGTTTGATGGAGGAAAAAGGGGAGCAAAATGAAGGTTAGGTTTTCAAGTGAGGAAAGGGAAAAAAGGTGATTTTGCAGCAGTTTTTTCTCATGATATCAGCAAAATTCCAGAGTGTAAAATGGGCATAGTAGGGAATATTTTGGACAGAGGTAGTGTAAAATTTGTTCCTTGAAGGCTCCAAAAATGATTTAGCCACCTTTTGGTATAACAAATTTCACAGGTGGCTAACATGCCCCACCATAACCCCACCTCCTAGTGGCATCACAAGAGCCCACCTCCTCATGTGAGGCTCCCGTGGCCCCCTAGGAGGCACCGCCACCACTGGTATCAGCAACACCAGCCTCTCTTACATGATGCTCCATAAAATACTGGCATACACAAACAACTTTGATCCATCCCAGACCTTGTAAATCTGCGCCACCATCCCATCATAGCAGAAGTGGGAAAAATAAAAAAAGTGCCTAGTCCTCAGCCGATGCAAGACTCCAACTGGTTGGCCCAATGCCCAGTGTGGAGCCGAAGACCCTGCAAGTCGCACAATCTCCGCTAGAGCGCACTTCTCGTCCAAGTATGTCATCAAGGCAATGGCTATGCATCCCTCCGTAAGGGGCACCTCGCCACAATGACGCGCTCGGATCCTCTCAAAATTCACCCTCCCAGAAGGGAGTGGATACTGCAACGCCTCACCCTAAGGCAGTAGCCCGGTCACAAAGTATATATCTGTCTCATGAAGGATAACAAGGTCAGTCCCACATAGCACAAACACGTTGCACTATCTCTTCCAATGATGGATCAAGGAACACAGCAGTCGGTCCTGTGACCAAAGAAGCTCGTTCTCCACAAACTTCAAGAGACCCCATTTTTCCAACTGTCGGCGCGTCTGACCATTGGTGGCTAATGCAGTACAAATATTAGGCCAATCCCACTCCCTCCACAACATCCTGTCATCCAAATAGGAACCCATCAACAACAAAAAAAACATCAAAAATAGGCAAAATATCCAAAAAAATTGACTCAGCCTTTTGCGTGCCTGTCCCTCAGATATGTGCATTGAAGGCACATCTGTATTTCTCACAGGCACACATAAGGGTTGCTAAAAGAGGGTAAAAGTGCGCTTAAGGTGTGAAAACCCCAAAAATCACGCGCAGAAGGCACACTCTTACCCTGATCACCTGCACAATCTAGGGTAAAAATGGCTCAGAACCCATAAAAACTAGTTTTGTACCTACCCCGACACCCTAAAACTGAAAAAATTAAAGTGCAGGATGTCATGGAGGCTACCTGGGCATGATATCGCTAATCGCTAGTGCTCAGGCTGACCATAATGGCAAGAATTGCTTCGCAAAAGCCTCTGACCTCTCAAAAACTCAACAAGCACAAATGAATTGAATTAGGGCCATATTCACCTATATATCGCCCTTTTCAAAAACTTTGGAGGACCATAAAAAGAGCTCAGAAGGTCCATTCTCTGAACCGAAAGTAGCACTGCGATCAACACTCCATAACGAACAAAGGTGATGCCACACATTCACACTCTCGAAAAAATAAATTTTCAGCGCCGACATGTAGGCCCTCTCTCATATTCTTTTCTAAAAGCTCATGTCTTTCAATAATATTGGATAAAGAAGATGCTTTCACTTGAGGTAGTTTTTTTGCAGGAAAACACAAAAATCGTCCACAACTCCATTCACTGAAAGTTCTAGAGCAGGTATCATTCTATCCCCAGCATGATAGAGTCCTAGAAAACTCTGCATATCCTGACATCATTTCTCCATTAGAAATTAAACATAGGTTCCACATATCCGACCATGTTTATCATCACCTTTCCCTGCACATGATAAGCATCCTCGTTGGTTGGTAGAGCCTCTCCTCCATGGAAATTGTCACCCAAAGTAGACCATTTATCACAAAAATAGTGATGCCATTTCCATACCACTATAGTCTGAGAAGCACCTCATGCCCATTCATTCACGATGCATAAGGTCAAGTTTTACCATATGAAATAAAAATCCTTTCCTAGACAACCAGGTTGTACAAGTAGATCAAAAGCACACTATCGCGCCTCACATTTGGCCCACCATACCTCCATCAGCATAATCCCATCTGCGATACTTCTTCATCCACTTCATCAACCTCACACATGAGACCAACCAATGGGGCCCCAACCCTCAGCAAAACACCTTCCTCACACCATTAGTGAGTAAGAACTTTTTGTTTTTGGGCACCCGTCTCTGTGTTTTGTTCAAACCAAACCCCATTATTTTATTCTTTTGGTAAGTGTACAAAGAACACAAACGATACACTATGTCCACCACTCACTCATTCATTCCCCCCCCCCATGAAAGCAGTCCCTCATCACCCTTGGTCAGAGTATCACACCTTCACACAAAAGCCACCATGACATTCATAACCAGTTTATACCCATCCTGGAAGTCCTATCGACTCCAGGGATCTCCCCAATAGAAATAGTTATGACTGCTTCCAATCTGATTTTTATATTCCGACCTTGGGCCACTGAATCCCCATCACCAATTTTTAGTCATCCCTCGCCATCATGCCTGTGTTAAACCCATCACATCCAGGATTGTGATCCCCTAAATCAGTGACCCTCTCGTTCGGTTGAGGCTTCCTTTTTGTCGACTTCAACACCTATTTTCCAAAAAGGAAGCAGTACCTTGGATCACCCCTCTCCATAAAAGGGGCATACTCGGGTGGGACTATGGGAGAAATAATTGTCCACAGATGTCGTCGATCCTCCTGACATTCGACTACAACACAATATTTCATGTCAAGATGGTATCGTACCTTACAACCATTGCACTTTGATCAAATTCGTCGAAGACCCATACCTCCATAAGCATCTCTTTTAGCAATGCTTACACGGGAAGGTCCCAGCCAGCACCTATGGATACAATGCGTAGTTATATTCCATACCAAGTTTACGCATATGGATACCACATTCCACCTATTTCCAAATAAAAGAATCCCTTGAGGGCGTCAACAGGCATCCTCATGAACCAAAATATCACTACCATATTAGTGACGTAGAAGGAACATGTATTTGTCAAATAGAATTTTTAACTAGCCACAGCATTACGAGCATGGGATATGCCCACCTCGTAGAAAATTTGTATATATTGTATTATATTTTCTTATATGGGTCCCATAGGATATGGTCGTTCTTCGAACCGGTGGAGGGTGTCTCCAATTTTGAGCTACATGCAGGTCTCTCTCACTCTCTACGCACAATATATAGAAAAGAAACTATAATGTATTTCGGCTATACAGTTCTTCCTAGACCTCACACATTAGGGGGAAAATGTTAACACTGGAAAATCGTAGAAGAAAAGACGACATTATTTAATGTCAGGCAGAAAGATTTACAGTGCTGAGAGACATTAGAGAATCTGAAAGTATTTAAAAAATCTATAAGGTCTGAGGAAAAATCAAATTTGAACTAGTCAAAAATGCTTTTGCGTGCAAAATCCTTTGACAAGCGTGCCCTTGCGCGCCTTTTAACCCAAAAATCACACAATCCTAGGAGTGGCGGAAGTTGCTTTCCAGGACCACAAAAAGCACACTCCAGGACATTGATTCTGAACTTGAAGCTGCCTAAGGATAACCACCCAAGCCTCCTTAGGACATCAAGGGAGCACACAGTGGAATAAATGTGGCACACAATGGAATCACCCTCCTCTCTTGGGTCACCATCCATAATGTACCAAGATAGGGAAGGAGGATTTTAATTCTCCTATAAAAGGCCACTAAGAGATGAAAAACTTGAGAGAACATTGTTATGTTGGCCAGAATTTCCCCAAGAAATACCAACAGTGTGTGATCCAGAGCAGAGATAGAGGGGACTCAGTTGTTGGCCATCCAAAAACTCCAGTCCACCATAGTAGAGAGAGGGAGACTTTGTGCCAAGGCAGCTCGTAATAAAGACATCCTTGCATCGGGACTTAGAAACCCAAGTTCTAAGGGCCCCTTGGCAAGTGGATTAAAGTTTCATCCTCATTTCCTACCAGCACTCAATAAGAGGGAACATAAGCATCGCCACTTGAATTATTGAAGTTGTTTGACTCTATTTAGATCTTTTGTGTTATTTGTTTTAGTTTTAGTTTAATTTTTATGTTTGAATATGCTTTCTACTTCTCTATCTAGTATTTTTATGTTCTAGCATGTTCCACTAACTTTCTTTACTCCATATATTTTCTTCCTGTGACCAATAACTTAAGAGGGAAAACCACACCCCTTAAGTTTGTGTGATTTCGTACATGTGTGCACTAAACACACTAACACAGTACCCACTCCTATGTTGATGTGGGCTCATTTTATTTGGTATTGGGATGAAATAGTTGTGTGGGACAAACCATGTACATTTAAATCTTTTCTATTTCATTATAGCTACAACCTCATTTGATTTTAGGTGTTTATTTAAATATTTACGTATTGTATTAGCTTATTTATTGGAGGAATTATAGTAAAATTTAATGTGATGCGTTGATTTGTTGAATAAATTTCAAAAGGACTTAGATTTATCATTAACATTTCCGATTTTGATTGTCGGGTAAGCTACTTCTTTGCATAAGGATATGTAGAAGAGGGGAATGTACTAGATATTGTTTATTCCCCTATTTATGCACCCCCACACACATTTCTCCTCTGCACACTTCTCTCCTAGGCTTCCATCCCACAAAACGCTTATGAACATTAATTTTCATGTTATTTTACATGGACATTGTGATCGTGGTATATGTGTAGTTATAATAATGTAGAGAGAAGCTAACAGAATTTTAAAAAGTAACATGTTTGTAGTTGCATTATCCAGGTGTTTATCATGTACTTTTTGGTATACACATTTCCAACACATATTCGATTAGTTCTCAAGGGGCCTTGCTACGAATGGTTTTCTCCAAAGTTATTTGCTAAGTGTTATGCAAGGTTGTCATTTTTCTAGTTATTGGAATGAGCAATAAGAAATTCTTTGTTAGGTGTTGTGCACTTTGGTTGTTAGCGTAAGAAATATGCAAAGAAGTTTTTCTCTAAGATGGGAAAATTCTACAATATATTTATCAGGTACATTTCAGTTTCTTTGTTATGAATGCGAGTGCTTAAAGTGTTTACACAATATAAATAGAAGTAAGTAATTTTGACAATATCCATGACTTAATTTGTTACAATTAACTTCCAAATCTAGTTGTGGTTATGTAAAGACTAAAAGAAATTTTTTACGTGTATAGAATGGATGGAAATCCATTTTGAATGAATTGAAAAGATGTATCGAGTAATTTTAGTTTATATGGAAGATGAGTAGTTGAAATAATTGTTAATTCATTTACCCTGTGAGAATATTGAGTCATGTAGCTTTAACCAGATTAGCACAAAATAAAAGAAAAGTTTCCTACTTTTTTGAACTAAAGTTACATAATTGATCTAGGTATATGCATATGCTATTAATGTATATATTATTTGTTATCTTTAAGATTTATCATCTATAGTTATATCATGTTGCTTGTTTTCCCGATTATTCTTTATTCAAAAATTATTGTCTCATATATATTGGAGTTGCATAGATGACTGACTGGTGAATTAAGAAATCATTAAATTATTTGAGACTAATTACTAATTGAATAGCAAAATAATCAATAATTACATGAGAACAAATACATAATGTTTAGTTTCTAAGGAGTAGTTGTGTTGTGGTTATCGTGGAGTGATAGGTCATAGTGAATTTAGAAATTATTTGAAGCGTGATTTCCAAGGCATCAATGGAGAAACATATGTTTGCTATAAAAAGGGAACATATAGATCTAATTCTATCCCAAAATAATCTATTTCATTTTTTTTCATGTTGTTGATTTGAGGCTTCTGTGACTTGTGTTGTGTGTATAATCTTCCAAATTTATTGCATCCATTTTTTTTAGAATCGACATTTAGAACCAATCCTCCGTGGTTCATCCATTTATGCTTAGGAGATTGATTATTTGATGCTATGCGAATTCTATTACATTTTAGATATAATCAATAGAATTATGGAAAGGAATGATTGAAAATTTCGTAAATTCTTTAGAGCGAGGAAATGCTAAAAATATATTTATATTATCAACATGAATTGAACATAGATGCATTGATAGAGATGCGTGTTATAAATAGCCCAAATGATTATTTGGAAAGGATGAAAAATTAATCTTCATATTTTAAAATTGTTGAAGAACGACGACTATGGGGCGACATATTTTTGTATACATTGGTTCTTTAATTGGCTAAAAATACCAATAAGACTTTGGTTAAATAAAATAATGAAAATATATTTTTATTTTAATTCAAATTTATGGAAATAAAGTTAAATCATGTTGTTCCATGATGAAAATCCAATTGATTGACATTTTGAGCCACTGTTGTGGTGCTGTTGTGCAAGAAAGTAACTTCATTACTAATTTATCTTTAACACATGATGTATATAGAAAAATATGAATAAACAAAACATAAATGGATGCAAATAGAGGGAATCAAGAGGAGACATAGGTTTGAGAGATTTTCTGGGTTCAAGAATATTTACAGTGATATTTTTTTGAAATAATATGAAAATTAACACATAATGAATATGATGTTCCCTGTTTATGATACATAATTACACAAATTTTTTGCAATGCAATTATGTATAATTATTTTTTTGCATCAAAGCATAAAGAAATACATGAACAAAAATTCAATCATGCAATTCCTTGAAATAGTGTATTACCAAGGATACATTATACAAATGACAGTGCCATATGAAAAAGGGAAAATATATGCTGGCCTTTTTGTTTATGATTGGACACACTATATCTTGAATACAACTATATACATATGGTTTGTTGATACATTGATTTTTTTTCTCATTCAAGGAAGGCACAACAATATTGCATGTTATCCAATTTCAAACAAATATAAATCATTTTCATTTTGAACCTCTGAAAGAACTAGTACAAGAGAATTTTTTTTACGTGGTATTGCAATGGGAATGAAGATAACTATATAGAAGAATCCTATAAAAACCATAATTGGTATCATTTGAATGGATTTGAAAACATGGACATAGATGAAGATATCATGGAACTTAATACAACGCTTATCAATGCAAACAAGAGATCATAGTTATTATTGCATCAACTTAAAAAAAATATAAGAAACAATTACGTTGTCAAAACAATTATAGTTAAAAATCCATCGAAGAGATCAAATTTACGTATGAATATAAATCATTTACATTTTTAAATTTTGAAACAAATAGAAAGAGAGAGAAACATTTAACATGATATTGAAGTAGTCAACAAAGAGAAATATGTAGAAAAACACTATAAAAACATAATGGGCATAATGTGAATGGATTTCGAAAGAAGAACATATATGAAGATACCGTAGAACTTAATAAAAACATTATGAATCGATAAAAGAGATCACACTTATCATTGCTTCATCTAAAAAAACATATAAAAAACAAGGATGTTGTTGAAACAAGTCTAATTAGAAAAGCATCAACGTGATCAAAATCAAGACAAAATATGACATCTTCAAATAAAAATAATGAATTGTTACAAATTTTCGATTATACATTTGAAACAATAATTGTACAACAATATTTAAAAAAATGCAACATTTACTTATTTATGATTATGTGATATGCAATTAAAATTGGTTTATAAAAGATGTCATAGAAAGAGAATTAACCAATGTTTTCAAAAATAGGTGTGTATGCAAAAAAAGAAAAAAAAAAATTAGATAATGACAAGACTATTAAATTTGCAGTGCAACAGTGTATTAGGTGCAATAAACAAATATACACAGTGAAAGAACTGTATGAATTGGAAGAAATGCTAATATCACTAAGATTACTATTTTTGCAAACATGGGAACTTGGGCAGTGTTTAAAAAACCACAATTGGAATTGGCTCGTTGACTAAGCAGTGTAACCATTGACACATATTGAATTAAAATTTTGCTTCCTTGTGACGTAAATGAATCTAGTACAATGGTTGTGAATACATGTTCATAATGTGATGAAGGAATTGAAACGGTTGTGCAAAACTCCACATTATAAGTTAGAGAATGTCGAAATAAATGAAGACTAGAAATAAGTATTTGATCAGAACAAGGATGCATATGTATGTGAGACATATAGCGAAAGAAATGATGATAATTATTACTATGATGAAGAACCGGTCACAAAAAAAATATTACTTGGATTTAGTGATTTGTATAGTATTTATGATCTTCATAATAATCAAATAAACATTGATCCTAGTGAAGGTGATAGCCCTTTGGGCATATTCAGAGATAGATATTCAAAAGAGATGAGTTTTCCAAAATTGTGCTACAGTAAAAGAAATCAGACAATGTTACAAAAAACTTTACATACCATGATATTTCTCGATGTGAAGTTTTGCATCAAAATCATGATTGTGTATATCATATAATGAATTTTTTTTACAAAACAATGTGATTTATCCTCACACAAGCCTTTATTTGTATTTGGATAAATGATTAAGAAAATGAAAATTAAAGGGAAAAAATATAACAACTAAATACGTTAGACAAAAGGAAAAAAGGAAAACTTGAAACACATTCAAAAATCAAATATTGGGTATATGTATCGTAGGAGAATATGGACATCACCAGACTATTTTTTGCATTTGAACATGAAATTATATGTGATGATTCGAAAATTGGGTCCACCAACTTTATTTGTTTCATTTAGTAGTGTTGAGTGCATATGGGATGCATTAGTAAAGGCTTTGCAAAATTCAAATGAAAGAAATAAATTTTCAACTAAAAAGGAAGTAAAGGAAGATGATATTGATGCATCGATTAGAAATCACCGCATTATTTGCGCGCGATATTATAGAAGTATAATGAATGGTCTATGACAGTTAAGTTTAAATGAATCAAAGTACTTTGATGACATCGTTGAATATTTATTTATAACAAAATTCGAAAATAGAGGAAGCCAACATGAACATGGATTAATATGGATAGAAAATGTTCATATCTATGTAACAAGAACAAACATTGAAATTGAGACAAGTAATTGTGTTGCGATTCAAGTAAAATTCCTACAAACTTGAAAACTATTCAACATCATCTTCATAAAAAAACTTGTAGGAAATAAAATGGATGCATTGTAGGTTCAATTTTCCAATTCCACCAATGCAAAAAACAAAAATGCTTGAGCATATGGAATTCAAAAATGCAAGAATGAAAGTGAATGCAAGGACAATATTTGATGCACTGGAAATTACCGGGAAAATGAGGAAACATATAAATTTGATATTTTTCTTACGAAATTAGGTATAGGTGAATGTGACTACATCCATGCAATCAAATGTACTCTGAAATGTCAAACAATTCTATTGAAAAGAGAGCCAACAAACATATGGAATAATATATTTTCTTGGCATATTCCATTAATTCAAGGTGAAAATATGAATGCTCAATTTGTGCTTGAATCATATGCTACAATAACATATTGTAGTTCATTCATGAAAAATATTGATAAAACATGACATCGATGTTTAAACATATACAAAATGAATGTAAAAAAATCAATGGTGATGTCATAGAAAGAGTTATAGGACTTGGAAAAGATTTATTGACCTTACAGAAAATATATGCACAACTAGTTATATATTGTGTTGTCATTGCCATTAAATACTAGTTCAATAAAATGTATATTTATTAATACTTCAACAATAGATGATAGAGCATTTGCACTAAGAAGATTACAAGAGTTGGAACACGTACTAGATGATTTAAAAAACATAACATGTTTATCAATTATCGATCGTTATATACATCGATAAGAAAATAATAAACATGTATGCTTAGTGGAATTTGCATCGTGCTATACACTACAAGAGAAGAATATAAGAGGCACTGAGAAACCATAAATTATAAGATATGTAAAGTACAATGAACATATTGATCCTGATAACTATTATAGAGAGTGATTGTCGTTGTATGTTCCATATCGTATTGAAAATAAAAATTTTAAATAACAAAATTTGACTTGGAAAAATCTATATCTTTTATTTAAATAAATGATAAAATGTAATGAAAAAGAGTTCAATAACAAAACTAAACATCGTGGACTAGTTTTGACGACATAACAACTGAACTTGAAAACAAAGAGAGAAAATTGCTTGAAAGAGATATACTTACACATTAAGAAGTAGATAATGAAATATGTTATCAAGAATACAATATCAAATCAAATTTTGAATATTTACAAAAGTTAAATAATGAAAAATCAATAGTTGAGAGACCTTATCAAATTGTAAAACAACCACATATATTAGAAGAAACAAAATTCTATCATGTCATGAGAATGTTGAGTAGAGAGAAAACATAAATGGTGGAGGAAATATTGACACAGGAAAAAAAATCCAGATCAACCAATATACATATTTGTAACAAGTGGTTTAGGCAGTAGAAAACCATTTATTGAAATAGAATTATTCCAATATCTAATTCACATGTGTTGCAACATATTGGAATATGGTCTATCTAAGCTAAAAGGAATTGTGACAACATGTTCCAAAATCTTTAGCTTTCAGATGGAATAAAGAATTACATGTAAAATTGCATATTAACAATGAAAATTAAAAGGCATGAACATAATAAGAGAGAAGCACATAAAATCATGCAAAGAAGACAAGAACTTGATAATGGAGTTCGTCCAAGAGGTACTATGTCTCCGGGCCTTGCTCAATCAGTGGGGAGGCCATTTTTCATTAAATGGCAATAAAAATGAAAGTCCAAGCGTCAATGCAAAATTACACCCTTATATCTCCATAGCTGAAAGTGGCCAAAAAATGGAGACCTTTGATGAAGAAACAAACTGCATCGTTGGATTCCTATCGTCGATAGGTGCAGAATCCATATAAAATTTTCCTAATTTTGACTTCGGGCAATTCTGGGCCCTTTGGAAATGAGCTCAGTTCATGGTTCCACCCCCTCCTGACAGACACTCAAGGTTCCTCCTCTGCCTCGTTCTCCATGCTGCTCTTGGTCTGACTGGGCGTACTTCTGAAATGAAAGTTTAAATAATACAGGGTTGGGAAGACTCCCCAAGGGAGACGTTTGGCCCAACGGTTGAGATCCTTGGATTGTGGGGAAGGGGTTTGGCGGTCAAGCCTCGCCCCCTCCAAAAATGGTGACATATCGTTTTGAATACCTCACAACATATGTAATATGGGGTCTGAGGGGACCAAACCTGCATCGGGTGGCCTCTCCATAACTCCTGCCGGTGATAAAAGGAGTGTGGAGTGGGGGGGCGGTGGGGGTGACAACCTGCGCCCCTCCCAAGTACATTGTTTTTTAATATGGTGTGGGGCGGCGGGGTCATGGCCGCTGACCCCACTAAGTTTAAAATGAAATTTTTTATGTGGTTGGAGCGAGGGTGAGGGTCATGGCCCACCCTTGCCATTTATTTAATTTAATTTAATTTTATTATAACAAAACCCATTTTTTTCAAATCTTCTCAATTTTGATCGAAGGAGTGCTTTTAAATATCCCACGAATTTTCCCGGAAATTGGTCGGAGTTAGCTGAAATCCGTCCAATAGAAAAATTCCAATTTGTGTCTCCCTTAACTTGCCATGTCACTTGATCAACCTTGGAACTTTGACTACTTCTAAATTCTCCATACAGACTCGGAATTGAGTGCCATCTGCACCGTTGGAATCAGAAATATGAGATATTCAACTTGACAATGAGTTGTTCACATTCTTGCCACTTTGAATTTTGAGACTTTGTACTTAAGCCACTTGTACTTGGGCCTATACAATCCTCTTGGATCATTCCTCCCCACCGAGGATATTTTGGACCAAAAAAAGCATTAACACACTCAACACATTGGTTGTCCATTGAAAACCACAGTTTCAATCTCCTGCACACAAATATGGTATATCATTTGCAACCATGCACACACCACACATGACTTAACAACCCCTCACTTTCCAAGAATTTATAGCACATACTCATTGACCAAGGATTACATAAAAACAAATAATACCTCAACTACTCATAAGAAAAGGCCAAAACATCATCATTGCATTTAAAAGTGATGGGAAACACACCATCACATTTATATTTACTTGAAACGTATGATTTACAATTGTGGCCATAAAAAGCTACTACCTCTAAAAACCCAACTTAATAAAGAAGACCACCATGAATGTGGTGAATTCATTTGTTGAACATTTTCACCTTTCGACTCCTCTATCGATACTTTTGAGCTATGGATCATTGGACATGTGGCTTATTGTGTCCTACTTTGTCGCAGCAATTACAACGATTAGTTTTCCTCCAAAATTTCCTGGTTTCCCTGGAGCGCTTTCCCCTGGTGATCCTTCGATAAGTGTTCATGGAACCCTCACTATCACTAGAATGTGAGGAATTGATTTCATCATCTATCGCTGGCTGGTCACAAGCTGTGTTGGAGCTTTCTCCAACTTCCTTCCTGGTGTATCTGAGTCCTGCATGATGCATAAATTCCTTGAATTCGATGGGGTTTACGATGCCTTGGCCATTGATGCCAAGGCTCTTTTCCTGATACCCCATTTTCTTCAACAGTTTGGATCTGATCCCTATCTTATGTTTTTCAAAAGAAGTGAAATCATCATCATGAAAAGTACATGAAATTGAAGGGTTTCTTTTTACCTCGGGTTGGCTATGTTGTAACTTTTCCAAGGCCTCATCCTTAGCTTGTAAATAGTGTAGTAACCTTTGTTTTTCTTCCTTCGCTTCCTGTAGGAGCCTCCTTAGCTCAGTATTCTATGCTTGGACGCTTTGGTTGATCTCCTCAAGTTCTTGGAGCCCTGTCATAGTGAGTGTCTTTTTAATCTTTAGTACCATGTTTGATGAAATTTTTGTTTCATTTCCTAAATCGGAACCAAAGTCTAAGGGTCCTCTTGTTGTGATCCCAAAGGCTGCAAGCTTCATTTCATCATCGGAATCATACCCCAAGTCAATTTCTCTACCTCGTGCAAATCTTGCAGCTGTGACCTTCTCATATTCCTCTCATTCAGAATCTTGGTTTTTCTGCACAGTGGTAGCGGTCTTTTGCTTCCCCTTTTTTGCTTCCTCTCAGGTCTCAACTCAGGGTGCATCTTCCAACAAATTTCTTCATCATGTCCCTATTTCTCACAATGTGTATAAGAGGGATTTTCTCCCCTTCTCTTGGCTACTGCAGTTCTTCTTGGGTAGTCATTTTTTTCATGTGTTCCCCGGCTTCTAGATGCATGGCCTTCACACTGGCCTCATCGATGGTAGGAGGCTCAACAAATAATAATTAATGTCTTATGTAATTATGTAGAGAACCAATATACTAAGTTACAATTGCTATTGAATCTAATGGAATGCCCAAATTCAATGCTTGTTTTCTAAATTATTCAGTGAAGTCTTGTACATTTTGACCTCTTCTTTGCCTTAGGTGTTGCCATTCCATTGATGCATTTTCTTATAACCCAAAGGGTAAAATTGTTTTCTCAATGTAGAAACAAAATTTCATCATGAGGAGAGAAGGTTACCCAAATTTTGGCTGCCTTGCAATTTGCTCTCCCACCAGACAAGAGCAGTGCCGTTCAATCGAAGATAAGCCAACTAGATCTTTGCCTCGTACTCCTTGATCTGCTAAATCCTCTAGTAGAATTCAATCTACCTAACCCAGTTGTTAAGATTTTCTGCATTACTTTCACCATTATACATGGGAAGATCAAATTTGACATCTAATTTAAAGAAAGATTTCTTATATGCATTTCCTGAATTTCTATGATGATGGTGAGAAGAGGAAGAAGAGATTTCACTCACTGAAGGAGAAGGAGGTGGATCTCCTCCATCATCTCCATGTGCTGAACCTCATCCTTCTAAAGCATTCTCCCCTACTTTATCTAGTTTCTCAAGCCTTGAGAACAAATTCTCGACCCGATTTGCCATGGTGTAGAATGTTTTGTGGAAGTTTAGCTCCTTCTCATTTCTAACATCATCATCCATGTTTCTTCTTCGATGCGCACGTCCCACTTCGAGATCAAAAGACTTTAGTTTCCCTTCGCCTCTTCGTAGCCTATTTCTGGTTAGCATAAAAACATGAAATTCACATCTATAAAGACTTGCTCTGATACCACTTGATCCAAAATATTTAGCTTTGAGATGGTATAAATAATTACATGTAAAATTTCATCTTAATCATGAAACTTAAAAGGCATGAAAATAAGAAGAGAGAAGCACATAATTTCATGCAAAGAAGACAATACTTGATAACAGAGTTCGTCCAGGAGGGATTACGTCTCTGTGCCCTGCTCAATCAATGGGGAGGCCCTCTTTCATTAAGTGGCAATAAAAATGAAATTACAAGAATCAATGAAAAATTACACCCTTATACCTCCATAGCTTAAAGTGGCTGAAAAATGGATACCTTTGCTGAAGAAACTGAGTGCACTGTTGGATTCTTGTCACCGAGAGGTGCAAAATTCATATAAAATTTTGCTGATTTTGACTCTGGGAAATTCTGGGCCCTTTGGAAATGAGCTCAGTTCATGGTTTCGCCCCCTCCTGATAGGCGCTCAAGGTTCCGCCTCTGCCTCGTGCTCTGTGCCACTCCTAGTCTGCCTGGGCACACTTTTGAAATGAAAGGTTAAATAATACAAGGTTAGGTAGACTCGCCAAGGGAGCTGCTTGGCCCAATGGTTAAGATCCTTGGATTGTGGGGAGGGGGTCGGGTGATAAAACCCCGCCCCGTCCAAAAATTATGACATATCGTTTTGAATACCCCACAACATATTTAATATGGGGTCTGGGGGGACCGGATTTGCATCAGGCGGTTCGCCGCGTAACTCTTTTTGGTTATAAATGGAGAGTGGAGTGGGGGGTGGTGGGGGTGAAAGCCCGCACCCCTCCCAAGTACATTATTTGTTTAATATGGTGTGGGGCGGCGGGGTTATGGCCATCGACCCCACTAATTTTAAAATGAAAATTTTTATGTGGTTGGAGTGAGGGCGAGGATCATGGCCTGCCCTTGCATTTTTTTTTTTTAAATTTTAAATTTTTATTTTATTATAACAAAACCCATTTTTTTCAAATCTTCTTGATTTTGACCGAAGGAGTGATTTTAATTGTCCCACGAACTTGCCCAGAAATTGGCCAAAGTTAGACAGAATCCGTCCAACGGAAAAATTTCAATTTGTCTCCCTTAACCTGCCATGTCACCTGGTCAACCTTGGAACTTTGACTGCATCTAACTTCTCCATAGGGACTCAGAATTGAGTGCAGTCCACACCGTTGGAATCAGAAAGACGAGATCTTCAACTTGACACTGATTTTGTCATTCCTTCCGCTTTGAATTTTGAGACTTTGTAATTAAGCCACTTGTACTTGGGCCTATAGGATCCTCCTGGATCACAACATATATAGGGAAGGAAACATCAAATGAAAGTGGTATATGCTAGTTTTTTATTATGGTGGTAGCATCAAACAAGTGTTCTAGTCTCTAAGGTGCCAGAGAGGCTAAGAAACATGAGAGCTTTAATACCCATAAATGGTTTCATGAGATATGACTTTGAAATTCCTTAATAAAATTAATTGATCAAATAATTAAAATTTCCTAAGTCTAACTTAGGAAAAATGGTTAATTAAAGTGTATAAATTAAGGAGATCAAATTTTGGTCTAAAGACATATAAAAATTAATTTTATGGAGTGCAATGAAATTATAAGAGCAAGTTGATGGGGCTTGGAGAAGACACATCGAAGGAGAGAGAGAGAGCAAGGAAATGCAAATTTCCCACTATGCATCATTCAGTGAGGGAATATTTCTAGCCAACAGAGCATCAATGTGAGGATAAAAAAAGCTGAGAGATGGTTTCAAAGGGAGATTTCCAAAGAAATTTGTAGAGGTCGAGTTTACCAAGAAGAATGTCTTGTGAGTTTCTCTAATGCGTAGATCTAGGCATGACATATATTTTCCATTTGTTGGGATGAGATCCAGAGGATAGAGTGATTTTATTAGTGCGAGTGTAAGATCACTAGGAGTGCAGGATAAGTAAGTCTCATTTTCAAACTAGTGCATATTTCCCGTAGAAATGTTTTTTGTGTGCATTTACTAGAGGAGTATGATTTTAATTTTACAATGGAAATAAAGGGTTTCCTAGGTTGATCTTCCATTTGGAGCGGTGAAGAATTTTTTTTGGAGCTTTGTCAGTTTTTTGGAAAGCAAATCTATGCACTCTCTAATTTGCTGAAGATAATAAAATATAAACCCTCATTTTTTTCATCGGTTTATGCTTCAATTTTTTTCTGGGAAAATTAGTCCAAAATTTGGTGTCATTGTATGTGTGTGCATTATCTCTGAGTTCCTAATTTATTTCCACAATGTTTATTTTAATTGTGAATATTATAGTAGTGAGCTATTCCTTATTTGTCATTAATTAATTTACAAAAGACAAATAAACTGCATCAGTTAGAAGTATAGTTTCCATTTTATTGCAATCGTGGATTTTTCACATGGTATTAGAGAAAATTGATTATATTAGAGGCTCATAGGTGAAATGAAGTGAGATCATGCAGTTTCAAAGGGAAATATAAGGCAAAAGATCCATATCTGCATAGGATAAGCTAGGGTTCGATTTTACAGAGGAGTGAAAAATATATTTTCAGATCTAGGAAGAGGAATTTTTTTATTTTTTCTTCAAATATGTGGCAAGCGGAGGAATTTCCGAGAAGTATTCCTAGTGAGAATATCAATTAGTTTGTAGAGTATATTTTGGCATGAAAGATCTGTAGTTGGGGTTTGCAGCTGTTGAACTGTGCTGGGAAGGAAGAGGAAAGTATACATGAGGAATTTCCAATTAATTTTTCAGAGGGTTTCCGGATTTTCTAGTTCAGGAGAGGAGATCAAATTTTCAAGCAGTAGAAGGCCACATAAAATTTCCAGTCCAGCGATTGAAATTTTTAGGGCTAGCAATGCGAGCTACCCAAAAGGAATAAAAAGTAGCGAAATTTTCCGAAAGACACCGAAGGCTAGTGAAAGAAAAAATCTTTGAGTGCAGGATTAGATTTGTGCATTCCAGGAGGAGTTACCATATAGCCTTCTCCAATATTATTAGAGTTAGAGAAGGCCTATTTATCTACAAAAAGAGGGCCAAAGCAAAAAAATAAAATAGCCATATTACCTAGTTCGGAAATATGAAGCAGTAATTTCATTTCCAGTTACTAGATATTTTTAACAAAGGAGGTGTGAATAACTTCAGAGATAAAGGGAGGCAACATATTCACCAGATCTAATTTCTGGGAGAATTTCTTAGTGATAAGTGCAAATTGTAGAGTCGAATTTGGGTTATAGGATCTACTGTGAGCTACAGGAAGAGAGTGTGAGTTTGTAAAATAGGCTGAATTGGTTTTATAGAGGAAACACTGAGTTTCTAGATTTATTTTCCAGTTGGAGGAATGAAATCAATATTTTCCAGTATTTCGGTTTCATAGTTTTTTGAGGATTTTTAGAGATTTTTGTATGATATTTCTAGAAGAGGTTATACAAGCTAGAAAAAAACCAAATGGGTAGTAGGTCGACTTACATTTGCCAAAGATAGGTGCGAGATGAAGTGTGGATTTTCCAATTTGAGTTGCAAAGTGAAGAAGGGTCTAAAGAAGGGATAACACTAAAAAAGAAAACATAAACTTGCCATGCATACATCACCAGATCCAGGTGGAGGAGGAGTATGATACTCTTGCATGACAATATGGGCAGGGTCTAATGTATTTACAACTTACAGATCAGTAAGACCAGTTCAAGTTGTCCCAAAAGTAAAATCACCCCCGCTATAGGAGCCCATAGTATCGTAGTAGCAGGTAAAATGGTAGTAGAATTAGTTGCGGCCAACTTGAGAGAGACAACGAAAAAATAGTTGCGGTGGCAAAGATAGTGAAAAATTCTTAGTTGTAGGTTGTAAATGTATTTCAAACTAGGGTGATTTCCCATTGGGAGATCGAGAATTAGATGGAGTCTAGTTTCAGACGGAGAAACCCTATGGAAGCTTAGAGCTTCAGGTTATGAGGAGATTACTACAAGGTTGCAGTGATGGCATCATCATAGATACAATAATAGTAGAGTATTAGCATAGAGGCATACATAATGTGATATCGTAGTTGTGTAGTTGTTGATGGAAAATGTTTTCCAGTTGGTTTCTTCACAATTATTTATAGTGAAAGGAAGTCATATTCGTGAGAGTTCAATAAAGGAGATTTATAACATGTTTGAAATCAACAACATGGTCAGTCCTGCTATATGTTTTAGATGAGAAGGATGTTGAGAATAGAACACCTTCCTCGCTAAGAGGGAGTGTTATTTTTTATTATGGTGGTTGCATCATACAAGTGTTCTAGTCTCTAAGGTGTCAGAGAGGTCGGGGAACATGAAATATCCAATACCCATAAATGGTTTTGTGATATATGACTCTGAAACACCTGAATTAAATTAATTGATCATATAATTAAAATTTTCTAAGTCTAACTTAGGAAAATTGGTAATCTAAAGTGTGTTAATTAAGGAAATCAACTTTTTCTTTAGATACTTCTCAAAATTAATTTAACGAAGTCTAAGATGATATGAGCCATCGATCATGATTAGATCTTAGTCGTTGGTGCTCCAATGAGAGAATTAGAAGAGAAAATTGATGGGGCTTGGAGAAGACACATCAAAGGAGCAAGAGAGCAGTTTCCTGTATGAAACATTTAGGAAGGGAGAGTTTGAGCCAGTAGAACATCAATGAGATAATACACAAAAAATGGAGAGAGCTTTTCCAAGGGATATGGCCACAAAAGTTTGCAGAGGTCGAGTTTAAAAATAGGAAGGTTGTACGAGTTTCTCGAGTGCGCCAATATGGGCAATATATCTCTTTTCTAGTTGTTGGGATTAGAAGCGGAGGATAGACTAAATTTCCTAGTGTGAGTGCAGGATCACCAGAATGAGTGTGAGATTAGTAGATCTTAGTTTCTAGAAAGTGCGTATTTCTTGCAACAACATTTTTTGTACACATTTATTGGAGGAGGTCAAGTTTGATTTTGAAAGGGAAACAAAGGGTTTCCATGTCGATATTCTTGTTGGAGTGGTGGAGATATTTGTCCAAATATTTGCTAGTGTTTTGGAAACATATCTATGAACTCTCTAATTTGTTGAAGATAATAAAATGTAAACCCTCATCTACTACATAAATTTTCCCTTTGAATTTTTTCTGGGGATGTTAGTCCAAACTTTGGTGTCATTTTGTGTGTGTACATTATTTCTCAGTTCTTGATTTATTTCCACAAAGTTTATTTTAGTTGTGAATATTGAAGTATTGAGCTATTCGTTATGTGTTATTAATTGATTAATATAAGAAAAATAAACTACATCATTTAGAAGAATTGTTTCCATTTTATTTCAATCGTGGTTTTTTCTCAGCATAACGTCGAATTCTACATACCATTTTCCATTTAACAAATTATAATATCTTTCTCTTAAAGGTGAAAAACTAGACACATTAAAAAAACATTGTGAATAACATTGTGTGATGCTTATTGGTGAAGCATATTTTATTGGTGCAACATTATTATACCAAGTCCACGAACATTTACAGGAAATAATTCATAGTCCATTATCTTATTTTGGAAATATTGATATAGCACTTTTGGGGGAATTATTTCAGGTGCAACCAATCAAAGATTCTCTAATTTTTTAGCATCTAATCTTAGAAAAAGAAGAAACAACATATGATTTTTAGAAGGAAAAAGTAAAATCTTATGAATTACATATCACAATGCATCAAAAAGAAAAATTTGTTAAAGTGTTGGAAAAATGTGAGTGAAACAATAATCTAATGAAGGCATAAAATATATAAAAATGTAATTTCTCTAGACTTGCTCCACTGGATTCATTATTTCCAAACCTATTTTATAAGAACAAGGATGTATGAAAGCAAAACTAGAAAATATTCTTACATGAAAATGAAGAACTAATAGTTCTTGATGTTATTGATAAAGATGAGATTACAAAACTAGGTTAAGTACCATATGAGAAAACAATGAGATTACCACCAAAAAAAATTATCAAATGAAATGTTCTCGTTGAGCTATATGCAAGAAACTATAACATAGAGGAAAAATTTGTTAGTGGCATGGATGGAATATGAAAACAATATACAAATTATAGGAAATTTTTTGATGTAAAATAAATAGATTTTGTAAATCTATACATTGGTAAATTGCAAAGAAACAAGTATCATGAGCTATATTACGAAGATATCTCACCAAATTTGACTCCACTACTACGTATTTAAAAACCATTGACATGCTATAACAAGAGCTATAGTATGGAAACAATTTTGAGAACAATACAACAATCACAATGTTGAATGTTGGACGGGATTGCATTTGATCCGAGTGGTATATTGAAACATGGAGTAGTGTACACAACATTTTCATGTGTTAGAACCATGGCATAATTATATCTTCTTGAGAAACTAACAAACTTTTTTTGTGAATAAGAAAATATTAGAAGAAATGAAACAGTTAAGAACTCATGCATCATGGAAACTAGAATACATACACAAGGCAATAGTAGATGCAATTAATTTAATGATTTCAAGTTTGAATACAAGAAGTCTATATGCTAATTTCAATGACATTGTACATGATGAAATCTAACGAGTGTTATGATTCTTTGTATCAAAGAAACACATGCAAACTATTCACCATCAAATAATACATTTTTCAAATTCAATTTCAACATACTAAATTGGCTTCATGGAGTACTTGCATAGATTAAAACATAGAGATTATATTAACCAAGAAAATTTGCAATAACGTAATCGAAATTTTTTTTTTTCAAAAATATATTTTTAATACGAAATATGCATAATAAATGTATATGTTGCGCCACTTATGTCTGTTTCAGTAGTTATTGAAGTAATTGCAATATCAAAGGCACAATTCATACATAGTGATTATATTTTTATAATTACTGGAGATTTAAATATTGGCATTACTTTAGATAGAAAATGAAGTAGATAGTCATTAGAGTACATGAACTTGAAGTGATTAAAAGAAGTACCAAGAAAGTTATTTCCTTGGAATAAAACGATTATTGATCACATTTGGACAAAATTTCGTGCTGAATAATGTCATGTCCATATTTTACATTCATATTCGAGTGATCATGATGCGGTTCATGCTTTGTTACACTTTATTTGATTCTAATAGTGCAAAATAAATGTGTTTTGTTTTGAAGTCATAAAATTCACTGGTAATTAGTAATGTAATACAACAAGTCTTTGTAAATATTACTTGGTTCATAGGCTAGAATAATACATTTGTTTTATTTTTTTGAGTTACATTATGGAATGGAGAAGTAATTAATGTAACTGTGAAAATGTAATAAGGAGCATTGATTGTTGGAAAAGAAAGAATTAATAAGACAATACGATCAAATATCATGAATATTTATGGGGTGTGAGTATTCTTAATTCTTCAACCATTTGCATTTTTTTTAAAAATGTTTAATAGTTTAGTTTTATTGATTGTGTTATCATAACTTAAGCTAATTCGTAGCTACAATGTATTAAGTGCAAGTCACCTTCCTTGTGACATCAACAGGAAATGCAGAAATGTCGTGTGAAGGATACACAAATCTCTTCTGCATCATATTGCATCCACACATAGTGTTGCTTCACACATTACTTCCACACACCTCCACTCCTCACAAAACTTATTCTGAACATTCACGAAACATTTTTAATGTGATTAATTTTTCTAGTAAATTTCATTTAGGGTAAGTAACATTGAGTAGGTCAGTAGTAGATTGTGCATTTCTAAGCAATATTTGAATATGATTGATAGATAGGAGAGCGAAGCAATTTTCAAGGATTGGTGAATGATTCATGCATTTTTTAGGTTTCTCCTCACATTGGTATTTCCTAATTTTATAATGTTTACAATTTTAGGACACATTACCAAAATCCAAAAACCATTTCGGTTGTTCAAAGTTCCACTCCAACTCTTCATTTTTTCCAACTAAATGCTTGTGTCTCTAGGAATATCTTATCCTAGGTGTAGCATATCAACCAAATACTTTCATCCTAGTTTTCCTTGCACACTTTTAAATGTAGAGTTATTATTAATAGTTTATCCTTCAAATGTGTTATGCAACTAGCTCTCAAAAAAGAAGAAAAGATAGATCAATAACTTGAAAATTATCCTATTCGAGGGGGAAATCTCCTTTATTTCACATAAATTAACAATTATTGTATGATACAAATGACAAGACATCCTTGGTATATATAGGAGTCTAAGGGGACATAATATAGTCAAAGCCTACTGTTACACAACAATTTGTCACTATCCTTGTACTCCCTGTTCCTGATCCTAGAGACCCCTAATAGTGACCCCTGTGTCTATTTTTCATCATGAAAATGTTCCATTATATCCCTTGCAGTATATTGATTAAAATCTCTTTTGACCATTTCTAAAGCAGCTCCTTAAAAACATGGTTATCTAGAGCGATGCCCCCTCTATGTGTCTTGTTCATGCCGATGGCTCTTTTTTGGTTTGGGGCAGCACCGATCGATGTAGGAATGAGAATCATACCCGCACCAATCCTCTTCTGGAATGATTTTTAAAAATGGAAGTGAAGCTTCGTGGTGGAGAGTTGGTTGTTTGTTCCTGAGGATAGAGCCAAGCTTCTCCCTTTGAGCTTCTTATTCCTACAAAAGTGGAACCACCAAAAAGGATAACCCATTTCCCCACCTTAAGTGGATCCATGCTCCCTCTTCCCTCATTATAAAATGGACATCCTACCATACCTATTCTATTTAGAACAGATATAGAAGAACATCAGAGAGATATTTGTTGCTATAGGCATTGAGCGAGAGTTGAGATCTTCAACCCCTTTGTATCAAGTTGAAACGAGCACTTTGGAGACATGCTTGGATCTGGGCCTGTTGAAGGAGAGTTGCGACATCAAGGCACAGGTTGTAACTCCCCCTCTCTATATTAATATAATATAATTGATTCTTGCTTTCCATTATTTTCTTTAATGTATGATTGGATTTCTAGTTCTCCTTGATCAACTAGGTAGATTTTTTATGTGATATTGTAATGTTCCCAACTAAGGAACAACTACACTATTAGGAATAACCTGAGTTATTACCAATGTGGAGATTCAAAAAAACATGAGCATGGAAATGAAGAGCAACTAATTAGATTTCAAATAAAATCACACCAGTAGATGGAAGAACCTCAGCAAGATATTGGCCTATATTCTCTTTCTCGGGTGGGGAAATGCAGTAATACAAGGCATGAAACTGGAACTTTGCAATGAATAAGCTGTATAATGGTACTGTTATGATGAATAAGCTTAAAATATACATAATAAACACATATACATCATTTTTATCTACAACATAAACTTGTACTTCATTTCATGATTCGGAGAGTGGGGAAAAATGGTATTTTATGCCCTAAAAAGGTTGTTTTCAGAAATGAGCATAAAAATAAGTAGGGTAAATGGCTGGATATGATAGATTAGGTGATGAGGGACCTAATATATGAATTTAAGCTCAAAATAATTCTTCTATATATGTTAAATAACTCCTCCTTTCCCGACTAGGCTAGAAAACCTTGATTTCCCATGACTTTTCTAAACAAAAATTTCTGAATATGGTGAGAGCATAATTACCAGGAAGAATTCTATAGAAAATTATGGAATAATTCTGATATGAAGCTTATATTATTCAAATAACAGAGAAATGGAGGTTTAAGCTCTTTTACATCAAGAAAAAGACACTCGGCAAGGGTTTCCAGCAATATACATGTACAAAAGGTAGGACTGCAGAAAATAACACAATCTATTGAAAATATGCATTAAAAATGATTGAATATAATATATCAGAGCTGAATAATACAGAAATATAGCCAAAAGCCTCTCTAAAAAACTCTCGGAGGGAAATAAGCACCTCCTCTTACAGGATGAGCACAAAATCAAAGGGTGCAACACTACTGATGCTGCCCCTACATCAAGGATGTAGTTTTCTGAAGTAGAATGTGCTGTGGCTGAATGTGAAGAATGGCCTTAAGCCAAATACTGAAATGAAGCTCAAATCACTCCCCTTTTATCCCTTAATCAAGTTGATCTCAAGAGAGGATGGAATTCCTGCACAAGAATTCCTTGCACTAAGTAGTGCAGCACCTCCGGCTAAACAGTTGAAGTATGAAATTGGTTTCTAGAAAAAAATATCTGAATACATGAATGAATTCCCTTTGATGATACACCTTCCTTTTATCTTTGGTGAGCCTCCTCACCCCGGACCCCACACAAGGTTGAGGTGACTTCTTCATGAAGCTTCCTCTTACAAAACTGCGCTGCCCTAGCTAGCTTCCCTCCTTTTGTGACAGCGTTGTTGACTTGGTCAACTATAACCAATCCACTTGCAATGCCTCTGTTCACACCAAGGGATATTCAATCCGGTTCTCATATGTGTGTCTAGGCTGATCCTTGTTCACATTGAGCTAGTCACTTTGAGTGATTTCTTCCTCCTCAAGGATGCATGTTGACTTAGTCAAACTTGACTATGTCTCCATCTAATTTGTCCTTTTTCATACTTGGAGGTGTAAAACCAGCTCCTAAGATGATTTCCTTCCTTACTAAGGTGGAAATTATTCATAATTTTATTATTCATGGGACTCCTTACCCATTTATTCCTCTTCTAAGTGAAAGTAGCAAAATCTAATGTTCCAAATTGTTATGTGCAAATTTTGGAACATTACAGGTATATATGTTATGCTTTCATGTTTGATGTTGTTTGATCTCTTGTGTAGGTAACCAAGCATTGGTGACAATGAGGATCTAATTTCTACAGTGCAAAGGATCAAGGGATTCAAACGAGGAATAACATCACATCGAGGTAGGTGATCTACTCGACGCTCTGCGCCCGAGCTCTCAGTCCGCAACCTCAAAAGCCCCGATGACACTACTGATGGATGACATCATTGGTTCTGCTTCCAAAATTCCTGGAATTATTCTTATGCTTCTAAGCAGGAATTGTCTTCTTTTTTGGATTCAGTTCCTCAGAATCCTCCCATTCCTGGAAAAACTTCAGAGGTCAATGCCGCTCATTCTTCTGTGACCGATAAATCTTCTAAAGGAAAAAATCAGGGCGAATGTGAATCTAAATTTGATGCCCCAAAGCAGGATTCCCCCAAACCTAACACTAATGATGTAGCTAAACATAAACCAAATTATCCTTGCCTGATATGTGATGACGAGCAATACACCAAGGACTATCCTCGACGGGCTGAAGTGAGTCGTTTACTAAAGGGTGCTCAAGGAACTCTGGCTATTATTAAACATCCGTTTCCATCGTAGCAGAATCAAATGGTGGAACAACCCAGATCTTCCACATATTTTGGTTCTGAGGTGTTCATGATTAATGGTGCCGCACCCATCTATATAGTTACTAGATCTAAATATTATTCCGAATCGCATTAGTCAGCGGGGAAAGAAATCATTGATGCTCCTACTCCTTCTCCGCCGCTCGCTTCTGGACCTATAAATATTGAAAGGCCTAGTTCTAATCCCATTGTACGACCACCGTCTAAAGGCGTTCTCTGAAAATAATTGTATAATCCAAACACCCGCATTGCTCAACACTACAATATTGTTGAGGATTTGGCTCAGGCGCCTTCCACTATGTCCGCGCCAGAGGTTCTTCAGAGCTATCTGTCACAATGGAAAGCGTTGTTATCCACTATTGGAGGAATCTATCTATCTAATTAAAGCCTCATTACTTTTTATCTGGAAAATTTTGTTCTATGTCTCCCTCATCAACTTGCTTTAATTATCCAAGTCGGTATTAATGGAAAGAATATCCATTAGGCAATAGTGGATGAAGGTGTGTCCCCTTACATCATGTCTATCTCGTGTTGGAAAGCCATCGATTCTCCAACTCTTGACCAATCTCCAAATACTTTGTAGGCCTTAAACGTAAGGGAATCTCATCATTTTGGTATCCTCCCCAACTTGGCTATCACGTTGGAAGGAAAAATGGTCAACGTTGAGGTAGAAGGCATTGATGCCAAACTCAATTATAATCTTCTCCTCGGTCACAATTGGACTCACGCTATGCTTTGTGTGTCATCCACTCCCTTTCGTGTTCTCGGTTTCTCGCATGAAGGAAAGATCATCACTGTTAATCAGTTATCATTTTTCTCTTCCACTTCTTCAGAAGGAAATTTTCTGTATGTAGAGCATGCCACCACACCCTATGAAAGTATGGGGGTAGGAATTTTTAAAGATTCTTCCCTAATGGGTCTATTTTCTCTTCCCCCACCGAAAACTACTCAGGTAAATATGATCTCCACTTCTTCTGATCCATGAATCATCCCTTCCCCTGATCAGGTTGATTCGTTTGGTGATGTGATGCCATTAAGCCCGATAGAAGTCAATTATTGTGAAATCGTCTCAGCTTCAGCTTATGATTCTGAACATGCTACTTCTAGCATGAATTACTCCTAGTCTCCTTGGCTTGGTTTCACGGACTCATTGGATCCCCTGAATGAGACATTTCCATTTGAATAAAGTATCGTGGAAACTATGTCTCTCAAGGAAACACCCTGGAACGATACTCATCATCGTTCGTCATTTCTCCCAAGCCCTAGAGTAGTTCAGTCGTGTCTTGAAAATTTTGTTCCCCATGCTCCGAATCATCCAATATCGACACCGATGTCGGCACATGAGGTTTTATCTTAAGGGAACATGGGCATCATCACTGCGACAATGTCTATTGACATTTCTGTGAAACCAAGAATTGTCGAGAAAATTCACATTGGGGTGACTTTCTCTCTAGATGAGATCAAGATCTATAATGGTATATTTCAATAATTTCAAGATGTTTTTGCATGGTCCTATAAGGAAATTCCTGGCATCGACCCAAGTATAGTGGTTCATGAAATAAAAACTTACCCTAATGCGAAGTCTGTTCGTTAGTGACTTCGCCCAGTGCATCCTAGAAAGGCGATCGCCATAAAGGGAGAGGTTGAAACACTTCTTAAGGCTGGATTTATTTATCCTATTCTGAAGACAAATTGGGTGTCCAATATTATCCCTACCAATAAAAAGTAGGGTACCATTCCCATTTTTTTTGATTACCGAGATATCAATCGAGTCTGCTTGAAGGATAACTATCACACTCTGTTTATTGACCAAATCATTGATGAATGCGCTGGGAGTGATATATTTTCCTTTATGGATGGTTTTTTTGGCTATAACCAGATTAACATCCTGTTGGATGATCAACACAAGACTACCTTTATTTGTCCATGGGGAAACTTTGCTTACAAAAAGCTCCCTTTCGGTCTAAATAATGTCGGTGCTACCTTTCAACGCATGATGTCCTATGCTTTCCATGAAATTAAGCACATTGTGCAACCTTATCTGGATGACCTTCTTGCTCATTCAGCTAAGCGCCACGACCATCCTGTGCACCTTTGGGAGATTTTTCTATGCTGTCGACACTATAATATTTGTTTGAATCCATACAAATGCGTTTTCTGTGTTGAATCTAGCAGACTCCTTGGGTTTGTCATCTTTAAAGAAGGCATTCGTCTCATACTCTTGAAATTCGAGGCTATCATTAATTTACCCCCTCCCTCCTATTTATCTTAGTTGCAGATTCTACAAGGGAAAGCTAATTTCCTACGTCGTTTCGTTCCCAACTATGCAGAGCTTGCTAAGGGTTTTACACAATTAATTAAACAAGGGATCCCCTTTCTGTGGGATGAAATTTCTCAATGCTCCTTCGATGCTTTAAAGAACGTTCTCATTAATACTCTTTTACTGCATCCCCAAAATTACCATCGTGACAATTTCCTTTACTTAGAAGCCTCTTATGGTACCATTGATATGGCGCTGGTCCAGGACGACGACGATGGTACTGAACATGTCATCTAACCTTAGCTGTAACCTTATGGATACATAAACTCGATATGCCCATGTCGAGAAACTGGCTTTAGCTGCGGTACATGTTGTTCAGTGCTTTTAGCATTACATTATTCTACACATGACCACCGTGATCTCCAATTGCAATCCTATGATTTCTATTTTTACCCACCAGTTATTAGGAAATTAAAAATGGATTGCCATTTTATAGGAGTTTGATTTGGAATTCACTACTGCCAAATCAAAGAAATCATTGGTTTTTTCTGAATTGATACTCTCCCTTTCCTCTGCCTCCGCTCCATCCAATCTTGATGAGCACATTCTAGATGACACTCTCATCATGATCATCACTATCTATCCATCATATGGTGATATCATCATGTATCTCTAAACCCAAACCTTCCGATCTGAGTTGACCAAGTCTGATCGTCGATGTATTCGACATAATTATAAACTATATCGTATCATTAGGGATACTTTATACCGCATTGGTGTAGATTTTATTCTTCATCGTTGTCTGACTTTCGAAGAGGCTGAGAGAGTGCTCAACGACTGCCACTCTGGGGCATGTGGCGGTCATATGTATGGCTATGCTATGACTCAGAAAATCCTTTGTGTTGGTTATTTCTGGCCTTCTATTTTGAAAGACTACATTCTTTCCATTCATAAATGCCATGCTTTCCAGATTCACCAACGGAAGATGCGCGCCCCACCCGCACCCTTCCACCCAATTGTTACAGTTGTCCCATTTGCCAAATGGGTCATTGACTTCATGAAATGTAACCCTCACTCGGCTAGGGGGCATGCTTATATCATCTTCTTTGTTGACCACTTCACTAAATGGGCCGAGGTGATGCTTACATATGTTTCTGATGGTAAAACTACGGTTCAATTTCTCTTCAATCATGTTATCGCTTGGTTCAGCGTCCCTCAAGCCATTGCCACCGACCATGGCTCTCATTTTCACCATTACATGATGGCTGAGCTGACTTCCCAGTTGGGCTTGCATCACGACAACTCAAATCCATATTACCCTTAGGCCAATGGCCAAGTTGAAGTAGTAAATAAAGTCTTAGTTACTATGCTTCAGCACACTATTGGGATGCACAAGTCAAACTGGAATCTCATGTTATTTTCAACTCTCTAGGCGTACCGAAGCTCGACCAAGGATTCTACTAGATTCATTGCATTTCAGTTAATATATGGCCTTGAATCAACCTTTCCGATTGAATGTGAAATTCCTTTGCTCAAATTAGTTGTTGAATTTCTTCCAAATACCTCACCAGTAGGGAAAATTTTAAGGATGGAAAATTATCTTGAAGTTTAAAAAATTGGCGAATCTCACTAGTGCCTGATATGCAAATTATAAGATGTTTACTGATGTATTTGTAAAATTATTCAAATTTATAATGATATTATATATACTCTCTATATAATTTTGGTGAATTTTAACATAAAATAATTTTATATTGTGTGAATCATTTTTATAAAAATATAGAAATTGGCGAATATGTTTTTTAGAAAAATCATGGAAAACTAGCCCATCTACGAATATTAGCCCCTAAAATTTTCCATGCTCACTAGAAGAGGAACATCTCTTGTATATGGAAAAACTTGATGAAACTTGACGCTTCGACGCCTTACTTGCTGAAGCACAAAAGAAATGGGTCAAAGCCCATTTTGATCAGACAATTTCTCCACGTGCCTTCTCTGAAGGAGATTTGGTCCTTCTCTATGACCAAGCACACGATAAGCTGGGGGTAGGAAAATTCGAACCTATGTGGCATGGATCGTACATCATAAAACATGTTTTTTCAGAAAGGGGCCTATGAGATGATTTATTATGAAGTCATCCTTTGGATAAGCCCGAAACGGGCTTTATATGAAGAAATATTATGTGTTTTTTTCTCATGTAATTACTCTTGTACATTAGAGTGCTTTTCATTTATGTACATTTTGGTTTGGTGTGAATTTGCAAGCGTTTTTCCTACTTATCTTGTTTTAATTGATTTGCAGATGTCTTTGACTCCTTATTTCGGTTTCGCTGATGGTGCCTTCTGTAGTACCCGAAATCTATCTTCTGCGGCCTAGGTTATCTATGACCTTAATGGTGAGTTAGTAGAATTTCAAGGTATATGTTTAGGTCGTACAACCAATAATATTGCTGAATACAGTGCATTTATTAAACTCTTGTTGGAAGAAATCACTCTCGGCATTAGAGAACTGGTTGCTAACCTAGATTCACAGCTTGTTGTCCTAACACTCAATGGGAAATATTCCATCAGACACCCTCAAATTTTGAGAACGTATCCGCATGTTTGTCTTTTGGAAGGAAAAATTGATTACATTACATATCATCACATTCCACGACACATGAATACATTAACAGATGCATTGGCTAATTATGTTCTAGATAGACATTTACGAAATTATATATATATATATATATATATATATATATATATATATATATATATATATATATATTGATTTTGTTTGCAAATAGTGTTTAAAGTACATCAAAACCCCCAAAAAATAATATATTTTCTGGTACATAGCGAGACTCGCAGGTCTCGGAAAAATTACAATTGCAGAAAGCAAAACTAAACCAATCAGCATGATGATCACGATAGTAGGATACTGATCAAATAACTCAGTCAATAGTTAGTGAATGCGATCAGATACTCATACAGTATGCCGCTGGTACTGGTGGGGAATGTCTCGCACTCGAGGATAATTTGGAATCCTGACAATCAAAGAATCCAGGTTCTAAGCAATCTCTTCTTCTGAATTTGCTCCTTCCACATATGGAGTAGCCTCAAAATCTCTCACCACCCTTCTAGCGATAGGTCACATCCCTTCTAGCCTCTGCGGTTCGACATCTACGAAATATAAAATTTCAATATCAGCACATATATATTAAAAAACATAAACATGCAAAAGATAAAATAAAATATGTTTTACCTCTATCATCTTAGTGTTCACCCACTGGAAGTGGTAAATTAGGATCACCTTGGAAATCCGTCCCTGAGTATGGCCAATCCTCCACCACAATCAGATGACACCTCAACCATGTAAATAAGGAGGGCTTGAATGACATCTGCTGCCCACCTCCTCCACGAGGCATAAGCTCTGCCCACCTTGTTAGTCATGGCTCCTGTGATGTCGGTGGTGCTACCTATGCCCCCTAGTATTGGAATAGTGGTACCTGTTCCAGGAAGATTTCCGTCAAAATGGATCCGTACTCGAACTGCTTCAACTTTTCGTTTTTTCTTTTTATGAGCTGTTTTTTCATATTTTCCACCATGGCCTCTGACCAGTTAAAAATGGTGGGTGCCATACAATCCACCATAGTTTTTAGCTGAGCCTTGGTGGCTTAATGTGGTGCTTGTGCCACAACCACACATGTAATGGTATATAGCACCACTTTGAGTGGTATATTTCCCACAGTGCTTATTTCTATCTTCTCACTCGAATATCTCGTTGCCTCAGAGCATTCTCTCCCAATGAGCATGTCCATGATTTTGCCCATGATTTGAGCCCCAGTCAGAAGTGCTTGTACCCCTCTATGTGAGAGGTTGGTAATGAAGTAAAATTCAGCCACTTCAATCTCAAGATCCTAATCACCAAGGATGAACCTCTCCCGATCTGTATCCTAGATGCTAATCAAATACTACAAGAAATATGGTTGTGCTCTTATTCATGAAGTCACGAAGAACTTGAGGAGCCCACAGTTCCTCAATGCAGTGAGATGATATCTGTCCTATGTGGCTGCTCTATCAACATCATCATGATCTCTCTCTTTCCACTCAATCACCATGATTTCCTACTTTTCCTTCCTGTAACAACATTCACATGGTTCTTTATCAATATTCATTCTTAAAAAGTTGACTTTAAATGGATTTTTTGAGAGGATTTTTTTATTTTTTCCATTTTTTTATGCTCCGCGAGCGGCGCGACTATCTTAAAAATAGTGGCACCGATCGACGCCCTACCCATTTTAAAAACGACATTCCGACGCGATCCCGACATGGTAACCCTGTGTCGATCTGTTGTGACAACCGGTTTAAAATATTCCTCCCAAAAATTAATAATGCCATGAAAAACAACAAAACAAGTATTGAAATGCAGGGAATGAGTGCACCTCTTACCTGGCATTGACGGTTCATTGATTGATCTCTTGGATCTCCCGCAATCTACTCCTGAAGAACTGTGGTAAAAGAAGGTAAAAAACTTCTTCTCAAGAGTGTGAAGGTAAAAAGTGAAATGTTTTTTACTTTACCTATTTTTATAAGTGTTCAAAGTCACTTTAGTTTTTTTAATCATATTTTAATAATATTTTAATATTTTTTACCTCGAAAATAGGTTATGGGTTTGTTCTTGTGCAATGATAGAGTTGATTTTTTCACGAATGACATATTTACGAGTTCCAGTTTACTACTTTTTCGGGCTCGAGTAAAAATAAATGAAAAAGTAACCCCCTGGAGTCATCTTTTAGCTCTTTTATGACTCTCTAAACGTGAAAATATTGCCGAGTTCTTGTTGTTTTGAACTCGTTAAAGTGCATGAAACACCATTTACCCAATATACATTTACCCTTTTTTCGGGTTGGGATCAATTATTTACGAAAAAGGAATACCTTAGCCAATCACGATTAAGACTCAGTTCTCTCAGACTTTGTTTTATACCTTTTCAGGTATGAGGGACTATTTATGAAAAGGACTATCTGGAGTTTTCTTTTCACCTCTTTTAAAACTCTCTAAACATGAAAAGATGCTGAGTTCCATCTTTGTCGGGCTCGTTAAAATTTAACAACAATGGATCCATCATCATGACGACACTGAGTTCCTCCTTCCTAGAGCTCGTAAAATGTACTAGGATGGATTTGTGTGAATGGAAAAATTATATGAAAAGAATATGATATCCAGTTCAAGCTTGTATTAAAAAATAATTGGGGTACTCACCAGAAATGGCGGGGGAAAATGGAAAGTATTAATCAGTTGTGTTGGTAGTATGTTGTTCTTGAACATGACACATCATTTATTTCATGTCGGGTTGGAGACATCCTACATTTGTAACTTTTCCTCTAGGGGTTTGAGAAATCTGTTTTTCCTCTCATGCAATTACCACTTTCGTTAATATGACCTCTGATTCCATTTGAGTCAAATATTGCGAAACTCCAGAGTCATGTTGCTGATATGTTCAAAAGGAGTTCATTTTGCGTCTTACTCATTTCTTGGTTTTCTAATCACTTTAATCATTATCTTATTTCCTTTATCTCGTGTCAATGATGTTGGACGCATTATGGCCCTCCTTCGATGGATCACTTCCTATTGACTTCAACTCATTATCTGGGAAGTTGATATAGAGATCCCTTTTCAGTACCTTAGAGCCTGCATGCCCCAATGGCAGGTTGTTTGCATTTGATGACAGGCTCACATCATTGGCCTTTGACCAGATGATTTCACAGGTGTTCAACATCAACTCCTTATTCGTATCTCTTGGATTTTACTGCTAGTACCTTGAGGGCCATTGTCATTATTGGTGGTTTCTCTCACGTCTATTAACAGTTTACATCAATGACCGGTATCAGGAGACTTTCTTGCATGTTCGAATTCAATTCATTCATTCACATGCCTGAATTTGTACTTGATTAGGTCGTGACGGAGCACAAGTCCCTGGGTTTTGTCTGATAAAGCCTAGGCTGTGAGGCGATATGCATTATTCACAATTGTACACGTGACTCTTTCATTTGGGTGGCTGGGACCATACCTTGAGTCTATATTTGTGATCCTCTTTATTTAGATGGTTGCGACCATACCTCAGATCTTGTTTCATGATCTATTTTATGGATGGCTGCGTCCATACCTCATGTCATGTGATTATCACAAAGATTTTAGTTATGTATATATGTGCTTGTTTGTGCAGTTTTTCTGACGACGACGTCTTGGTCCTGACATGTACTTGTAAAGAATTTCACCCCTCACTCCCATTTGAAATTCATGCTTTAGGGGGCATCTGTTACACAAAAAATTTTCATTGTCCCTGTACTCCCCATTCCTGATCCTGGAGACCCCTAATAGTGACCCTTGTGTCTATTTTCCATCATGAAAATGTGCCATTATATCCCTTGCAGCATATTGAGTAAACTCTCTGTTTACCATTCCTAAAGAAAATCCTTAAAAACATGGTTATCTAGAGCGATGCACCCTCTGCATATCTTGCTCGCACTAATGGTTATTTTTTGGTCCGGGGCAGCGCCGATCGACGCTGGAATGAGAATCATACCCACATCAATCCTCTTCTAGATTTAAAAAAAAAAGGAAAGTGAAGCTTCGAGATATAGAAGCTTCATGGCAGAGAGTTGGTTATTTGTTCTTGAGGAAAGAGCTAAGCTTCTCCCTTTGGGATTCTTGTTCCTACAAAAGTGGAACCACCTAAAGGGATAACCCATTTCCCCACCTTAAGTTGATCCATGTTCCCTCTTCCCTTGTTATAAAATGGACATCCTCCCATACCTCTGCTAGTTAGAACAAAGATAGAAGGACATCAGAGAGATATTTTTTCTATAGGTGTTGAGCGAGAGTTGAGACCTTCGGCCCCTTCATATCAAGTTGAAGCGAGAAATTTTGAGATGTGCCTAGATCCAGACCCATTGAAGGAGAGCTGTGATATCAAGGGGCAAGTTGTAACTCCCCCTCTATATATAATATAATACAATTGATTCTTGCTTTCCATTCTTGTCTTTAATGTACGAATGGATTTATAGTTTTCCTTGATCAAATAGGTAGATTATTTATGCAATATATATGTTATGATTTCAAATTTTCTACTGTTTGATCTCTTGTGCAGGTAACCAAGCGCTAGTGACAACGAGGATCGGACTATGGAGTGCAAAGGATCAAGGGATTCAAGCAAGGAACAACATTAGATCGAGGTAGGTGATCTATTCACGATCTGCGTCCATTTGCAATCTAGGAAAGTAGGCTTTAGATTGTTCCCTGTTGTTACTAGACCCATCCTAAGAATATAGGGATCGTCTCTATTCGTAGAGAGGATTTTTCTGCATGACACCTACATAACAATAAAAATGTAAGGGCACAATAATAACAACAATGTGATTCTATGGGGCACAAAAATAACAATATGGAGGCTACATGGGCACAATAATAACAATAGGGGGCTACACTAACAGTAACTTATAAGGGGTATACACTAATATTATAGGGACCTAACATGCCCCTCTCCTTCAAAAAAATGTTTTCCTCAATGCTTGAGTAGTTCTAGATGATCTGTATAAAACTATCATCCTCCCATGTGGAATATTCAGTGGGTAATTTATTCCACTTAATGAGATACTCTGAAATTGATCAACTTCGTAGCTATTAAGTTCTTGTTTCCATGAGTTCTTCAGGCTCCAATATTATTTTTCCTTCTTCGTCAAGTTCTGGAAATACTATTTGAACTGGGAGCTTATCACCTATAACCTTATTTAAGCATGAAACATGGAAAATTGGTTGTACTTGGGAAGATCCACACAACATCAGTTTGTATTCCATAGTACCAATCTTTTGCAACACCTTGTAAGGAACATAGTACTTGGGTTATAATTTAATATCCTTCTTATCTTCCTTGAGGGACATTTGTTTGTATTTTTTTAGCCATAAAAATACCCAATCACCTACATCAAAACTTATTTCAATGCAATGGTAATATACTTGTTGTTTCATCCTTTAAGAGTTGGAGAAATTATTGTTGATTCTTGATTAAATCTTCCACTACTTGAAACTTATAATTTTCTCTTAAATATTATATGATGGATGGTGGATGATATCCATAAAGTGCCATAAATAAAGTCATTTTTGTTTCAATATTGAAGGAAGTGTTATACCACCATTCTGCTAGAGGTAACCACTTGACCCATTCAGTTTGTTTATCAGATACAAAGCAAAGGAGATATCCTTACACACATTTTTTCACCATCTATGTTTGCTCATCAGATTGATGATGCTAGGATGAGTTATGAGCTAATTGAGTACCAAGACAAGAAAATAATTCTGTCCAAAAATATGCAATGAAAATGGGACCTCTGTCACTTACAATAATCATTGGGTTTCCATGTATCTTTTGAATTATTTCCATAAATGCAGTAGAATTTGTACTGGATTTAAAAGGATGAGATAATCCACAAAAGTGTGCATACTTGGGATGTCTATCAATTACCACCATGATGACACTTTTTCCTTGAGACTTGGGTAAGCCTGTGATAAAATCCATTGACACCTCCTCCCAATGCTGACTTGAAATGGATACAAGTTGTAATAAACATGGGATCTTAATTGTCTAAACATTATTTTGCTGGCAAACCAAACATTTTGCCAAAAAAATTTGAATATCAAATTTAAGGCCATCCCAAAAAAATTCTTTCTTGTCCCTATGGTAATTTAAAAAAAATAATAAGTGCCCTCCTAAAGGGGATATGTGCAATTCCAAAAGATAGTTTTGTTTGAGTTGGGAATTCCTACAAAGGTATAAGCAATCTTTGTACCATAATGAATCATTTTTCTAGATAAATGTATTTGATGTACTATTATTTTACTACAAATTTTGAACAAGTATCCACACCTCTTCATCATTCTTCTATTCATCCCTTGGTTCAGTTATCCATTTAGGTTGGATAATAGAAATGGCACAAAGAAATTCTTCCAAGTCCCCATCCTTTCTTGAGAGTGAATTTGCAACAACATTTTTATTTCCTTTTTTGTATATGATTTCAAATTCATAACCCAACATTTTTGTGACCCATTTTTGTTGCTCCTTTGAAGAAAATATTTGTTCCAATTTTTTTTAAGAATATCGTGATCTATTTATACCTTGTAATGATTGTCGAAGACTTTTTGGATATATGGAGAAATAGGCTATTTTGATGTTTGAACCTTTAGTGAGCATAATTGTGCAATCAAGCCCCATTTTTCTTTCTTCAAAATATTTGTCATGTCATTATAGATGATTATATGAATTCTAGTTTCATTGTGATACACCTTAATTCAATTTCCGTTCCTTTAAAAAAAATCAAGAAAAGTTCTTGAAAGACTAAAAATTGTAACCATTGGACTCCTAGTACAATATCAACACCACCCATTAGAATGGAAAACATTGAAATATTCAATACATATTCTCCCATGATTAGCTTGATATTATGGAGTTTTCCATAGCAATTTATAGTTCATCCATTTTAAAAAATCACTTGACACTCTAGTAATGTATATAAAAGTCAATCTAGTTGCTTGTCTATCCTATAATGAATAAAATTATGGGTACTACCTGAATCAATCAAAACTATTAAATTTTATTCTTGATATATCCATATATCTTAAGCGTTTGAGGAATGGTAATTCCTTCCAAAGAATTACAAGATATCATCGAATTCATTTCTTCGTTTTTTGTGTTGGTTCCTAGTGTATATCCTCTTATTTTTATGCTTCTTGTTCCTTTTCTTCCTCCTCTTCACAATCAATGTAAAATAATTTATTCTTGGCACACTTATGACATTTAGTGTATTTACTATCACAACTGTAACAAAGCCCTTTTGCTCTTTTTTCCTCGAATTGTTGTGGTGTTCATATTGTCACTAGAAAATTTGGCGGAATTTCTGACGACCAATTCGTCGCTATTCCGACACATAGTCATCGCAAGAGCGATAGTTCGAGGGCGGGAAAAATGTGGTTTTCCATACCATCACAGTTCCGACACACTTAAAAAGTGTTGCACTATCGACACTTTTTCTGTCGCTTCCAAACAAGCATCGCTCTTCCGACATTTCCCGAACCGTCGCGCTTCCGACATTTTCAAACTGTTGCACTTCCGAAGAAATGTGGTCTGACGTTTTTAACGTCGCTCTTTCGACGTTTGTAAGCAGTCATGATTTAAACATAATGTGGTGACAGCCCATTTTGGACGCGGCTCTTCGACCGTTGCTATAAACTATTCTCCAGCAAATTCAATGAAATAGCAATTGGCGTTTTGACGTCGCTCTTAAACGTTGTAAAGCTATGTCATAATTCGGCGAAATGTGGATCAACGTTTTGAGCATTAAGCACAAATCTAAACTCTTTCTCTTTCTCTCTTCAAGCGTTTTTAATATCCACTTTAATTTAAGCTTAAAAAGGCGTTGTAATATCTGACAATTGAGTTCAAGATAAAAAATAAAATGAAACTTTAAAAAACACTATTTTGAATATATTATATGAAGTAAAACGGTCCATGAAGTCATTACATTTTCACATCTGAAGATTGGAACCCAAATATCCATCCAGAAAAGTGGAAGTCCCACCCCAGACAATGATAGAAAAATACCCCATGTCACATACAGGGACATGATATAAAACCCAGTAACGGTCCACATGGAGATTATCGACAATCTGAGAAAACATCCAAATATGCCCGAGGCATCTATAAGAAAGTGAAATAGCAGTATGTAGAATAGTAAAGCAACAGATAGAGTACCGACGTCCATTGTTTCAAATACAAATTAAAGTACCCAAAATCCTTGAACAGAGAAAAACGCTAATCATGTGAGGAGTGTGATATGTCCAAAATATAAAAAGACCATCAGACCATATCAACAAACCAGCAACATAGACCAGCATCGCTAGTTTTGAAGGCAGAATGATAAACATTAATCATTTTTTTTTTCAGAAGAGAAAAAACGCTATTTTGAATATATTATATGAAGTAAAACAGTCCATGAAGTCATTACATTTTCACATCTGAAGATTGGAACCCAAATATCCATCCAGAAAAGTGGAAGTCCCACCCCAGAAAATGATAGAAAAATACCCCATGTCACATACAGGGACATGATATAAAACCCAGTAACGGTCCACATGGAGATTATCGACAATCTGAGAAAGCATCCAAATATGCCCTAGGCATCTATAAGAAAGTGAAATAGCAGTATGTAGAATAGTAAAGCAACAGATAGAGTACGTACCGACGTCCATTGTTCCAAATACAAATTAAAGTACCCAAAATCCTTGAACAGAGAAAAACGCTACTCATGTGAGGAGTGTGATATGTCCAAAATATAAAAAGACCATCAGACCATATCAATAAACCAGCAACATAGACCAGCATCGCTAGTTTTGAAGGCAGAGTGATAAACATTAATCATTTTTTTTTTCACAAGAGAAAAACGTTGTTTTGAATATATTATATGAAGTAAAACAGTCCATGAAGTTATTACATTTTCACATCTGAAGATTGGAACCCAAATATCCATCCAGAAAAGTGGAAGTCCCACCCCAGATAGTGATAGAAAAATACCCCATGTCACATACAGGGACTTGATATAACACCCAGTAACGGTCCACATGGAGATAATCGACAATCTGAGAAAACATCCAAATATGCTTGAGGCATCTATAAGAAAGTGAAATAGAAGTATGTAGAATATTAAAGCAACATATAGAGTACTGACGTCCATTGTTCCAAATACAAATTAAAGTACCCAAAATCCTTGAACAGAGAAAAACGCTAATCATGTGAGGAGTGTGATATGTCCAAAATATAAAAAGACCATCAGACCATATCAATAAACCAGCAACATAGACCAGCATTACTAGTTTTGAAGGCATAGTGATAAACATTAATCATTTTTTTTTCACAAGAGAAAAAACGCTGTTTTAAATATATTATGTGAAGTAAAACAGTCCATGAAGTCATTGAATTTTCACATCTGAAGATTGGAACCCAAATATCCATCCAGAAAAGTGGAAGTCCCACCCCAGACAATGATAGAAAAATACCCCATGTCACATACAGGGACATGATATAAAACCCAGTAACGGTCCACATGGAGATTATCGACAAATCTGAGAAAGCATCCAAATATGCCCGAGGTATCTATAAGAAAGTGAAATAACAGTATGTAGAATAGTAAAGCAACAGATAGAGTACCGACGTCCATTGTTCCAAATACAAATTAAAGTACCCAAAATCCTTGAATAGAGAAAAACGCTAATCATGTGAGGAGTGTGATATGTCCAAAATATAAAAAGACCATCAGACCATATCAATAAACTAGCATCGCTAGTTTTGAAGGCAGAGTGATAACCTGTCAACACATAAAATAGTATCATAAAGCGGATACAGGAAATGTGCAGAGACATGTACTGTTGATATACACCTCACACAAAAAGCATCCATGATAGAGCAAAAATATGTATAAACCCAGGGTCGATTGTATGTTCTGGCTCGCTTGTTCCTGGAAATAACCATCTGCAGAAACCCAGGCTCGCTTGATTCCAAAATTGGTAACCATCTGTTGCATCCGAGATGTAAGGTTCAGGCTCGCTTGTTTCCATTAGTAACCTGCTACAACATCCACCCTGTTCATAGAAAAAAGGTTCCTGTAGATATATAGAGAAAGAGTATAATACGTAGACCATATAAAAATGGCTCTGTATTTCAAAAAACAGGTTTAAAATAGAAACAGGGCAACATTTTTTTCTCTAAGTAAAGTTAATCTATTAATAGTGGGAATAAAATTACACCGAAGTCAAAATCATTGCCCAGACTCGTGGCAAATTTGTCATCAAAAAATAAAAAAATTAAGAAGACTGCCCTCATACGGGGAAACCAGTCTTGAATGTTTAATTTACAGAATTCAAAAATATTACAAAGGTCCAGCACAGTAAAATAATCTAAAATCAGCCCAATTAAGTGGGCTGCGAAGCAAGAAAAACAAATTAACCAAACTACTCCTCCGGTTCCTCGATGATTCGGCACCATCCTTCGGAAGGTCCAGGATCGCTAGGTGCTACCTTCACATTCATGCCACGGCTCCCCTCCTGAAGGCCTGAATGTTGGCCAGCTTTTTCCGAGCTCAGACTCGCCGGACGAGTGCATTCTTCCTCCGTTTGGGCCTCCTCGCAAAAAAATATAGTGACTGAAGCTGTGATTCGTGGGTGGTTGAGAGAGAAATTAAAGGAAAATTGCGCAGTGCGTGTTGTGGGAGAAGGTGAACTAGTGGTGGGGAAAGGAGGAGCAGGGAAATCCATACGGTGGCCAGATCCTACAACCCAACCCCACCCACTCCTAGTATTTGGATAGCGACCTACGTAATAATCACTGGACTGGCTGGAAGAAGACTCGATTGAGGGGCTGGAGGGAGCACGCAGGGGTTAACCTCTAGTGCTCCCCCTGTGGCAACGCATCCTTTGAGGCAGGCGAGGCATGGGTGCAGTCTCACTATCAGTGGGCACAAGAGGAGACGGAGAAGCATAATTCCAAGAAACAGAGGAAGACAAACATAGAAGAGACTGAGAGAAATGCAGATATGCAGCAAGGTCTAAGCAGAAGTTCAGCTGGCCACTTCTCCTTCTCATCACTGTGAGCAGGCAGTGTAACCCATCAACCGACTCATCTGAAAAACCATAGCGAAACGCCATTTTATCGACCCGACTGCAATGCAATTGAAGGACGCCCGTCATAATTAATCTCTGATCATTAATGAGAGCTGAAGGCCGGATCATAATAGAGCATGCAGAATCGCTAACAGGAGTGGAGGTCCGATCTTGAATAGTGTTAAAACTTAATTAATGCAGATTTGATGTGAAAACCTTGGAATTTAATTGAACATCGTTAAAACTTAATGCGATTGATATGAAATCACCCCATCCATGTCCCATCGCCTTAAACGCCATTGAATGCACCCGCAGCCGGGAGCAGGGCAAGTTTTGATTGAGGACACATGGCAGAAATTGATTGGAGCGGATCTTTGTTTGGGCCGCTTGCGCAGTGGAAATCCGGACCCAAAAAATATTAGGGCGAATTTGATAAGAAATTCGTGTCACAACTCTCCCTCCATACGCCAGCCCAACTTCGGACCCGAAAAAGATTAGGGTGGAATTCATTTGGTTTTCGCGTCACAAAATTGGCTGACGTCAGCAGGCTATTTTGGAACGCGAATTTGGTTTGAATTATGGTTTATCGTCGTTTGAAGTCCGACGGGCTCTACTTAAGAACAATTTTGTTTGATCCCATCTTATAAAATTTGTGTTGGTTTTCTTTGATAATACACATATTTATAGTAAATCATGGGAATACCACACTAAACATGTGGAAAAGTTATATAAATGATTGAGAACAATCATTTTTATGTAAAAATATCCAAATGTGCTTTTGGGAAATAATAATTCGAGTATTTGGTTCATATTGTTTTAAAGGAAGGAGTGAAGTTGGAGCCTCAAAAGATGCAAGCTATTACAAAATGGTCTATTCCTAAGAAAATCAAGGTTCTTAGAAGATTTTTTAGACTTACATGATATTATTGATAATTTGTTAAGAATTATGTATGCATTTCAAGTCCACTCACATATCTCTTGAAGAAAATATCATTTATATGGAATGATGAGGCTACTTTGGCATTCTCTCTTTTAATGGATGCCATGTCTTCTACAGCAACATCGGTTGCACCTACTTTTGGTAAAACATTCATAGTAGGGTGTGAGGCACTAGGACAAGGAATTTACGTAACATTAACACAATAAGGGATATCATTGGCTTTTAAAAGCAAGGAATTAAAAGAAAATATTTGGTGAAATCTACATATGAAAAATAAATGGAAGCAATATTACATGCAATAAAAAATGGGGATAGTATATCATTGGGAGTTACTTTAAAGTCAAGATATACCATGATAGCATAAAGTATTTTTTGAAGCTATGGATTTCATTGGAAGATTAACAAAAATGAGGAGAAAAAATGCAAATTTTTAATTTTGAGATAATCTGCAAAAAGGGTAAGGAAAATTTAGTACATGATGCTCTTTCTAAAATAGAGGAGGCCTCAAATTTATATCCAATTACATTTTCTATTCCTAGGTGGCTAGAAGAAGCTTTCCATAATGGAAAAATGACAATAGTACTAAACAAAAACTAAAATTTATAAAGGATGGGATGAACTCTATGGAGCATTGGGAGTGAAAGAGAGATATACTTTGGTGCAAATGTAGAATATTTTTATGCACGCAAGCATATTTGAATAAAATATATTAAGGGAGTCCCATGTCTCTTTGATGGTAGGACGTAGGGTTCCTTAAAACATCTCAAAGGATCAAAAAATATATTTTTGGAAGGAATGAAGAAAGATATTCAAAATTTTGTAAGAGAAGGTCAAGTTTGCATAATAAATAAAAGAGAGATAGTAAAATCTCTAGGGTTACTTAACCATTCCACATACATATTCAAAGACTAGAAGATATATCAATAGACTTTATTACAGGGTTACTGAAATATAAAGGTAAGTATTACATTTTTGTGGTCATTTATATAGACAAATTTTGTAGATTTTTTTTGTAGAGCTCAAAGTACATACACAACAAGCCAAGTGGCAAAAGTGTCCGTGAAAGAAATTCATAGTCTTAATGGTTTTCATAAAGTAATAGTAACAAGAAAATTTTGGAAATAATTATTTAATATGAGTGGAGAAACACTAGCTGCCATGAGTTCTACATATCAAACACAATCAAATGGTCAAACAAAAATAGTTAACAAATGTTTTTAAGGTTATCTACAATTTTACTCTTTAGAAAAACAATCTTAATGGATGAAGTGGGTTCGTCAAGGAAGAATGGTAATATGATACTACCTATCACACATCTACTAAAATTTCCCCATTTAAGGCCCTTTATGGATATCCAACTCCTAGTATCTCATACTTTTTGCAAGATAAGTCCAAAGTATAGGAAATAGAGTCACATATGGAAAATACTAAAGAAACTTTGAAAATTATTATGGAAAACCTTCAAATGACATGAAAAATGATAAAACAACAAGGGGAACAACATTGAAGTGAAAGATAATTTGAGGAGGGTAATTGGGTATTTTTTAGATTATAGCATTATAAGCAATCTTCATTCAAGAAAAAGAAGAATAAAGAATTAGCTCAAAAATGTTATGGCCCTAAATAATTATTCATGGGATTGCACAAGTGGTATAGAAGTTATATTTTCCTTCTTCTTGCATTCATAAGGTTTTTCATGTATCTTGCCTAAAAAAGGTTTTGGGAAAAAAAATGCCAATGTAAATAGAACTTCCAAAATTAGATGAAGAATGAAAGTTGATTCTTGAACCACAAAAAGTTATAGATAAACATTATGTATCTCTTTGACATATAACCATTATGAAGTACCTAATCAAGTGGAAGAATATTCCTCTAGAAGAAGGTACATGGTAAAATGATCAATTCGTGATTAAATACCCATGGATAAAGGGTTCGTTTTAAGTTTTGACAAAGGTTTTGTTATATGTTTTATATAACGCGTGGCGGAATAGTTTTATTGTTTGTTAAGGTCCCACACAGTGATCAAATTTGAAGGGCAGGTCTGAATTTCAATTAGAAGGGCATATATCTATGTTGCCCTTCCATAATGAAAAGCTTTAAATTTTTTTTTTTTCAATTGACCACAATAAATTATTTTTACATTTCATTTTCAGAAAGACAAAACCATCAATCTTTATATTAATAAAATACTGTTACATATACAACAATGAATAAGGCTCCATCTTTCATTGCTTAAATATCTCATTGGCAATGTCAACATAAGTCTTGAAGACACTATTATAAGAATTTGGATACATACCACCGAGATATAGGAGATTCTTATGTGTCAGATTGTGTAATGCAATTTTGACTTTGTCTCACAAGGAGCAGCAGCATGGAGGTCTAGATTTTTCTTATAGAACTTTTTTATTATTGTTTGAAACGTTGTTTATAGATATGAATACAACAACGAAATTATGAGCATGGTGGACAATTAGTCAAGCTCATGATGCCAAACCATGATGATGTAAGTTTGGAATTTAACATTTTTACATGTTAAAGACAAATAGTCAAAATCACTGACAACTTAGTATGCCATAATTAATAATCATTCCTTGTTCACTTTTGTTAATAGGTTTATGTCACACGATGATCTCTCTTCTCTGGCATTTACTTGTATTGAAGATCACTATTCTAGGAATAAAGAGTTATTTTCTCCAAAAATAACCCTAGCCAAACATTGACAATGCATCAAGGATATCTTTCTATGCTTCATAAGTACATATGTTCTACTTCTAAATAATGTCTTGGAAGTGGTTGTTTTGCTGGAAATTATTCACCAGTTGGTTTCATACCAAAGTATTTTTCTCATTTTCAACATCCAATACATGAAAAAGATAATGGTTTAAAACAACATAAATATTTGAAATTTTGCAAGAATTGTCTGGCACACTTTGAATATTAATTTTGAGGTCAAGTGCATGATGCTGTATAGGATCAAGTGTCATTTTGAATACCAAATGTTTCACAAGAAACTTCTCAACATGCTACCCTGCAGTAAGGATTAAATGACAATATTGCATCAAATATTTCCATAATAAAAATGCACCTCGGCCATAAGACTAAACAACTACAAATGTTGTAGATCTAACAAGACCACACAATCAAATGTATTCCACAAGGCCAATACTGCATGAAAAATGAAAAGGAGTTTGCAACCAAAAATACCTTAGGCAACTAATTCAATTAGATACACCAAACCATCAGCAAAAAGGAAAACTAGCCTACTCAAAAGGCAAGCCTTTACCTCCTTTGACAAAATTTTGAGTTCCGAAACAAGGGCCTTTATTGTCTTGTCAATGCCCCTAGTAATTTGAATGGGGTTTGCACCTGCTACAACAACCTAAAAAAAAAGGTTTCATTTCAAATTATTTACCACAAATTTAAGATACAACCATTGTCAGTTTTGTATTTCCTAACAAGCTCATAAAGTTTGACAAAAGAACCAAAATTTTTTAATACCTGATAGAAATTTTTTCACTCAAAAACTATCTTAGACTCAATAAGCCCAACCCAAAACTAAAAAATGAAACACCAGAAGACCCTACAAAAATGAATAGATGATATTTATCCAGTACTATCAACAAAAAGTTACCTTTACACCCTCACTTATTAAACCTTGTGCTGTTGAATTTTAACTTCAACTGCTGCAGCAGAAGGACAGATGCAACAACAACATTTTTTTTTGGAGGTTGCTTGCACGCCATCCAGAAATTTAATTTAGCATTTAAAATTCCTGCAAGGTTTTTTTGTAGATGGCCGCAGCCATATTTCTGTACAAGATTGTATTTAAACACAACAACCAGCATTAACGCAATTCACCAACCAGAAATTAAAAAAACATAAATTTACCCCCCAGTTTTGTAAATTCAAAAGGAGGACACGTGGAGCATTAATATTGGATCGCATGAAATTGAAGGGAATTTGAAAACCTGAAAACTAGACTCAATTTTTTTATAAGGCACATTGGATTGAGAATTCACGTTACAAATTAGGCAGATGTCAGCATACCATTTTGGAACGCGAATTTGGTTTGAAATTCAATCTATTCAGACTTTTGAAGTCCGACGGAAAGGGTTCTTTAATGTTTTGATAATTTAATTTTATGTATGCTTTAATATATACATATGTTTTAAACATATGTTATATATATATCATATGGGAAATGAAAGGTGGGCCATAGAATTTAGTTTTAATTTTATTTTTTTAGAAAGAGGGTTTATTATAATATGTTTTATATGTTATGGCATATAAAAATAAAAAGGACAAAAAAACTTGGTAGTTTTTTTTATAGACAGTACGTAAATTTTTTATTACACAACAGTGTGTAAAAAGTGAAAGACCGAGTGTAACTTTTTAAGTGTGTATGCACAACAATGTGAAAGTGAAAAACACAACAGAGTGTTTTAGAGATAGAGTATGTTTGTTTTGAACAGACAGTGAGTTGGTTTTATGCACTGCGTTTTGTAGTAGTCATAATTTTGTAATCCCTCTTAGTGAGGAAGAAGTGTAATAGTTTTTTTTTGAGTTATTGAAGGGAATAGAATTTTGTTTTCAAAGTATTGAAACTCTGTCTCCTGTCAAAGAAATTTTTATTTTCTCTGTGTTAATAGAAGGGAGATTTATTCTCCATTCATTGTTCTGGAATTTTTCAATATTCCAACATGTGCAAGAACAATAGATGTTGTGGTTCCATCCCCAGCTAAATCATTTGTCTTTGCCGCAGCTTGCCTTACCAACTTGGCCCTAATATTTTCAACTGGGTCCTCTAATTCAACCAATAAAAAGGCCAAAACGATAGCATTGAGATACATTTCATTACACTGTCAATAACAATAAAATTTGACTCAGCCATAACCCTTTCCTTTTATTTTTGTGAAAAGATTTATGCATTACTCTAATGTGGCTAGTCCATAGGCCAAGTAGAACATTGGGTAACAAATATGTTTCCTTTCACCTTTGAGTTTTCAAATTATGCCTACCAAATCTAAGACATTTAAGAGGGGGAACTAATACAATGTTAAAAATAAAACCAGAGCACACATTTACAAATTACCTCCTTAGCTACTGTCACACCATCATTAACTATTTTCGGAGAACCATGCTTTCTCTCCAAGACAACATTTTTCTCCTTGCCCCAAGGGTGACTCCAACAAGATCAGCAAGTTTGTTCACACCGCCTGCAAGAAAAATTGACAATGCTTTCAGTAAGTGTGCAATTGAATGCCAGACCATATGCCAAAACAACCCTCCATGAAAAATTAAAATAACACATTAAAATCGAATATAAGTGGACTAGGAAAGATCCACCGCAGTGAAGTTTCACGTGTAGGTGACCTTCCTTTAAACATAATTTTTTCTCTGACCTGCAATTTTTTTGTCACTGAGCCATCCTTGTTGAAGTAAAACTCCTTTTCCATAGCTCTTGTATTAACTACCTTCTCTCTGTCGCGTAATCTCAGAGTCCCTCTTTTGCTTGAGCGATTAAAGGAAATGGGTGAAAAAACTGAAAGAGAAGACAATTGTCTTCCATAATTATCAAACATTGCACCCAACTTCTTCCCCTTTCCATTGTTACCCAATGAGGTAGATGTGGAAATTGTTGTCATACTGCCCAAAGCAGAGGCCATCTTCTCTTATCCTGAATATATAATTACAAGATCTTCATATTAGCATGAACCTTAAAAAACATGACTCCCATTGCTAAAAACCACTTTTAAGTTGTAAGAGGCAAACTAAACAACTATCGCAACTTTTGGAAACTTCTGGAGCATTAAGAGAGAAACAACCAAAGAGAAATACAACCAAAATCCTCATTTTAATGAGACTGGACTATATATTTTCATTAATTTAATAAAAATAAATCACAACTATATTAAGGCCAACACAAAATAATCTTTAACCAGTGTCTCTCGTTGCCTTTAGGTTGCCATGCTAGAGGTTGCATATTTTTAATTTAAATTCTTGACCTCTCGTGCCCATCTATGAATGCATCCAATGGGATATCTACATCAAATGCTCCTTTATATCCCCAAAAACAAATTCCCTACTACAAGAGCACCAGTATTGATGGATCACCCCACACCATCCCACCCACTAGAAACGGTGAAAAAGGAAACCCAAGAAAACTTTTGAAATATCTCAAGATGACTATATGGGTGGTTCTTATGAATCAACCAACCATTCAGAACATGCTCATCAATCCAAACCATGAGTATTATGTGACAATATTCAAGCAGGAACTGAATCGTATTTCTGAAGCTATGTTAGAGAAACCCTAAACTCTCATTGAAAATAGGTGAAATGTGGCACCACTCAGAGATTGAAATGTGCCAATTGGTACAAGTGGTAGAAAATTGGCATGCTCAAACAACGAGGTGATGTATGAATGACATGAGGGAGAAAATATCAGAAAAGCCCCAAATCTGGAGAACCAAAGCTCATCACCAACCTGAGATTGACAACTTTACATGATGTAACCTATGCAATCGTAAATGGAGAAATCATAGTAAAAATAAAGTAACCTATGTAACAATGAAGTCAGATTCATCCTGGGAATGGTAATGGGAGAAATCATAGTGAACAACAGGAAACATGCAGAGTTGCTTACAATCAAAGAGATGAAAAAACACATACAAAAAACCTAGATAATAATCATGAACAAGCTTAATATTGAATTATGAACTGTAAAGGAACTTACAAAATGTGACATTACAAACCTGGTCAAGCACACAAGAAAAAATATCCTGGACATGACCCTGGTTGACAAGTTGTGTTGCTCATGATGCAAGAGGATTTGTACCTGCACTACCAAGTCAATCAAAATCCATCATTATCTATACAATAAATACAAGTAATTGATGTAGTTTTTTTTACTCTAAGATGCATTCTTATGATAATGTTAGAACATATGTTGAAAATTTCAAAACATACCTGAATAAGCTCCTCGTCATTTCAAGAACAATTTATGGGAGTCGCATGAACTTGGAACAAGCCTCCCACGATCTGAAAGAGTAGAAACTAAGTCAACAGTGACTTTTTTGTTGCTACGCTGGATCGAGGGAGGTTTTCTCCAAGATTAAATCGCTCCAATAAATTATTCTCTACTAAACAGGGCCAACCACGTGAAGGTGGAAGCTCTTATGGCCCCTCCCCCCCACCCCCCCCCCCCTCACATCACTCTCAATTCCCCAATACCCAATCTATATTTCATTTTTTACTTTCATGAGCATAAAAAAAAATATTCAATAACTAATAAAAAAACAATTCAACAAAAGTACGCAAGGAAACATTGCAATTAATGCTTGACATAAAAATAGTATGATAAATGAGTTTTTTATATAACGCAAAAAACGTTCCAAGTATGGTAACGTTTGTTTTATAATAATACAATATTTTACATTGTCAAATTTTCTTTTTCTTCTTCCTATTTTTAAAGCTCCTAATTACATCATCAATATCATCGTGCTCTGCTCCTGTTTCGTGCCTTTCAACCCGCATTGCTGACCTAGTTGCGTATTCACGATGTCTGGGCTCATCCAGTGACGAGGCATCGCCTACAAAAATAGATAATATTAAATTTTAATTGTCGGTTTTTAAATATCATTGAACTAGTTCGGTAATATTAATAAAAAAAATTGCAATGAGATTATTTACCTGGTGCACCAGTTGTCGCCGCTGACCTAGTTGCGTAGTCACGATGTCTTGTCTCATCCAGTGACGGGGCATCGCCTACAAAAACAGATAATATTAAATTTTAATTGTCAGTTTTTAAATATCATTGAACTAGTTCGGTAATATTAATAAAAAAATTGCAATGAGATTATTTACCTGGTGCACCAGTTGTCGTCGTTGACCTAGTTGCATTGTCATGATGTCTGGTCTCATCCAGTGACGGGGCATCGCCTACAAAAACAGATAATATTAAATTTTAATTGTCAGTTTTTAAATATCATTGAACTAGTTAGGTAATATTAATAAAAAAAATTGCAATGAGATTATTTACCTGGTGCACCAGTTGTCGCCATTGGGACTGTTGCCTTGTCTTCCTCTCTGGTGGTAAGATCCTCAAGGGAAACATTCTCTGTCATTTAAACAAAAAACGTTATAAGGACAACCATCAAGGTATAATTAGAAAAAATTATAAGTGGAAATTAATTACCTTCACGGCCCTCACTGATAGTAGCATTGTCGGCCTGGTCCCCACTACAATGATCAGGTTGCACGTGAGGATCATCTACATCTGGCTCTAAAACTGGGTTATTTGCCTCGTCGGTAGTGTTGCTCCCCTGATTTAAACAAAGTTTTTAGACATTAAATTTATGGACGAAAACAAACATATTGAAAGGTTAATGTTTTACCTTATCAAGCATTCTGGATCTTGGGACCTGCCCCAAGCTTCTGCGACATTCAACTACGGCTTGATAGCCGAAATGGAAAGCGATATTTTTATCTTCCTCTATAGTTTCTGTTCCAAAGTCATCACCCTACATTACATATGATTGTGTATTTTTAATCATATTTGATAGGATTACAAAAAATTTGGAAGGCGATACAATTAATTATAAGATGTTTAGCTACTTAATTACAATTCTTGCGGCTAATTTCAAGTAGCCGCCCTGGCCTAGCTTGTGATGGCCCTTTTTTTCAATCCTAGCTTTGGTTGCCTTTGAGGTGTCAGGCAACCTAGCATCAAAATATTGAAGTCAGATATCACGTAGCACACTTTTATTTTAGACATAGAGAAAATTAAAGCTATTGAATTAAAGTTGTAATTTACCTTGCGGGTCCGGTTGGCATTTTTCCTTCTTTATTTGCCCTTTTCTCTTTTCCGCCATGGATGAGTGCTCTCCACTCACTCTCTGGAACTATGAGAGGACGCTCATATCTAGGGTTAAATTGAAATTGCGTCCTATAGGTGTCCCTGGTATATTTCAAATATTTTCCGGCTACCCGAGCCACCGCTGTTCTGTCAAATGTGCCGACCCAAAAAATGGCTTCTAGATAATCTAGAAGTTCTTTTTTCAGGTTGGAATTCTGGGAATTCCACCCTGTGCGTATGGTTGGGCCAAAAATTACCAATGCATGGCTCTCCAGAAACTTGTAGAACTCATTGTTTCCTACACAGAAAAAAAATATATATTATCATTAATTTAAAAATAAAAATCATGATAAATATGTTTTAGATAAAGTACATGAAATAGTTAAAATATTAAAATTTACCTGGGAGTTGTACATGCTTTATAGGGAAACCTTCATCGTTCACCAACAACGTGCCATTAATGGTCCCTGTGGAGCTGACACGTGTAGCTCCAGGAAACGCAATAATGTAGTTGGCCATATCAACCTCATCATTGCCAACACGTTCAGCAGTTGGCTGGGTGTCAGCTTGGGCATGGTGTGTTTCTTGGCTAGCACCTAAAGGAGTAGAAGGTGTACGAGAGGGTTGTTGGGCAATCTCTTGCCCTTGTGTCCCACTACCACCAACACCGGGTTCAGCAAATGCCAGAAAACGCTACATACAAAAGAACTTTTTGTTAGTTTAGTCAACGTAAAAATTAAAAATCAAACTATCACAATTCATCTCATGCAGAACAAAAAAAATATCCTTTTGACTTTTTATTATTACCTGATATGTTTCTAGCTGGCTCATAAGTTGTTTTATCCTCTCTTCTATTTCAGGTGTTTGAGGCACGTCTATCAAAGTATTAAATTCCGACCTTGCATCTCGTGCCTTTTTTTGCAACAAGAACACTCGAGATAGGGATGAAGAAAGCTCTTCCTCAAAGAGGGAATCATCAGGCGTACCATGGCTAGGTTTCTTCATATTTGAACAAAATTAATATTATTTCAATTATGTAAATAAATAAAATACCTGAAGATAGAGAAATGCTGGCACTTTACATGTTCTTCCGTTGGCCTCTTTCCGCGATCATCCCGTCTCGGGGTTGTTCCTGCACTGCTTTGATCAGTCTGCCACATTGCAATAAAATTATAAATGTAAAAACTTGAAAACAATATCTAACTTGAAAACACAAAATGAAAACTTAAATAATTTCTAATAAGACACCGGAAGACAGAGTTAGAGTTTCAAATATGCCTTGCATTGAATTCAGTCCTGGAAACATGTCATTGAACATTAAGGCACCCAAACAAGAGACGAGTTGACAATGAAGACCTTATTGAATATATTGTTGGAGCAACTTCTAGTAAACTTTTTGTGAAGACCTTGAGGACATTTTTGGAGCAACATTGTTGAAGCTGATGGTATAGCATTGTTGGAGACGATCTTGAAGGGCCTTGAAGTGACGCTTTTGGAGCAACTATTGAAAAATCCTTAGAGCATTTAAGTAAGGCACTTTCTATCTTCCATCACCTTTTTCCTTTCAATATCCTTTAAACGATTTTGTTGATATTCAATGTTTGAAATCACGTTATAATTCCTTGATTATATGTGTTTGGGGACTTTCCCTTTGAAATTACCCAAAAATACCCTGGCAATTTTATCTTCAGGATGCATGTCTGACCCTATTGTTCAATATTTTGTTTGATAGTAGTAAACATAGAGAGTTAGGGGGCTCTTGACTTGGTTTGGTTGGGCCATTAGATCCCTAACATCTACTAGGGAGAACCCCCCTTGAGTTGGAGGAGAGCTAGCCGGAAGTGAAAAGAGGTTGGTGAGGTGACAATGGGGCTATTGAATTACACATGGTATCACACTTTAGCTTTAGGACTTTATCTTGAGAAGTGCGAGATTTTGCTATATCAATTCTCAAATTGTTTACAACACTATTGTTAAGAACTAATAAGAAGTGATGTTGATGGGTTTTTGGGTATAAGAAACAATACCATTTAAAAAATATGGTTCTCAGTCCTTGGCATTCCTTCACCTGGGCCTAGGGGCACACTAGAATAATTTCACACTAAACCATGCAAACTTAAAAGTAACTTAAAAGATCCATAAAGTAATAATAATCATAATTCCTAATTTCCTACTGTACGATATGATGCAAATTATTCAAACATGAAGCAATGAAGACATGCAATGTCTAAATTTCAAGATTGACGAACCAATACAAGAAGTTAGAAACTACAACTTTGATTCAATACTCTGTGTCCTAACTCCAGGAAGGAATCTAGTTTGTAGTACAGAACATGCATCGTGTCTTATCAATTCTTAATTGACAACAACTAAAGGTCATCTACCTCATCAATTCCTTCCCATTTTGTGTTTTTATGTTATATTCCTTATAAAAGTGTCAAATTTCTCTCAAAGTAAGCAACCACTAAATAAAATAAAAAATATTTGAGATATGATTGAGAAATGGTCATTTATTTCTTGAAAGGATCTTCACAATTTCTTTTGTTGTTTTTCATCTCAAGAAACAAGAAATGACCTAAGAAACTATCGTGATGTAATATAAGAAACAACATGGTGCAATGGCCATTTCAAAGCCAAATGATGTCCATTGAGGACATGGCCTTTATTTGGTTCCTGTTTCATAGGAGTTTTGGGTAGAAATGGAACTTTGTTGTACCATTTCCAGTAGTAAAAAGGGAAAACCTTCTTTTTCCATGGGAAATAATTTACCTTTCCTTTTTCAAGATAATATAAATCACAAAAAATATGAACTATACGGCACACATTCTTGGATAATGTGAAAGTGGAAAAGGAATACCCTACACAAGTGATGCACACATGTACATTTGAACACTAATAGATTTTTGTAGTTGAAATGCAATGCTTGTTTTCATTTAAATGTAGGGTTTTGAAAGCAGGGAGAAATAATGGCTGCCAAATTAATAAGCGTTTCTTTGGGAAAAATTTAAATCTTGTATTGGGTGATGAAGATAATAGAGGGTATTGAATCTTGATTCTTGACATATAGAGAGAACCCTACAGCCTAACACAATCCAATGGAATTGACCAAAAAAACCCAAATAGAGTCAACCCAACTATAGGAGGAAGGGCCTGCAGTAAGAACTTACCATTTTGCAAGAGCTGAGGGCGAATGCTGTTCTAAAAGAGCTGAGGGCGAATGCTGTTCTGCAAGAGCTGAGGGCGAATGCAGGGTGAATTCTGTTCTGCAAGAGCTAAGGGCGAATGTTGTTCTGCAAGAGCTGAGGGCGAATGCTGTTCTGTAAGAGATGAGGGCGAATGCTGAGGGCGAATGTTGTTCTGCAAGAGAAGAGGGCAAATGCACGCGTGATATCAGACATTAATGTAGCACACATGTACATTTGAACACTAATATATTTTTGTAGTTGAAATGCAATGCTTGTTTTCATTTAAATGTAGGGTTTTTAAAGCAGGGAGAAATAATGGCTGCCAAATTAATAAGCATTTCTTTGGGAAAAATTTAAATATTGTATTGGGTGATGAAGATAATAAAGGGTATTGAATCTTGATTCTTGACATCTAGAGAGAACCCTACAGCCTAACACAATCCAACGGAATTGACAAAAAAAACCCAAATAGAGTCAACCCTACTATAGGAGGAAGGGCCTGCAGTAAGAACTTACCATTTTGCAAGAGCTGAGGGCGAATGCTATTCTGCAAGAGCTGAGGGTGAACGCTGAGGGCGAATGCTATTCTGCAAGTGCTGAGGGTGAATGCTGTTCTGCAAGAGCGAAGGGCGAATGTGCATGTGATATCAGACGTTAATGTAGCTATTGCGATGGATACGAAAAAATAAAATCATTTTTATGTAGCGCGCATATAAGTTCGTATTTTTATGTAGCGCACATATAAGTGTCGTTATACCAACGACGGACAAAGCGTCACTATTGCGACAGGTGCCTCCAAACGTCGCAATTGTGACACTTAGACATTGTGTCGCACTTGCGACGTTTGGAGGCAGTCGTCGCATTAGCGACGCTTTGGGCCATAGTGTTGCAATTGCGACGTATTCCTCCAAACGTCGCAATTGCGACACTTTGTCTAAGTGTCGGTATTGCGACACTTTTATATAAATGTCGGTATAGCGACGGTTTTGGGCGGGATGGAAAAAATTTGGAGAAATTTCCGACATTTGGTCAAAAGCGTCGGAGCCAAGTGTCGGAATTTCCGCCAAATGTAGTAGTGTGTAGGTTATGGAAGGATAGTAGTAGAAACACTTACATCTTTATAGTTATGAGTTGTAGAATTCCTTGTTGCCATAATTTTGTTTTTAACTTTTTTTGCCACCTTTAATGCCTTCTCCAATGAATTGGGTTCCCAAAGGTGAACCTCATGTCAGATGTTATTCTTTGAAGTCCCTATGAAGGCATCAATCCTATGCTCCTATGGAATATCATTTACCTTGATATTTAGTATTTGGAATTCCTCAATGTGATTTGCTATTGAACAATTTTGTTTGATATTTAATAATTGGCTAAATAAGGTTTTTATTTTTGTATCCTCATAATGTGCTACTTGTTCTTCTACACAAAATTTTAAAGTCACAATTGATTTACGAGAGAAAATCCATCAATACCATAAAAATATTTTGTTCTAACTATAAAGATGCAATGCATACCTTTTTTATGTTAGACACATCATGTAGATCAAAGAACTGTTCCATATGTATTATCCATGTCACTGATTCCTTGCCATCAAACTTACTCATATAGATATTTGGAATTTGGTTAGTCTTCATACCACTATGGGAGTCTATAAAATCATAATTTGTATTCCTTTTATCCTCATCATGATTTTTGTGGAGTACCTTGTCACCACTAGGAATCATTTCTTGTATAAACTTTATCAAACCTTCCTTTAAAACTTATAGGTCCCTTTTCATTTCTATTTTTAAACTATCCTTCAAATCTTGCATCTGGAAATTCATCATTGCTTCCATGTACAATTTCAAACCATCAATCTTAGCTTCCAGTTCATTTTTTGTTACTCTATATGAGAGTGAAATTTGTTGCACTTTGTTTGGTAATTTTTATATATCATGCTACATTTTTTCCTCTTATTCATGCATCATATAAGAGATTTCTGGTTGCTTACTAGGTGTGTCCATTTTTTTATTTCAAGGAATTTTGGAATCAAACAATGATATTTATGCTTCACTATGTATTTTGAATCACTTCATATTGATTTTTCAACGAAAGTATGAATTTTTTAAAAAATACACACCTTTTTCTTGCTTTTTAGGAGATCAATATTTAAACTATTGTATCTATGTAATTTTAAATCTCCAAGGTATAAAATTTTGTCTTATGATTGAACTTTGAGTCTTATTTCCAATTTCACAAGTCATACTGAGATTGAATTCTTTGAGAAATAGTTATTCCCAATCTCCCACAATGGCTTGATTATATACTAGTTCAATAGAGAGAATTTGTATCGAGTTCCATGTGTCCCTATTTCAATATTTGGCCCTAAAAATGATACATGAAAAACTACAGTCTATGTAATTTAGTCAATTTTTATGAAAATCAAATATGATTCTTGAAGGGAAAGTTATGACAATTTTCCCTAGGTCACCTATTTGAGATGGAATTCTAGAGCTTGCAAAAAACCTAATTTCCTTGAATCATATCTCCGAAAATATAGCGAACCAAGGTATTTAATTCATACAAGAACTTCACCAATCTTTCAACTTCACGTGGATTTAATTTCAACTTCTGAATCCTTGCAGAAAAAAGTTACAGAAAAAATGCCAAGATGAATTATTTGAAGAAGGGAAATCCTATAATCCTAAAGCTCTGATACCAAATGTTATGCAACCAACTCTCAAAATAGAATGAAAGATATATCAAAGACTTAAAAATTATCCTCTTTGAGGGGAAAACATCCTTTGCATCACATAAATGAAAAATTCTTCAATGGTACAAATGACAAGACCTCCTTGGTATATATAGGAGTCTTAGGGTTCACAATATAATGAGAGCCTACATAACAATAATAATGTAATGACACAACAATAAAAATAGTGTGCTTCTAGGGGGCACAACAATAACAATATGGGGGCTATATGGGCACAAAAACAATAGGGGATACACTAAAAATATCACAAAGGGGTTACACTAGTATTATAGGGACCTAAGAAAGTGCCATGGCCATAAATATTTCACATTTATTTTGCTTCATAAATTTCTACCACTTAGGGTATGATTAAGGTTGAAATAATATATTAATATATAATAAGTATGAACTAAATTATACTCATATAATTAATAAAAAGAAATTTTGTGAGAAAATATAAGCATTTTCAACATTCACACAGGATTAGGTCATTAGTCTATAGGTTGTTCACATTGCTTGAGTGTTAAAATGCATTCACTGTGAAACAATATAAAATGATGGCTAGTTTTTGAAATTATCAATACGAATTGTAGTTGTAAACCAGATTCATAATTATGTTGTTTTGTTATTTGTGTACTGAGGCTACAAGCTCTTTATGTTTTTAAGGGACTGCTATATTTTTGAAAATATAGGTGAACTATCACTTATTAGAGTATGAAATGTTGAACATAAAGCTAGGGGAATAATTATGTAGGTGCGACAAGGTAGAGACAATGTAGATTTCAACATTTCAATAACAAATGTAATTGAGGAATCCTTTAGTGTATCACAGTAGATTTTTGTTTGGTATTTCATATTTTAATGATTTCCAATTCTCTTGAGAGATAAGAGAACAAATAAATTTTCAATGGTTAATGAATGCTACATGTGTCTTCGAGGTTTCTATTTGCATCAAAATTTTCAAAATTTCCGGTGTATATAATGTTAGCACTTTTGTTACCAAGTACAAAATGTTGAACATACATCTATTGGAATAAAATATTAATTCAATGTTGATGGAAAATAATTATGAAGGTTTGAGGAGGTGGAGATTAATTAGGGTTTATGATTTTCAATAAAAAATGTAGTTATGGAATACTTTAGTGTATTGTGGTAACATTTTTTTCAATACCTTGTATTTTGGTCAGTATCAATTCTTGTCTATGTTCAAACATTTGGGTTTTTTGTACCTTATATATGATGTTCCTTGTTATTGAAAAATATCAAAGGTTGGAGATTCCATCGAGGATCAATTGGAAACAAAGGATGTACTTTCGAAAAAATTATGAATGCAAAAGGAATCTGATGCTTCAATAATTGGGGTTCTTGATTTCGTATGTTGTGAGTATTCTTAAATATTGAACCATTTGTTTTGTTTCTTTTCATCATTTGATGATTAAGGTTTTTTAATTATGTTTCCATGATTTAAGCCGAGTTTTGGTTATATTCTATCGAATGTGGATCCCCTTTTTATACCAACGGGAGGTGAAAAAGATGCAAAAGTGTTGCAGAGAAGGTGTGAAATTGCAGGTGTTTATTCTACATATTCCTTCCTCCATACATATTTACCACGCCACATATTTATTTTGAACACTTCCATCCTGTGCAACACTTCTTTTGTAAATTCATGAATTTTTTTTATAATGGGATTAATTTTTCAACTAAACTTTATTTAGGGGTAATTCGAGCCGAGTTGGTCGATAATAGATTGCTTATTTATGAGCAAAGATAAATATGGTTGATAGAGAAGAGAGAAAATAAATTTGAAATTATTGGCAAACATTGTATGCATATATGAGGTTTTTTATTTCGAAGAAATTGTGATGTTCATTTCTCTTTGCATTGGAATTTCCAAATTTTCTTGTGTGTGCGATATTACTAAATTCTTGTGTGTCCAAATATTTTTTATTTCATGTACAACATGTCTAGTTAAACAAGAAAACATTAGGGGAATTTTGAGGTCTAAAATGGGCCTCCTCAGGAAATTATAAAATAATAGTGGAAATAATAAACTAATATTTGATTACATCATCAAATTTTAGAGGGAAAAAAGAAAAAAACTACTTTTTCAACTCGTATTTTCAACTTATCTCCCAAAGTTTTTACTCAAATTTCAAGCAGGAGTACTTGTTGGATGCAAAATTTAATTCTTCATCCAAGGAGTACCCATGTTGCATACTTTCGATGGACCCTGCTACATGAAAAATGAGAAATACATGAAAAACGTGATTGCAATCACCTTTTTTAATGTATTTCTCATTTTCATGTTGTAGGATCCATCGAAAGTATGCAACATGGGTACTTCTTGGATGAGGAATTAATTTTTTCATCCAATGAGTACTCTCGCTTGAACTTTGAGTAAAAATTTTTAGAGATAAGTTTAAAATACGAGTTAAAAAAAGTAGTTTTATTATTTTATTATTATTTAATCTTTTTACCATTTTACTTGAAAAATGGTGAATCAGCCCCCATGGTTGACATCATCATCTTGTATCCTATTGGTTATTATAAAGTTTATTTTGGTTGTACATTTTTCTTAGGAGGCCCATTTTAGACCTCAAAATTCCCCTAATGAAAGATCTCAATTGACTTTAACATGTTGTGATAGCTAGATTTGCACCATAGATTTCAAAACCACGTGTCAAGTTATTCATAATCAAATTTGGTGCAACTTCTTTGTAGCCTAATATCAAATAGAATGAATCAATATCAACTTAGTTGGGGGGGGGGGGGGGGCAACCCATCCATTAGTTGCTTCATAGTAGAGATAGCTAACCATGTCTCTATTGGGAGCTAAAATTGCGCATATTTACCTACCTTTTTATCATATTTACCTTCCTCATTTGTATCATTAACAATCAATTTATGTCCTAAAGCGCACATGTATACCCTTTGTCATGCATTTATGGATTATTTAGTCAATGAAGCATAGTCGTGGGGATTATTACCAAAGAAGCTTGCTAATATTGTTATTCTTGCAGATTCAGAGGTCAGATGACCAATTTCATAATTCCAGGGAAAGCCGTCGAGCTGGAAGCACTATCTTGGGAAAGCGCTACAACGGTGTAACAACTTCAGAGTCATTCGTATGCTATATTTTGCATTCGATTTTGTCTATCATAAAAACTATGTAAATGTAGGCAAACAACTACCGTAATTTCATGAAATGTGTAACAATTTTTATAAGATAGGTTACAGAGCTGTGGAGTGGAGGTTAGCTTATGAGAGAATTGATAATCTGTAACAATACTTTGTTCAAGTTAATGCAATTCGTCTTTCTAATATTTTCTTGAGTTTGTCATTATATCACAACCATGATCAGGGAGTTGGGCCCACTCTCCTAACCAACTGCTGTTGAGTTAATGTGTGTGATTAGTTTCCTTTAATGCATCATGTCTTTCCTTTATTTGCTGTCAGTTTCATGTGATTGTTGTGAATATTAATGCTGCGAATCTAGTCGCTATTTTACAATTGATTGTTGTTATCATTTCATTGTTGTTAGAGTGGTTTGTTTTTCTTCATAGTTTATTGAATTCATGATTGATACCAAATTGTGTAATTGTCATCTGCATACATTTTTCATGTTAGCCTTTCAATAAAAAAATGCATCCTGAATTGATAATTAATGTGGGAAAGGGTTGAATAATATCATTGACACTTGGACACCAACATTTTGGCACCGTTTTCGGAGATGCTATCAAAGGTGCAAGAACATAAATAGTATTGATCTTAGGATCAATATATCATCTTGGGGAGGTAATTTTTCTTACCCTACTCCAGGTCCTAAGCTTTAATTGATTTGTTTTTCTGTTGATTTCCTAGGGGTCACTCTCTCGTCCTTGGGAGGATATTTTTCTTGCCCTACTCTAGGTTCTGAGCTTAATATTTATCGATTGTTTCTTTTCTTTCTTTATTTAATTTTCTATTTTAAAAACCACTCTTTAATCTTGGGGAAGGAATTTTCACCGTACTTTAGGTCCTAATCTACAAGAATTGTTTGAATGTTTTTCCTTCACCAATTGTATGAACAAAGATCCAAATAAAAGGGGTAGATCTAAATCATTTAGGTTCTATGCACATCAAGTATATATATATATATATATATATATATATATATATATATATATATATATATATATATATATATATATATATATATATATATATATATATATATATATATATATATATATATATATATGGATGTTCATAGTGGAACATAAATGCTTCAATCAACTCTTGGATTCCATGTCAAGTTCAACAAAATATTGAACTTTAAACCGGAGTGTCCAAGTATTTTCATTTACACTTTCCAACAATTCTTCAATAGCTTCACAATATAAATTTTATTTTCCAAACTTTCTCAAATAGATTCATCATGCCATGATTCATAATTTCAATCTTTTAGAGGCCATCTCCCTCTTAATTAGAACACCAGAGGCTCATTACATGTTAAGAATAGATCATCAGTATATAGAACCAAAACCAAAATCAATTCCATACCTTGGAACACTTTTTAAGTAGGGTTTTTAATCAACACATCATCCTGGCATCACTAGATAATTTTTAGTACACACATATCTAGTTCGGGAGTTTTCTTCATGTAATGGCCACTGCAAACATAAAAAATTACTAAACCAACATGCCCAACCTTCCATAAACAATATTGTGCAATAAAATCAATAAAATCAACTCATCAAATTTTAGAAGCTAGATCAATACTAATATCAAAGTCATCAATATCTCAATGTCAATTCTTTCAACTAGGTGACAGATAGATCTTTCATCAAGTCATGCCATCATCTATTATCATGCCAACAGGTTGTCATTAACCATGCAATATCAAACCAAAAATTCATCAAGTCATTCTTATGATCATAATACAAGTCATTCTTATTATCATAATACAAGTAATTTATGTCAGTAGATCTAAATGCATACAACAAGGATAAGTGATGTAGGTTTCGCCTTCATACTGAATCACAACTGTCAATACTTCAACCATTATTCTAGGAACAAGGAGGCTAATACAAAACCATTTTTGGAATACCTATATAAGTTATTGAAGGTCACTATGCTTATATATCATTATCTTCAAGGCATGTCATCGATCGTCAAACCAAATAATTAGTCATAAGGTCAAATCTAGATTTTCTATCGTAGAGAGATCTATAGTCCAAACATATCTCAATCATCAAGGCAATTTTTTAAGTCATTGTCAAGCATCATGTCAAAACTCCAAACAATTCTCATCTATATATATCAACCAAATCATGCCAAAATCTTGTAGCAAAAAATTCAAACATAATGACATATCTATAGTTACGTCTCGGTCAACAACAAACACAATTTTAGTATTCATGTTCATATTATGGAAAACATTCAAACATTTATGCTCAAATATATTTTTTTTATCAGCACCACATCTATAGAATTGACTTCCTTCATGTGAACATTTTATTTTATGCACAAAAATTCATTTGGTGTCCTGAAGGCATAATCGCACCCTTGGGCCTTCCTCGGTGCAGTTGGGAGATTAGAGCCGCACTCTTCAAGAAATTATGCAAGCAATAATGGCTTCCAACTACCAAACCCTAGCTCAAAACTGAATCAGTGCCTTAGTTGCACCCTTGAGCTTGCATTCGTGTGACTGGGAGGGTACAATTTCACCTTTAGGCTTTCTATCTGCAATTGAGGCTCAAATTAAGGGAGAATTCTCTTTTCTCACATCAAAACTATGCTGCAGATTAATAATTTCATATATATGTCCATTAATGGCCATAAATCATATTTTAACAATACATAATATACATATAATGCAAATGACAGTAGGATAATGGATCTTATAGATAGGTTATCTCTCTGAATGGGAATCCACTTCTGTCATCTTCATTCATGCCATCAGCCTATCTATAATGTTTCCATACATCAGAATATCCATTATATTGTAAATTCATACTATATCCACATATTCATCATGGTCATATATGTTAGCATCAAATAATTTCCCATCATATCATGACATCACTCTTCCATGAAGGGTTAGACTCAAATAGCTAACAGAAGTAGACTTCAAGAATCATGATCACATGCATTAATTTTATATCACATAACTAAATCTATTAAGAGTTAGGATCATATGATAAGGGTAGCTAATAGGTCAGAGATCATGAACACAATATCACTTCTATCAAGTCAACTCTTCAAGTTAGGGAATTCAGAGGACCCCCAAAGAGAGGAAGGATTACCTACATCTAATAATTCATTGAAAAATTTGAATCGAAAGAATCTTAACGAGCCCTTGTTAGGGTAAGAACTCAGAAGAAATATGAAGGGTAGTCTGTTGTGCAACCATTACTATCCTCGGTAGCAAAAGAACCCCTTTAGACGATAGAAAGAGAAGAAATAGTGAGAAGGGTATCATAGAAGAAAAATTACTCCTTTTGACGATAGAAGGAGACAAAGTAGCAAGTAGGGGATCAGACTATCACCTCATGGGATGACATGAAAAATATTTTCTTGGAGAAGTATCAAGATTACTATAAATCTAGACATATCAAGGAAGAGATATTTAAATTTATGCATAATGAGGATGAGAATATGGAGGATTATGTGTAACTTTTCAAATATAATTGTCAAATATCAGGCCATAGTGACCTCGACAAGGACATCTTGAAAATCATCTTTCTCTGGGCATTAAGGGAATAGTCTCTGGAACTTTTGAATATAGTAGGAAAAGGGGATATATAAAAAGATGATTTAGACACCATCTGTGAATTATGAATTCAATGTTCATGAGGATCCGCAAGGAATAAGAAGGTAATTAAGACCTTGAAGACATCCAGTGGGGGAGTTACGAAGACAAAAATTGGAAATATGTTAGACAATTTGAGGATCAATATCTTGAGTAAATTATTTGCTTAGATGGATAGTTTACAAGAAAAACAGAAGCAAATGGAATTGGAGAAGACCATGGCCATATTCTTCCCTCAATGCAGGAAGAAACATCCACTGAAGGAATGCCCATTGAACACTATAGAGGCTTGTGCAATATGCGAACAAAGTCATTCTACCAGCTCATGTCCTTCTCTTCCTAGACTAAAGGAAATATTTCAAAGAGCGAATGAAGAGTTGGATCAACTGTAATTCATGGGTTTCGAGAAGCCATGGCAGCCACGACCACCAAATATGAATCAAGGTATGCCTTAGGACCTTTCTCAATATTTTAGTAATTTAAATATTAGCCCTTAGTCAGTACCTTTTTCACCTGCATGGCCTCAGTATTGTCAATACCCGCCTTGGAAGTCCTGGTTTCTTCAGACTAGCTCAAACCCTTCATGGTCCCAGAATTGGCATGGACTTTATCCTCCTGGATAGTTCCCCCAACCTATGCCACAATATAAGCTAAAACTGCCTTCTAACATTCACTCCAGTAATCCTCCCCTTCGTCCTTAGCTTCCAATCCTAGCTAATCCAAATCCTAACGATAAGGTAGTTCAGTAGGCTGACACTCTCAACCTTCCTTCATATAGAATTTCTATCGCAGAATGTAACGAGATAAATCTGTGATCTGGTTAGGTAGTGAATGCTCAGACTTCACCAATTATCATTTAAGAAGTTGATGATGAAGTTTTGGAACCAGAACCTCAGATAGTTGGGGATGAATTAAATCAAGACTCTATAAAGAAACCCCTCCTCAACCGAATATTATCTAGGGATGCCAAGCTAATCCGTAATATCCTGAAATACTAGCCCTGAGTAAACATAACCCTCGATCATAATTTTAATTTTTAGGGGATCTGCTAAACTTGTTTGTCAAAATCCCCTTACTTCAAGCTATGAGAGATGTACCAATTTATGCAAAGACAATAAAAGAATATTGTTCCAAAAATTCTAGAAAGAAATCAAAGGATTCACTCACCATTCATGTTATGGGGAATATGTCTGACACCATGCTGGGTAAGTCTATACCTGTTAAATATGGGGATCCATGGAATCCAATCTTAAGAGTACAGATTAATGAGGTTGACATTCCAAATGTGTTGGTAGATTTTGGAGCTGCAATAAATGTTATCACCTCTGAAACTATGCTTACATTAGGTATATGAAATCTTAAACCAACTCCTACTGTCTTAGAATTGGTAGAAAAATCTACAATAATACCATTAGGGAAGTTGGAATACTTCACCATTTCAGTGGACTCATGGCATTATCTCGTTGATCTATTAGTATTACAAATACAATCCCCAGCTGCTGGTCACCCATTGATTTTGGGAATATGCTGGTTTGCAACTGCAGATGCTTATATTGGGTGTCAGTCAGGAAACATGGCAATATATAATGGGAAGGTAAAAAATAATCTCATTCTTTAACCCCACATAGAACCAAGCCCAACAGAGAAACCATCATTTAAACAAAATTTGCAACCTCTAGAAGGTCAGAACCTGAAAATGAAGAACTCACACTAGTCCTTACCATTGGAAAACCCATTTATTTTAAAAATGAAATGGAGGATGATGCCATCATTACTTATATCAGCGACCCCCATTCCATTTCTGACTCAACTCGTCAATTCCTAGAGTCTGTCATGAGCTGCAATATGTAGGAAACCATTGAATTAGAAAATGAAATTGAAAATATACTTGTAATCTCACCTCATGACAATATCCCCTTTGAAATCGAACTAGGGAATACATTGAACATTAACCCGAATATTGCGGCATCTCAGACTAAAAATCTCCTGAAGGTCCTTAAACACCATAAGTAAGCCTTTGCCTGGGACTATACAGATATGAAGGGAATCCATTCTGATTTATGCACTCATCATATATACATTAACGAATATTGTCAACCTGTGAGACAACCCCATAGAAGAATGAACCCCACCCTAAAGAACATTTTCAAATACAAGCTTCATAATTTACTGGATGTAGGATTTATTTACCCCATCTCGGACAGTCAATGGGTATCCCCACTAGTTATTGTTCCTAAAAAGAATGGTAAGTGGAAGATTTGTGTGGACTATTAGGAATTAAATAAAGCAACCCAAAAGGATAATTTCCCTTGCCATTTATCGACTAAGTCCCGCATAATTTAGCGATAAAGAAGTTCTTCTCCTTTCTGGATGGGTTTAATGGGTATAACAAAATCCAAATAGCTCCTAAGGATCAGGATAAAACTACCTTCACATTCCCTTAGGGGAATTTCTCATACTGCACTACAAGAAAAAAGGACATTAGTGAGGGTCATGCTTGTGACAGACCTTTAAGGTCCATGACCAATGTCACATATAGTGGCGGTCCTTAAAAAAGCGTTGCTTTAAGTGTATATAGTGATGGTCCTTTAAGGTTCGTCACCAAAGCCATTTTCAATAACACTTTTGGTGAGGGTCGTTAAAGGCCCATCACTAATTCTCTCTTTGGTGACACTTATAGCAACAAACTTTTAATGACCCTCACCAATGCAATTTTTGTTACTTTTGGTGACGGTAAAAAATGATCGTCATCATTAATAATTCCAATAAGTTTTTGATGACGCTGTGTGCCTGTTAATATATTTTTTTGTCAAAAGATTACGATTTAAGACCATTGTGGAGTATTTGTTATAATATTTCCAATGCCTAGTGGTTAGAGTCAGTAAATTTGCTAAGAAGTAATTAGTGTGTATCATTTCCCTCAAGTAATGACTAGATGAATAAAGTTTTCCTATGAGTCAACACATGATTCATATCTATTAAGTTTATTATCTAGAAAATTACCTTTAGATAAAGTTCCACCAGTGTGTGTAGGAAATATATTATTTAATACTTAATCAAACTCTGTCAATTCTATTAATGAGAAAGACCTAACACTCCTCAACAATCTGGGCACACACTAACATTGATATTATTTAATCAATCTGGGCACACACTAACATTTCTTAGCACCTTGCATGTCTTGGAATATCTTTTCATGACATTGACACCCAAGCACATGGTGGCATGTGCTAGCACAACATGAAACTCACCTAGCATGTGTTGGCATGCATGTAGTTCCTAGAATTCCCTGGAACACCTTGGTTGCATGCATTGACATACATTAGCACTTGGCACACAATGCCACTTGGCATGTATTGGGAACTATTATTAGTGTACCTAGCATGCCCATTTAAAAAAATATAAAGTATCAACTTATTAACCCTATTATGTGTTCATTTCCTTGCATTTTAGCTTGGTTATTCCTTTTGTTGCCTTGACACTTCTTGACACATATTGACATACCCTGGCACCCTGCACATCCTTAGCACCTGACATGTATTGGCGTATCTTGGCACTATTTGGCACATATAATTAGGACACCTTGGAACTCCCTAGCACAATTTGGCACTTCTTTGCATGCCTTAACAATGCTTAGCATATCCTTTGACTCCCTCCTTGGCAGAAAAATAACACTCATTGACACTGGTCCCTGGCACATGTTTCTCATATTCATTAACTTCCATGAATTTTGACTTGGTGCTACCTTCATGTTTTGTCATAGTACTCCATAACACTCCTTAACATGCATTGGAACTCTCTAGCACACCTTAGCACTCTTCAACATGCCTTCCACTTCATAGCATGCATAACAATCCCTGACACATATTAGCACTTGGTAAGTGTTGGCGCTTGGAAAGTATTAGCATGTATGGAATACATTGAGATGCCTTGGTATTATTTGACATGGTTTAATATTAAATTTATTTGATATCAATTGTTGGAAAGTAGATGAGAAGAAATACATGAATACTTTGCACTTAGAATGCACTAATACTTTGCACTTGGCACCTATTGGCGCCTAGTGTTGGTGTGCCTAGCATGCCCCTATTGGAAAAGGTAAATTGATAACTTATTAACCCTCTTATGTGTTCATTTCCTTGTAGTTTAACTTGTTTCTCCATTTTGTTTCCTTGACAGTTCATGGTATGCATTGACACACCCTTACACATATTGGCACGCCTTATCACTTGGCACATTTTAGCATGTTTGACATGCCTTCACACTATCTAGCACATCTTATAATTCCCTAGCATGACTTCACACTCATGTCCTCACAACTAACCTTTACATTTTTTCACGACTTGGGAACTCAATCAAGTCCTTGGCTACTACAGTTCATGTGACAATATTGGGCTGCTTCAACCGTAACAACTTGACCAGTTGCACCTACTACAAGTAGATTGTGCCTTGTTCACCTAAGAAATGCCTATAACTCAACTTATGCCATTCATGTCCAAGCTCAACTTGTCCCACTTAACTAGTTACCAAAGCAAGGATCACATGATCTAGCCATGGCCATAAAACAACTAAGAAACATAGCTTACAAAAGAAATATTTCACATGTATTTTTGGTTCATATAAACATTAGAAAATTAACCGAGAGTTTGCAAGAACCACAAGATGCACAAGGCACACAAGATATAAGCTGACACAAGTCGAGTGCCCCAAAATTATACACAACAATGTACACTATGAAATTATATAAAATAGTTTAAAACAAGAGCATGTTGCCAAAGTGTGCCACATCTCATTTAAAAAAAAATAGCTAAAGGAAAAACAATGTTTTGCCCAGCTTAAAGTGATTTCCCTTTATCTAAATCTGCTATGTTGAGTGTCGTATAACAATCGTAGGCTTGCCTCCTGTAAATCCTATTATGAACTTATCCTAACACACTTCATCCTTAGCACACTTGAATTCGCTAACACTCCTTGTCACACACTCTTATTCGTTCCTTTCCTTGAATCTTGACCTAGTTATCCCTTGATATGCCCTGACACTCCCTAACACTCTAATTCAACATGCATTGACATTGTTTGAAATTTGTTAGCATGCCTTTTCATTCCTTTTCATGCCCTAAACCTCCCTAGCTATCATTCCCTCACAACTACACTTAATTGATTTTCCACTTAGGAAGCCCACCAAGTCCTCACTTGACTACAAGAGCTTGACCAAGTTGCGGTTACTACAACTAGATTATGTTGTTGAATTGTGTAGCTTGGGAGGTACTCCACAAGCCTAGTGAGATGGGTTTGTGTGAGTTTGGTCACAAAAGGCTTTGTGGGCCAAGAAGCCAAACAAAGGGATTTTGGACCCAAGATGGGGTTTAAAATCTAAAAGAAAATTAAAAAGGGAAATTAACATTTCCTAAGGTCTAAGTGGGTAAAACCGGTAAGTTCTAGAGGGTTCCTAAGAGGTCTAGGAAAAACCATTTAAAGAGGCCATAGGATGAAGGAAAGAACATCAAGTGAGAAGGAGATATGTTGATCAAGGGGGAGAAGAGAGATGTAGTCCTAAAGAGGCCATTATCATTAGCACGTTGAGAATTCATTAAGATGCCTTGGTATGATTTGCCATGGTTTAATATTAAATTTATTTGAGATCAATTATTGGAAAGTAGAAGAGAAGTAACAGAGGATGATTTTCCACTTAGAATGCACTAAAAATTGGCACAACACTTATTTCCACCTAGTGTTGGTGTGCATAACATGCCCCTCCTTGAAAATGTAAATTTATGTCTTATTAACCCTATGATGTGTTCATTTCCTTGTATTTTAACTTTTTTCTCCTTTTTTTTTCCTTGATAGTCCCTGACACATATTGTCACACCCTTGCACATCTTGGCATGCCTTAGCACTTTACATACCTTAGCATATTTGACATGCCTTTGAACTATTTGGCACATATTAGCATTCCCTAACATGCCTTGGAACTCATGCCCTCACAAATAGCCTTACATTTTTTCATGATTTGGGAACCCAATCAAGTCCTTAGATATTGCAGTTCATGTGACATTGGTCTTCTTCAGCCGTTACAAATTGATCAATTGCACCTACTACAAGTGGATTGTGCGTTTTTCACCTAATAAATCCCTATACCTCATCTCAGGCCACTCATGTCCAAGATGGAATTTACCCACTTAAGAACTTACCAAGACACGGATCACATCTAGCCATGGCCATAAAACAACCAAGCAACATAACTTACATAGGTAATATTTCACATGTATGTCCAGTTGATATAAAAAATAGAAAATTAACTGAGAATTTGCAAGAATAAAAGGATACACAAGACACACAAGATATAAGGCGGCACAAGCTGAGTGCCCCAAAACCTATACACAACAATGTACAATATGCAATTGTCTAAAATAGTTTAAAACATGACCATTCGTCCAAAGTGTGCCACATGTTATATAAAAATAATAGATAAAGGAAAAATAGTATTGTGCCAAACACAAAGTCTGCCTTTGTCTAAAACTTCTTTGTTGAGCCCCTCATCGCAATCGTAGGCTTGTCTCTTGCAAATCCAATTATGAACTTATTCCAACACACTTCATCCTTGGAAAAATTGAATTCACTAACACTCCCTCACACACACTATTAATTGTTCATTTCTATGCATTTTGACCTAGTTCTCCCTTGTGATGCCTCGACACTCCTTAACACACCTCAACATGCATTAAAATTTTCTAGCATGTGTTAGCACTCCTTTTCATTCCTTGGAATTCCCTAATCCTCTCTATTTATCATGCCATCACAACTACCCTTACTTAATTTTCAACTTGGGAACCCAACCAAGTCCTCACTTGACTATAGGAGCTTGACCAAGTTATGATTACTACAACTAGACTATATTGTTGATTAGTGTAGCTTGGGAGGTAATCCACAAGCCTAATGATATGGATTTGTGTGATTTTTGACACAAAAGGATCTGTGGTAAAATAACCCAAGCGAAGGGGCTTTGGACCTGAGATGGGGTTTAAAATATAAAAGAAAATTAAGAAGAAAAAGTAATATTTCCTAAGGTCTAAGTGGATAAAGTTTGTAAGTTCTAGAGCATTCTTAAGAGGCCTTGCTAGGAAAATCTATTTAAGCCTAGGCCTTAGTATGAAGGTAAGAACATAAAGTGAGAAGGAGCTCATTTGATCAAGGAGGCCAAGAGAAATGTATTGCTAAAGTAGTTCGAGTTAGAGGGTTGAGTAAGCGTTGCTAAAGGGAGGCCATGATCATCCACCAAGAGTAAGATCATCATGTGAGGGTTCACAAGAATGTCACATACCTTAATGGGTTCAACATAGGAGGTAGGATGGCATATTCTTGGTTCTATTATGGAAAATAAATCTCAAAAGAGGGGGCTCATGAGAATTTTGGCATGTGATTTCAGTGGATTTTCTGTGTGAAGGCCACATCAAATTTTGAAATAGTAGAGAGGATTGAGACCCTACATTGTGGTGGTTAGTAGGTTGCAAAGTCTATGATAAAGACCAAGACAAATGGAGGAGGGTCTGCACTAGAATTTAGGGCCACAAAAAAATTAGTTACATGTGTAATATTGAATGAGGTAAGCGTAGTTTGAGGGTCGTAGAGATCTAAAGTTTATATCAATATTAAGTCAAAGAAATGCCCAAATTCTATGGATCCATATGAGCTAGGTCAAGTCTCTTATGGAGGAAAGAGCTGTCGTTTTTTCTATGGGTGGATAGGGCGTGTTATAAAGCAATTAGAATAGAAGTATAATTCCCTATCTAGGGAGGTTTCCTAGCACGTTTAATCCATAAGGTATGCCATTAAGACCATGAAAAATTTGCATAGAAGAAGAGGGGTTGTGACCCTTAGAGAGAGGTTTATATTTGCAATATATACCACAAATTTGGAAGATGGTTTCCAGAAGTATGTGCGGAGATAGAAAATCCAAAGGAAGGTGGAACCTGAGTAGAATATGGAGTAGAATAAATGTTTCGTATGAGGAATGGATTAAAATGAAGAGGAGTTGATTTTGGTGGACTGTCCATATAGTTTTGGACAAAAATATGAAGTAGTTTATAAAAATTTAGTCAATGGAATGTTAATGGATGATTTGTGACCCTAGTTCAATCATCTACAAATTTTTAGAAGGCTGATAAGATGAGTAGTTCATATTTTTTCATATATTGGACAACAAAGAAAATGGTAAAAAATAATAGTGATTTTGAGAGGACTTAAATCACTATTAGGTGGCATATTTGAAGAGCCCTAGATGAGGACAATGTTGTGGGCACTAGATCAGTAAAATAATTGACTGTGGTTGGGAAAATTGATGGCAGTCCAAGTACAATTGGAGGGTTGTTAGGTGACTGTCAAATAAGATCTCTAAGTCCTATACTTGTGAAGGAAAAGAAGACTGGTAGAAGGGTAGGCGTGTTGGGCCTAAGGACGTGCATACTTTGAAGGACTAAAGTAGCAGTCAAGTGGGCTAGAAAACTAGCCCTATTTCACTATATTGCAGAGGATTGTGCCATTGAGAATAAGGGAAATATCCATATCCCTAAACTTGTCTTCTTGAAGTAGCAAATGGAATAAGTGGGCAAACCAAATAGTTGTTCACAACGAAGTTGTGAAAAACTGATCGAAAACCGTAAGTGTTTCAATCCTTAAAGGAAAAAAGAGGTAGATAGAGGGAAAAGTTTTTTGAGTTGAGTTCAGTAACCTAAAGGATTTGAGTTCATTGATAGAGGCATATTGAGGAGTTGCATAATGGGAGGCAAGAGGACCTGCCAGATGTGTTCAAGACATGTGGATTGAAAGGGCTATGTGTGGCCACCATAAAAAAATGGGTCAAGCGTTGTCTTGTTCAAGGTAGATTGGTTGTAAAACAACTAACATGAAGCCCTAGTTGTATTCCTTGTATCAGTGTGATTGTAAAGGGCCATGATCCCTGATATAAGAGCTTTAGCTTATTCTATTATAGTTTGTAATTTAACGAAGAACATGCTGAAAAAGTTAAAAAATTTCATGTGCACTAGTTGATTCCATGATGTTTGTAGATTTCGTTGTGAAAAGTAGATGTGTTGTGGAACTTGAGTGTGTTTGCATTAAAGATTCTAAGACCAAAACCAGATTCTCATGTGTCATGGAAATTCAACATATGCCTTGTTCACTTAAGAACTACATGTAACTCATCTTAGACTACTCATGTCCAATCTCAACTGATCCCACTTAACAAGTTACCAAGACAAGGCTCATCACATCCAAATATGGTCGTAAAACAACTAAGAAACACAATTCACATCTTGACATGCCATAACACCTGACATGTCTTAAATCACTTAGCATTATGTGGCATGTGTTAGCATTCCCTACATTCCTTGACATGATTTTACACTCCCTAACACACCCTAGCAGTTCCTAAGATGCCTTGGTAGTTTAACATACCTTGGAATTGCCTAGTATATAACCTTGTTACTCCCTCCTTAACAGACCTAGAAATCATTGACACTCCCTATTACGCACTCTTATTCGTTCATTTCCATGCATTTTTATCTAGTGCTTCCTTGTGTTTACCTGACACTCCCTAAGACTCCCTAGCACACGTTGGCACACCCTAACACTTGGAACATCTTGGCATGTTTCCCTAGCACTCTAGCATTCCTTGTCACTACCTAGCATACCTTGTCACTCTCTCCTTAGCATACCTTGAGCTCATTGAAACTCCCAGTCACAAAATATTATTCATTCAGTTCCATGAATTTTTACCTAGTTCTCCCTTGTGTTTCCTTGGCATGTGTTGGTACACCCTAGCACCTAGGACATTTTGGCATGTCGCCCTAGCCTCTAACATGCCTTAACACTGCCTAGCATACCTTGTCAGTCCCTCCTTAGAACAATTGGAACTCACTGACACTTCCAATCACAAACTCTTATTTGTTCATTTCCATGCATTTTGACACAGTGCTCCCTTGTGTTTCCCTGGAACTCCTAGTCAACACTTCCTTGCACACGTTGGTACATCTTGGTCACATGCCACCCTAGCACTCTAGCATTCCTTAGCACTGCCAAGCATGCCTTGTCACTCCTCCGTAGCACTCTTGGAACTCATTGAAACTTCTTGTCACACACTCTTATTCATTTTTTTCCATACATTATGATATAGTGCTCATTTGTGTTTCTCTAGCACTCCTTAACACTCCTTGGAACACATTGGCACACCCGCGAACTTGGCACATCTTGGCATGATTTCCTAGCACTCTATCATGCCTTGGAATTTCCTAGCATACCTTGTCACTCTCTCCTTAACACACATAGAACTTGCTAACACTCCCTATCACACACTCTTATTCATTCATTTCCATGCAATTGAAACTAGTCCTCCATTATGTTTCCCTGGCACTCCCTAGCATGCGTTGGCGCCAAACCCTAACACCTAGCACTTATTGGAATGCCTAACATGCCTTGGAAATTTCTAGCATGTGTTAGCACTTCTTGGGATTCCCTGCACACCTTGGCACTCCCTAGTTGTCATGCCCTCATAGATAACCTTACTTTTTTTGCGACTTGGTAACCTAGCCAAGTCATTGAAAAAATAATGTTGTGTCTAGCACAAAGTCTCCCTTTTTCTGAAACTGCTTCGTCCATCCCCTTATCGCAATCATAGGCTTGCCTCCTGCAAGTCATATTATGAAATTCTCCTAACACACTTTGTCCATGGGACACCTGGAATTCATTGACACTCCCTTACAAACACTCTTATTCATTCATTTCCATGCACTTTGAACTATTTATTGTGATTCCCTAAGACTCCCAAACACTCCTTGTCATGCATTAACACTAACTGGAATGTGTTAGTGAACCTTTTAATTCATTGGGACACCCTGGCACTCCTTAATTGTCATGTCCTCATAACTACCCTTATTATTTTTAGACTTGGGAACCCAACCAAGTCCTGCCTCGACTACAACAAATTGACCAAGTTTCATTTACTACAACTAGACTATAACTTGTTTGCCTAAGAATGGCTTATAAATAATTTTAGGCTAATCATGGCCAATATTAACTCATCCCACTTAACAAGCTACCAAGTCAAGGCTCACGTCCAATTGTGGCCATAAAACAACTGAGCAACATAGTTTACATCTTGACATGCCATAACATCTGGAACATATAACAATCCCTTGGCACTATGTGGCACGTGTTATCATCCCCTACACTCCTTGACATGATTTGAATATCCCTAACACACCCTACTATTCCCTGACATGCTCTAGAACTCTAGCATGCCTTGGCATTGCCTAGCACATAACCTTGTCATTCCTACCTTAGCATAGTTGGAACTCACTGACAATCCCTATCACACACTCTATATTTTTTCATTTCCATGCATTTTGAACTAGTTCTCCCTTATGTTTCCATGGAACTCCCTAACACTCCTTGAAACACGTTGGCACACCCTGAAACTTGGCACATCTTGGCATGTCGCCCTGGCACTCTAGCATTCCTTGGAACTACCTAACATACATTGTCACTCCGTCCTTAGCACACATAGAATTTGCTAACAATTCCTGTCACACACTCTTATTCATTCATTTCCATGCATTTGAAACTACATCTCCCTTGTTTTTTCCTGGAACTCCATAACAATCCCTGACATGCAGTGGCACACCCTAGCACCTAGCATATCTTGGCATGCTTCCCTAACCTCTAGCATACCTTGCCACTCCCTCCTTAGGACACCTGAAACTCACTGACACTTCCTGTCACAATCTCTTAATTTTTCATTTGCATTCATTATTTTCACCTAGTGCTCCCTTGTGTGTCCCTAGGAATCCATAACACTTCCTACATGTGTTGGAACACCCTGGCACTTGGCACATCTTGGCCACATGGCACTCTGGCACACTAGCATGACTTAACATTTCCTATCATACCATCTCACTCCCTCCTTAGCACACCTATAACTCACTGACACTCCCTATCACACACTCTTATTCATTCATTTCCATGCAATTTTACATAGTATTCCCTTGTGTTTCCTTGGAATTCAATAACACTCAACACACATTGGCACTTGGAACATCTTGGTATGCTTCCCTAGAACTCTATCATGCCTTGAAAATATCTAGCATATCTTATCACTCCCTCCTTAGCAAACCTGGAATTCCATAACATGCCCTATAACTCCCTGACACATATTGGCTCTTGGCACTTAGTGGAACTTGAAAATTCTTGGGATGTGTTTGGATGCCCTGGAATTCATTGACATGGTTTAAGATAAAATTTATTTGAGATCAATTATTCACAATCAAGAGAGAAGTAATAAAGGATGATTTGGCACTTAAGACACACTAAAACTTGGCCCTTGGCATGTATTGGCACTAGTGCTGGTATTCCTAGCATGCCCCTCTTGAAAATGTGAGGCCCTAAATTATTAACCCTCACATTTGTTCATTTATTTTCATTTTAACTTTGTGTTCCATTTTGTCGCCTGACACTCCTTGACACACGTTCATATACCCTAAAACCTGGCACATCTTGTGATGCCTTAACACATGGAATGTATTGGCATGCATTGGCATGCCTTGGTACTATCTGGCACATGTTAGCGCACCCTGGCACTTCTTGAAATTCCATAGCACTCTATAGCATGCCTTGTCACTCCCCCCTTGGCATGTCTGACACTCCCCAACACATCCTCTTATTCCTTTGTTAGGTCCCTATATTACTAGTATAGTCACTTATTGTTGTTAGTGTAACCCCCTTATTGTTATTATTGTACCCTTGTAACCCCCATATTGTTATTATTGTGCCCTTAAATTATTATTTTTAGGTCGGCTAGGATTACATTGTGGCCTCACTAGGATTACATTATGGCCCCATGGACTCCTATATATAGAAAGGAGGTTTTGTAAATTGTATCATCCAAGAATTGTTCATTTATGTAATGTATTGGAGGTTTCCCCATCGAAGTGGATTATTTATAAGGCGTTGATATCTCTTTTATTCTATTTTTGGAGCTGGTTACACAACATTTGGTATCAGAGCTTTGGATTCTAGGGTTTCGCTGCTCTAAATAGGTCATTGTGGCATTTTCGCTATAAATTTTTTTCTACAAAGTTTCAGAATCTGAAATATTTAGGGTGTGAAGCTGAAATCCTGATGAAACTCATCAAAAAATTTCAGAGCTTGGTTCGCAACATTTTCGAAGATATGATCTGTGGAAGGTAGTGCTGTTTCAGGCTCCCGAATTTCATCTCAAAGAGGTGATCATGGGAAAATATTCATAACTCTCTCTCTAAGCATTGGATTGGAGTGCCGTAAAATTTTTTCACAAGTGCACAGACTTTAGTTTCTTGGCTATCAATTTCAGAGCCGAAGGATGAAACAGTGACACGTGGAAATTCGTACAAGTTCGCTCTACTGAACTAGTCCATAATTAGGTCATTGTGGGAGATTGGACACAAATTTGTCTTGGAGAATCAAAACTAGGTCAGACCTATGGCATTTGAAAGAGAATTCATAGGGCTACGTCAGTACCAAAATTCAAATATTTAAGTGCTGCAATCACATATATAATCCAATTTGAAGATCGAGCTCCTCAAAAGCAAGAAAAAAGTGTGTATTTTTTTTTTTTTCCGAATTTCATAAGTCTTGTTTGAAGAATAAATTTGAATTGATTCCAAGGGCATATTGTAGAATAGATATCAGTATTGGGTTCTAAAATATGCCCTGTAAAAATAATTCAACACCCATTAAGCCTTCAGAAGGCTCTACTATGACTCATGAAGATGAAGAATTACAACATGATCTATCAAAATTACAAGAGCAAATGCAACAGTTTTCACTCTCGCAAAGAGCAACAAAAAGTGAAGATGGACGGTTTGAAGAAAGGCATGGAAGCTAATATGGATGGCATGGAAGTGGACATGAAAGACAACATGGAAAACATGAAGAATCATCTAAAAGCACACATGGAAGGCTTAATGACAAGCTTAAAACAAGAAATGATTCCTAATGGTGGAAATATAGTAGAAGAACCTCATGATGAGAACAAAATAAATGTTAATTGTGATTTCATAAACTATAATGTTGGCGGGAAGAACCACCATATTCCAAAAATGGATATGAGGAAGTTTGATGGAAAGGATCCTGTAACATGGATACTACAGATGGAGCAATATTTTGATCTCCATAATGTGCAAAACACACAAAGGTACGCATTGCAACTTTACATTTAGAACAAAATACATTTGTATGGTATCGATGGCTTTGCTCCCGTAAAAAAATTGTCACTTGGTCAATTTTTACGGAGGAAATGATAGCACATTGAGGACTTCCAAAAATTGAATATAAGGGTAACTGATATTCCAGAGGAACACAGGATTGATCTCTTCATAGGTACTCTAAAGGATAACATCCAACATGAAGTTCGTGTTTTGGAACCTGATTCATTGGAGAAGGCATTCAGGTTGGCAAGAAAAGTTGAATGTAAAATTATGGCGACAAGGAAGCCTACCACTCAATTCTATAAAGAAGGAAGTGTTGCTACGCCTAGATTTCCACAACCTACAAGGTTGACACCACAACAATTGGAAGAAAAAAGAGCAAAAGGGCTTTGCTACGGTTGTGATAGAAAATACACTAAAGGTCATAAGTGTGCTGAGAAGAAATTATTTTACATAGATTGTGAAGAGGAAGAAGAAAATGAACAAGAAGAGGATATACACCAGGAACTAGCCATAGAAGGGGAAGAAATGAATCCGACCATATCGTGTAATGCACTAGAAGGAATTAACACTCCTCAAACTCTCAAGATAGAAGGACATATCAAGAAGAAAAAGGTAATAGTGTTGATTGATTCAGGTAGCACCCATAATTTTATTCATTGTAAGGTAGCCAAGGAATTAAATTGTTTCCTATACCTAGCACCAGAATGTCAAGTGATGGTTGTAAATGGAGGAACTATAAATTTCTCTAGAAAATTCCATAATATCAAGCTAACCATGGGGGAATATGTATTGACTAGTCCAATGCTTTCCATTCCTATGGGAGGTGCTGATGTTTTACTAGGAGTACAATTGTTACAATCTTTGGGGACGGTATATTTTAATTTTCAAGAATTTTTCTTGAATTTTTTTCCAGAAGGAAAGGAAGTCGAATTATGAGGTATGGCGGGGAAGATGGGAAAGATAATAAGTTCTAATGTCATGACAAAGCTTCTAAAGAAATAACAACGAGGCGTAATTGCACAATTATTCTCACTAGAAGTTCCAACATCAAAATCATCTATTTCTGCAGATCTCCAACAAGTCTTGGACAATCATTCGAAGGTGTTTGAAACTCCCAAAGGACTCCCACCTATTCATGATCATGATCATGCTATTCATTTGATTCTAGGAAGTGTTCCTCCAAACATCAGGCCTTATAGATATCCTTATGTCCAAAAGAGAGAAATTGAACGTATGATTGCATAAATGTTAGAGGCAGGTATAATTCAACCTAGTCAAAGTTCTTTCTTTGCTCTTGTAGTATTAGTACACAATAAGGATGGATCATGATGAATGTGTCCGGATTATAGGGAGCTCAATAAGCTCAACATCAAAGATAAATTTCCCATCCCTGTGATTGATGAATTATTGGATGAATTACATGGAGCAATTTATTTTACCAAGTTGGATCTTCATTCAGGATATCATCAAATTAGAATGAAGACTGAAGATATTTCAAAAACAACATTTCGAACTCATGAGGGTCATTATGAATTTTTGGTCATGCCTTTTGGCCTTACCAATGCACCTTCTACATTTCAAGGGTTGATGAATTCCATTTTCAAACCCTTCCTTAGCAAATTTGTGCTAGTATTTTTTGATGATATACTAATCTACAACAGGTCTTGGAAGGATCATGTTGAACATGTTGACAGGGTGCTGAAACTATTGCGGGAGAAACAATTATATGCAAAAAAATCCAAATTTTTCTTTGGAGTACAAGAGGTGGAATATCTGGGTCATATTGTATCTCACGAGGGTGTTAAAGTAGACCCTAACAAAATTAAAGCCAACAAGGAATGGAAATTCCCCACAACCATAAAGAAGTTGCGAGGATTTCTCGGGTTAACGAGGTATTATCGCAAGTTTGTTAATAATTATGGGAGAATAGCAGCACCTCTAACAACATTATTGAAGAAAGATGCATTTTCATGGACTCCTGAAGCAACTAAGGCCTTTGAACATCTTAAAGAGGCAATGTGCCTAGCACCGGTCTTAGCTACGCCGGACTTCACAAAAACCTTTATTGTGGAATGTGATGCCTCAGGAAATGGAATTGGTGCTGTTTTAATGCAGGAAGGAAGACCCATTGCTTTTGAAAGTCGTCCAATCAAAGGAAATTATTTACAAAAACCTATTTATGAGAAGGAAATGTTAGCAATATTGCATGCACTAAAGAAATGGAGAACTTACCTAATGGGAAGACACTTCAGGGTAAAAACTGATCATGATAGTATTAGACACTTTTTGGAACAAAGACTATCTTCAGAAGAGTAGCAAAAATGGGTCACAAAGATGTTGGTTTATGAATTTGAAATAATATACAAAAAATGAAAGCTTAATGTTGTTGCAGATGCACTCTCAAGAAAGAATGAAGAGGTGGAAGCATTTCTTTGTGCCATTTCTATTATCCAACCAGATTGGATAACTGAAGCAAGAGATGAATGGAAGAAGGAAAAATATGTATGGACACTCATTCAAAAGTTGCAGCAAGATCCTAGTACATCCGATACATTTAGTTGGAAAAATGATTCCTTATGGTACAAATATCGCTTATATCTTTGTAATAATTCCCAACTAAAACAAAATATTCTTCTAGAATTGCACACTTCTCCTTTAGGAGGACACTCAGGATTTTTAAAAACTTACCACAAGGTGAAGAAAGAATCCTTTTGGGATGGCCTTAAATCTGATATTCAAAAGTTTGTGGCGAAATTTTTGGTGTGCCAGCAGAATAAAGTGGAGACAATTAAGACCCCAGGACTTCTACAACCTTTATCCATTCCAAGTCAACGTTGGGAGGAGATTTCAATGGATTTTATCACAGGTTTACCGAAGTCCGAAGGCAAGAATGTCATCATGGTGGTAGTTGATAGACTTACCAAGTATGCACACTTTTGTGCATTATCTCATCCATTTAAAGCAAGTACGGTTGCTACTACATTTGTGGACAGAATTCAAAAGCTACATGGAAGCCCAAGGGTTATTGTGAGCGACAGAGATCCCATTTTTACGGGAAATTTTTGGACGGAGTTATTTTCTTGTTTGGGTACTCAATTAGCTCATAGGTCATCTTATCATCCTCAATCTGACAGTCAAACAGAGATAGTAAATAAATGTTTGGAAGGATATCTTCGTTGTTTTGTATCTGATAAACAAACACAATGGGTCAAGTGGTTACCTCTCGCTGAATGGTGGTATAACACTTCCTTCCATACTGCAGCAAAAATGACCCCATTTATGGCACTTTATGGATATCATCCACCATCCATCACATCATATTTATGGGAAAATTCGACGGGTTCAAGCAGTGGAAGATCAAATCGAGCATCAACAAGAAGTTCTCCAACTCTTAAAGGATAACCTGAATTTGGCACAAAACCGAATGAAACAATAGGCAGATCAACATCGTAGCAAGAGAAGTTTTGATGTAGGAGATTGGGTATTTTTACGGCTACAACCATACAAAAAAATGTCCCTCAAGCAAGCTAAGAAGGATAATAAATTATCGCCAAAGTACTATGGTCCTTACAAGGTGTTGCAAAATATTGGTACTATGGCATACAAATTGGAGCTTCCTGCTTCTTGACGAGTGCATCCAGTTTTCCATGTTTCATGCTCAAAGAAGGTTATAGGTGAAAATATTCCAGTTCAAACAATATTGCCAGAACTTGATGAGGAAGGAAAAATCATATTGGAACCTGAAGTGGTCATGGAAACAAGAACTCGACAGCTACGGAATCAATCAATTTCAGAGTATCTCATCAAGTGGAAGAACTTACCCACTGAAGATTCTACATGGGAGGATGAGAATTTTATACAGAAGCACCCAGAGCTACTCAAGCGTTGAGGACAACACTTTTTGCAGGAGAGGGGCATGTTAGGTCCCTATATTACTAGTATAGTCCCTTATTTTTGTTAGTGTAACCCCCTTATTGTTATTATTGTACCCTTGTAACCCCCATATTGTTATTATTGTGCCCTTAAATTATTATTGTTAGGTCGGCTAGGATTACATTGTGGCCCCACTAGGATTACATTATGGTGCCATGGACTCTGATATATAGAAAGGAGGTTTTGTAAATTGTATCATCAAAGGATTGTTCATTTATGTAATGTATTGGAGGTTGGCCCCTCGAAGTGGCTTACTTCTAAGGCGTTGATATCTCTTTTCTTCTATTTTTGGAGCTGGTTACGCAAAATCCTTAATTTCCATTCATTTTCACTCAATGATTTATGTTTGATGGGAGGCATGTCTAGAAAGAGTTCCTATAAGAGAATAAAAAAATGATCGCACCATTATAGACATAAGTAATTGCGAGAGTCTACTTGAATGAAATTAGGAAACTACACAAGATATTTTAAGAAAGGCATTTTAGGGCTTTTTTTATGGTGTGGGAATGGTAAGAAGTGAGTGGGAAATATGGTGTGTGAATGCTTAGAATACCTTCTCACTCCCTCCTTGGCATGAAACTAGCACTCATTTCCACTCCCTCACACACCCTCATATTCATTCACTTCCATTAATTTTGACCTAGTCCTCCTTTGTGTTGTCCTAGTGCTCCCTAACACTCCTCAGCATGCATTGGCACTCTCTACTTAGCACTTTTCGATATTCCCTACCACTTCATAGCATTCATAACACTCCTTGACACACATTGGCACTTAGCACATGTTAGTGCTTGTAAAGTCTTAGCATGTTTGACATGCATTGAGATGACTTGGTATGCTTTGGCATGGTTTAATATTAAATTTATTTGAGATCAATTATTGGAAAGTATATGAGAAGCAATAGAGGAATATTTGGCACATAGAGTGCACTAAAACTTGGCACTTGGCACCTATTCGCACCTAGTGTTGGTGTGCCTAGAATGCCCCTCAAGGAAAAGGTAAATTTATGACTTATTAACCCTCTTATGTGTTCATCTCCTTGTAGTTTAACTTGTTTCTCCATTTTATTTCCTTGACCGTCCCTGACTCGCATTGTCACACCCTTGCACATCTTGGCATGCCTTAACACTTGGAACCTCTTAGAATGATTTACATGCCTTCACACTATATGTCACATATTAGCATTCCCAAGCAAGCCTTGGCACTCATGTCCTCACAACTAGCCTTACTTGGGAACCTTACATTCGCTGGAACACCTTGGCACTCCCTAGCTGTCATACCCCCATAGATAACCTTACTTTTTTGCAACTTGGGAACCCAACCAAGTCATTAGAAAAACAATGTTGTGCCCAACCCAAAGTATCACTTTCTTTGAAATTACTTTGTCCACACCTTATCACAACCATAGGCTTCCCTCTTGCAAGTATTATTCTGAACTTCTCCTAAACCACTTCATTCTTGGGACACATGGGAATTCACTGACACTCCTTGGCACACACTCTTATTCATTCATAACCAATAATTTTGACCTAATTCTCCATTGTGTTCCAATGGAACTCCCTAACACTCCTCAACATGCATTGAAATTGTCTGCCATGTGTTATCACACCTTTTCTTTCCTTGGCATGGCTTGGCACTCCTTAGCTATCATGCTCTCACAACTACCCTTACCTTTTTTTAGACTTGGGAACCCAAACAAGTCCTTCCTTGACTAAAGTAGCTTGACCAAGTTACAATTACAACAACTATATTATGCATTGTTCACCTAAGAACTTCCTATAACTCATCTTAGGGTACTCATTTCCAATCTCAACTCATCTCACTAAACAAGTTACCAAGTCAAGGATCCCTTGACTTTCCTTAGCACTCCATAACACTCCCTAACATGCATTGGAACACCTTAGAACTTGGAACATATTGGAATGTTTCCATGACCTCTATTATACCTTGTCACTCCCTCCTTAGCACACCTGGAACTCACTAACACTTCATGTCACAAAATATTATTTCTTAATTTCCATGCATTAATTTTACCTAGTGCTCCCTTGTGTTTCCATGACACTCCCTAAAAATTCCTGGCATATATTGGCACACCCTGGAAACTGACACATCTTGGTCGCATGACACCCTGACACTCAACTAGAATGAGTTAGTTCTTCTTAGCACGCCTTGCCACTCTCTCCTTAGCACACCTGGAAATCACTGACACTCCCTCTCACACACTCTTATTCATTCATTTCCATGAATTTTTATGTTAGTTTCATCATTTTTTTTAATATAAATAAAGAACCCCAGAGGTTTAAAACCATAACCCTAGAATCAACTTCCGAGTGATGCAACTTTTGCATAAAATATTTGTTTGCGGCATAAAATAAGTCCATTTGAAAGAACTATATTTAGGATTAAAAATTTTGGTTGGGCCTAGGGAATGACATTAAAACTCCGGACTCATAAATGGCCAAAAAACATCATTTAGGGTCTTCTAGTGTCAGTCTTTGCAGCCTTCCTCCTGTGATCAAACATGCTCTTACAAAGTGATTTTAAGGTGTCAAGGTCAAATTTTGTCATTTCAGTGAGTCTTCAAGTAAAATTTGGTCACTAGGTATTAGGTCTAGGGTTTGTTTTCAATCCTTTCAAAGTTGTCCAAATGTCGGTCCATGTCACCATTCAGCTGAGTGTAGCATCATTCAGAGGGTTGTCATCATCATGTCAGGTTCCAATGTGTCATTTTACACCTTGTTCATGCTTCAGTTGTGCCTTGGTAAGGTTCATTTCCCTCTCCTAGGGTTTTGAAGGTAATTTCTCTTGGATGGTCAAATCATCAGAAAAAATTGTATCCTGATGTTCATACACCTTCCCCTATCCTTAATGTACCTTATTAAACACTTCCCATCACTGAGATCCCCCAAATTACTCATTTTCGCACAAACCCTAGTTTCTTGCTACAACTTGGCAATTTTCTAGGCTAGGCCTGTGTTTTTCCCTTTTGGACCCATTCCCCTCACTCAATATCTGAAATTCCACTTTTCCCAGCTTCCTAACATCCCTTCCTACTTCCCAAAATTTTCTCAAGAATTTAGAAGCCCCTTATCCCCTTCATTTCGCTTCATTTTGACAAATCCCTTGTTCCACACATCGGGATAGGTTTTACTCCAATGATGTTTCTGAGAAATAAAAGATGAATTTGGGAACACTGAGAGAGGGTTTTTTCCAAAACAGGCCAAGGAAGAAAAAAATCCTTCACTTTTTACACAGGTGTCATGGTTTTAGAGAAATGTCAAAAATACAGTTGCCTCAGGAAAATTGATGCACCTCTGAAGTGACCTTGGAAAAATCAAGATTTATCCTAGCTTGGTTGGCCAAATGACTTTCTTGATGCATAAAACGATAACTAGACACAAATATATTTCCAATGAGCTATCATGAGCTCAATTTGGAGTTGAGGAAGACTTTCAAAAGTTGACTGCAACAACACTTTTCCTTGACGCAGCCTCATTTTTTTCATTTTGACCAGTCTTGGGAGATTTGATTTTTGACAAGGCAAATAAACTCCAAATTGAAAAATTCTAGTTTTTTTGGAAATTAGACTCCATAATATTTCCAACGAGCTATCCCACGCCCAATTTTGACATCAGGAAGGCCTCCAAAAGCCTCCTGCAAAAATGCGCTACGCATTGGGTTGTGGCTCTACACATTGGGTTACTTGCGCGGCACATTGGGCTGAATCATCAAAAATTTTCCATTCTTATCCAAAAATAAAATTTGCTCAGTTTCTCCATGCTTGAGCAATTCAAAGCCACTCCTCTATTGCTCATAACTCGTGCTTGGTGTTGATTATGAGATTGGTTATGAAAATTTGAGTACAAAACTAAACCCTATTATCTTGATTGAGAAGTGCTTCCTTAGGGTTTTAAACTTGTTCTGGTGTCAATAATTCTATTCCCATCACCTTTCTTTTCCCTCCCCCTCACTATAATCTCATCACTACAGTCATTCCTAAGCCTATCTCCCTATCCCTAAATTCATTTCATTTCCTATCATTCCCATTTCCCATTTCACTTGATTATAGCCCATCACTTTCATTACCCCATTCCTCCATATTCCCTCCCATTTGACATATATTTGGCAATCAAATCAAAACACCAAAGTTCTAATTATCATACAAGACAACACAAACCTTGCAAATTATCATGGAGATGAAGACTTCTTATGACCAAGACAGTGACTCTACAACTGAATTGCATGCACCAAGGAGGCATTAAAGCGTCGCAAAAGGCATGTTAGACTCCAAATTCTGGCCAAAGCTTCTTTGGCCCAGCATAGCACTTGATGGTGGAAATTCAGCCCAAATTTCAAGAAATTTGGGAAACTTTTTGTCAATTTTGAATTTTTTAGCCTTAACACAGATTTTCCTGCCCGACGCGTAGCGCCACTTGGCGTGCGCTTATAATTGGCAGCTCCTCTTGAAGAAAAATTTGTATTTCTAGATTTTTAATCAAAATTTATGCATGCATATCCATTACCTAAATATTTTGACAAGTTTTGGGTTGCCTGAAGGGTCAAAAACACCCTAAAAATGACCTTTCTGCCACTTTTTGGACACACAGGAAGCAGTGTTGGGAGATTTGACTTTTGGAGGGGAAAATGGAAACCAAATTTTGACATTCACTTGGGTTGGAAAGTAAACAAGTAGATATTTCCAACGTTCTATCTTGCACTCAATTTTGACTTTGGGAAGGCCCTCAAAATCAGCCTCAAATTGGCGCAACGCATAGAGATTTCAGGCGCGGCGCATTGGGAATTTTGGCTCCTTTTTCACTCAGCAGCTCAGATTTTCGCCTAGTTTTGGCCAGGTTGACTTTTTTATCTCCAAGTGTGAAAATATTGATGAAAATTGATGTAATTTCATGACTTTGATGTAATTTTGGCACATTTTTACTCATCCAAGTAGATTCATTCACCAAAAAGTGAAATGTAATTGAATGAATCAGTTTCCTATCTTATAGAGGCAAGCTGTTCCACTGCCTATTTTCCAGTTCTTAGTTTAGATCTTGTTGAAAGAGCTCCTAGAATGGTGAGCTCGACCCCTAGAGGCATGGGGATGAGTTAGGCTTGTCTATATCTTGTATTTTCTCAGTCATTTTCAGAGGTTGGACACTTGGGATTGCTTGGAGCTTCATTGTACATTTCATCTTTGCATTTTGGCAAAGGAATAGACCAGGGTTTGCAGCACTCTTTGGGATCCATGTGGCTTGATGTTTTGATGATGTGTTTCTCTCTGTGATTGTAAGTTTACTGAAGTTTCATGTGTATCATTTCCCTTCTCCTTTCTTCTTAAGTTAAACAAACAAGTATTAAAGGTGGAATTCACTAGATTTGCAGTGCTCTGCCTTCAGTTTTTTTTAATTTTCTATGTTTTCAACTGTCTGAAGAGGATTCATGAAATCCTCTTTCCCTCTTCAACTCTTCATCAGTCTTAATCTATCCATTTCATTCAATTTGAAGCATCAAAACAATTTCCTTCCTTTCCCCATTCAGCTCTCTGCAAGACTGATCATTTCCCGGACCCAAAATATGCCTTTCCCTTTGATTCCAACAAAAACCCCAAAATCAAATCAAAATATTTCACATATATACCTAGCCTAAAATTAGCCTTTATTTTAAGTCATATCAAGCCTCACTGATTATTTTTGCTGAGATTGACAAGGAGAGAGCCCTCTCCCGATCTGGTAGGGCTAGCTACCGGATTAATCATGGTTTGATGTTACCCTAGACTCTGCCTTTCTCAGCCTGAGGTATATTTAGGCCATAACATAGTGGCGACCATACTGGGGATGAAGATAAAGTTTGTTGTTTGCTTTATAAACTACAGACGGAGCCTGAAGTTAGCCAGGTAGCCTTCGAAACGCTCTTGCTTTGCATTAGCAGAAGTAGATGAATGTTGCTTCAGTCAATCTCCGGTCTAGTTTATGAACTGAACATCTGGTTTCCTCAGTAAGATCTAATCAAGTTCAGATCTGATTGTTGATGGTGGACAATAATTAGACACCGCAAGGCTGAAATCATTCACCTGGCGATTTTAAATCAGTTTCAAGATCAGATCCAAGGAATCCACTGGAGGATGAACCTGACCAGCAGAAACATGAAAGGACAATATGGAAAGATCAGGTATTCAAGTTGGAATTTCATCCAAGACATTTTTTTCTTTGTCATAAATTATTTCTTCTCTTTTCCCAAGAATGTCAAGAAGGCTTTGCAAAGTATATTGTATTTGAGAAAATATCCTCGGCCTACATTTGATTCCTTCCCTTTGAAGATTGTAAATACCAAAAATTTGCATGCTTTTGAGCTTGATCAAAACCTTTCTTCCGAATCTTGTGATGACCGTATTTAAACTGATGAACCTCAAGAGATCAAGACTGATTCTGCAGCATTTTTACATACCCCTATACCTTGTAAAATTCCAGATCGATACAAGCCTCTGATTTTACCTCCTATATCCCATGCTTTCCGTAAAAATCATGACCTATATCTACCAAGATTTGATGGTGAACGCGACAACGTCATTGTTGAGAGACATGTATTGAATTTTGAGTCTTTTCTTGACCTTTTTGAAGTTGATGAAGAAGATGTCAGCATTAGGCTTTTTTCTCTTTCTTTTCAAGGCCAAGTAAAGAGTTGGTTCAAAACCCTGCCTGATGTGAGCATCTCAGATTTCCAGCAGTTCGTCAAAGTTTTCCTCGACAGGTGGGTGATCAGACAGAACCCTTTCTTGATTATAGAAGAGTATAACCAGCTGAAAAGACTGCCAGGGGAGACAATACAACAATTTTCTGCCAGATTTAACCAAGTTTATTATTCGATGCCAGTTGATATAAGGCCTCCTCCTGGATCTTCTCTCTTGCACTACCCGGGTGCCTTTGATCTAGAAATGGAGTTTCAGCTGAGAGAAAAGAATCATGCAACACTTGAAGAGATGCAGAACAATGCAGTAAATGTAGAGGCTCATTTGCGGATTTGAAGGGAAAAGTTGAAAGAAGAAGAGATGAAAAACATAGATCCAGAGGAATAGACATCTCTAGAGGTAAAACTTGACATGTTGGTAAGTGCAGTGGAAGAGATGATGCAAAATATCACCACAATGAATGAGTATAATGTTCAAGCCCATGGCTCGATGATTGAAGAAGAACAAGTTGCTAATTCAAAACATCTTGTTTCTTATCCCAGTTGTCATAAATCTGATAATGATTGTTTTGTAGATCATATTGGAGCAGAGAGATTTGTTGATATGACATGTATGCTTGATGATGTGTTTTATACTGATGATTTGCCTCAGTTTGATCAATATGATGATGATTATGTTCTCCAAACAGAAGCTAATATTGCAGACAAATCAACAGCTAGTTTGTGGAAGGAGGAAGTTCACTTTCAGCAGCTCGAGTATAGTGATCAATCGATGCATATCAGCTATGACAGTGACGAGGAAAGTGCAACAAATTTTGAAGTAAGTGAAGGATCTTTGCCTTTTTGTTTTTATTCGTTTTAGTTCATCAGAGATAAATTCCATGCAATCAGAAATCAACTGTCAACAAGTCTTGATTTGGACCATCTTGAGGGCAATGAAAACCTTGTTCAAGACTTCTCATATTCAGATTTTCAGCCCCCGAATGCCATTGATTGTCCAGTTGCAGATGAGGACTTGGAAGCTAGCACATATGATCAAATGATTCAAGATGATTCCGTACCTTTCTGTTTTGAATCATTTTAGTTTTTGAAGGGTAAATTGCATAGTAAATCTTCAAATGAGCAGCCCTTAGGAAATCATGTAATCTCATCGGAACCAATAGAAAATGGGTTGCAGCAGTCTTTTCAGTCTTTTCAAGTTTTTCACGATCCAATAGCTGATGTGTTGGATGATGTCTGCAGTCAAAGTCCTACTCCATTGACTATATGTAAGCTTGAAACGTGTGCTGATATAAACTTGATCTGGAAGCCAGTCTCTTCGTCATTTTTAGTAGGAGTCTCGTCACTAATCTCAAAAAAAAGTTTTCATTCATGGTATGAGGGGAAGAGAAGTAATCCACTGGATGAGCTAAGTCCCATTGTGCATGAACTTCAAAATCCTTATGCAGTGTTTTTAGAGGCAGATAGAGAATCCATAGTATTCAACGGATCTGTTCACAAGTTTTCATGGGAGTTTCCTTTCAGTAGTTCTCTCTTGTTTTTCATAAGAAAGCACTTGTGGAGAATTCAAACAACAACAAGAATACTTACTTGGTTTCATTGGTTGTTTCATTTCACTTGATCAGGTGATGAATGAAATTGTTAGAGTAGGTTTTGATGAATAAGCTCCATTTTGAGCATATTTTCCAGTTTCTCGGTTGTGTTTAAGTATCAAGTCATTTTTTAGTTGAGTGAGAGTCAATTTGTGTCTTCAAGTCATCAGTTTTCAGTCATGCATTTCAACTTGATTTTTTGATTCCATTGCCCAATGGATGAAGGCACTGTCTACTTTCCAAAGATCTGTAGTTCTTGGCACCTCCAAGGAGCTACCATCCCCATTGGAGCCAATGTTAGTGTCAGTCTTTGCAGCCTTCCTCCAGTGATAAAACATGCTCTTACAAAGTGATTTTAAGGTGTCAAGGTCAAATTTTGTCATTTCAGTGAGTCTTCAAGTAAAATTTGGTCACTAGGTATTAGGTCTAGGGTTTGTTTTCAATCCTTTCAAAGTTGTCCAAATGTCGGTCCATGTCACCATTCAGTTGATTGTACCATCATTCAGAGGGTTTTCATCATCATGTCAGGTTCCAATGGGTCATTTTACACCTTGTTCATGCTTTAGTTGTGCCTTGGTAAGGTTCATTTCCCTCTCCTAGGGTTTTGAAGGTAATTTCTCTTGGATGGTCAAATCATCAAAAAAAATTGTATCCTGATGCTCATACACATTCCCCTATCCTTAATGTACCTTATTAAACACTTCCCATCACTGAGATCCCCCAAATTCCTCATTTTCGCACAAACCCTAGTTTCTTGCTACAACTTGGCAATTTTCTAGGCTAGGCCTGTGTTTTTCCCTTTTGGACCCCTTCCCCTCACTAAATATCTGAAATTCCACTTTTCCTGGCTTCCTAACATCCCTCCCTACTTCCAAAAATTTTCTCAAGAATTTATAAGCCCCTTATCCCCTTCATTTCGACAAATCCCTTGTTCCACACATCGGGATAGGTTTTACTCCAATGATTTTTCTGAGAAATAAAAGATGAATTTGGGAACAATGAGAGAGGTTTTTTTCCAAAATAGGCCAAGGAAGAAAAACCTCCTTCAATTTTTACACAGGTGTCATGGTTTTAGAGAAATGTCAAAAATATAGTTGCCTCAGGAGAATTGATGCACCTCTGAAGTGACCTTGGAAAAATCAAGATTTATCCTAGCTTGGTTGGCCAAATGACTTGCTTGATGAGTAAAATGATAACTAGAGACAAAGATATTTCCACTGAGCTATCATGAGCTCAATTTTGAGTTGAGGAAGACTTTCAAAAGTTGACTGCAACAACACTCTGCCTTGAGCCAGCCTATTTTTCTCATTTTGACCAGTCTTGGGAGATTTGATTTTTGACAAGGAAAATAAACTCCAAATTGAAAAATTCCAGTTTTTTTGGAAATCAGACTCAATAATATTTCCAACGAGCTATCCTGCACCCAATTTTTACATCAGGAAGGCCTCCAAAAGCCTCCTGCAAAAAGGCGCTACGCATTGGGTTGTGGCGCTACGCATTGGGTTACTTGTGCGGCACATTGGGCTGAATCATCAAAATTTTGCCATTCTTATCAAAAAATAAAATTTTCTCAGTTTCTCCATGCTTGAGAAATTCAAATCCACTCCTCTATTTCTCATAACTCGTGCTTGGTGTTGATTATGAGATTGGTTATGAAAATTTGAGTACAAAACTAAACCCTATTATCTTGATTAAGAAGTGCTTCCTTAGGGTTTTAAACTTGTTTTGGTGTCAATAATTCTATTCCCATCACCTTGTTTTTCCCTCCCCCTCACTATTATCTCATCACTACAGTCATTCCTAATCCTATCTCCCTATCCCTAAAGTCATTTCATTTCCTATCATTCCCATTTCCCATTTCACTTGATTATAGCCCATCACTTTCATTACCCCATTCCTACATATTCCCTCCCATTTGACATATATTTGGAAATGAAATCAAAACACCAAATTTATCATTATCATACAAGACAACACAGACCTTGCAAATTCTCATGGAGACGAATACTTCTTATGACCAAGACAATGACTCTACAACTGAATTGCATGCACCAAGGAGGCATTAAAGCGTCGCAAAAGGCATGTTAGACTCCAAATTTTGGCCGAAGCTTCTTTGGCCCAGCATAGCACTTGATGGTGGACATTCAGCCCAAATTTCAAGAAATTTGGGAAGCTTTTTGTCAATTTTGAATTTTTTAGCCTTAACACAAATTTTCCTGCCCGACGCGTAGTGCCACTTGGCGCGCGCTTATAATTGGAAGCTCCTCTTGAAGAAAACTTTGTATTTATAGATTTGTAATCAAAATTTATGCATGCCTATCCATTACCTAAATATTTTGACAAGTTTTGGGTTGCCTGAAGGGTCAAAAACACCCTAAAAATGACCTTTTTGCCACTTTTTGGACACACAGGAAGCTGTGTTGGGAGATTTCATTTGTGGAGGGGAAAATGGAAACCAAATTATGAAATTCCACTTGGGTTGGAAATTAGACAGGTAGAGCTTTCCAACGAGCTATCCTACACTCAATTTGGACTCCGGGAAGGCCCTCCAAATCAGCCTCAAAGTGGCGCGATGCATAGAGATTTCAGGCGCGACACATTGGGAATTTTGGCTCCTTTTTCACTCAGCAGCTTAGATTTTCGCCTAGTTTTGGCCAGTTTGAATTTTTTATCTCCAAATGTGAAACTCTTGATGTAAATTGATGTAATTTCATGACTTTGATGTAATTTTGGCACATTTTTGCTCATCCAATTAGATTCATTCACCAAAAAGTGAAATGTAACTGAATGAATCAGTTTCCTATCTTATAGAGGCAAGCTGTTCCACTGCCTATTTTCCAGTTCTTAGTTTAGATCTTGTTGAAAGAGCTCCTAGAATGGTGAGCTCGACCCCTAGAGGCATGGGGATGAGTTAGGATTGTCTATATCTTTTATTTTCTTAGTCATTTTCAGAGGTTGGACACTTGGGATTGCTTGGAGCTTCATTGTACATTTCATCTCTACATTTTGGCAAAGGAATAGACCAGGGTTTGCAGCACTCTTTGGGATCCATGTGGCTCTATGTTTTGATGGCATGTTTCTATCTGTGATTGTAAGTTTACTGAAGTTTCATGTGTATCATTTCCCTTCTCCTTTCTTCTTAAGTTAAACAAACAAGTATTAAAGGTGGAATTCATTAGATTTGCAGTGCTCTGCCTTGAGTTTTGTTTAATTTTCTGTGTTTTCAACTATCTGAAGAGGATTCTTTAAAGCCTCTTGCCCTCTTCAACTCCTCATCGGTCTTAAGCTATCCATTTCATTCAATTCGAAGCATCAAAACAATTGCCTTCCTTGCCCCATTCATCTCTCTGCAAGACTGATCATTTCCCGGACCCAAAATATGCCTTTCCCTTTGATTCCAACAAAAACCCCAAAATCAAATCAAACTCTTTCATATATATACCTAGCCTAAAATTAGCCTTTATTTTAAGTCATCTCAAGCCTCACTGATTATTTTTGCTGAGATTGACAAGGAGAGAGCCCTCTCCCGATCTGGTAGGGCTAGCTACCAGATTAATCATGGTTTGATGTTACCCTAGACTCTGCCTTTCTCAGCCTGAGGTAGATTTAGGCCATAACAGGGTCTACAACTCACCCTAGAATTTCAGGACCCAAAAAACCATAGAAAAACTTATAAGAATATAAATAACCATTAAGTTAGTGGAAGAGGTTGGTGGCCACCAATATCCACCTAGATTAGAGTGCCACATAATTTTAGGGCGGAAGATAAGGTATGGTTGCATTTTTATAAAGAACACCTCTTAATATCCCATTGGAAGTACCCCCTGAATCTCCATTCTGATATAGGCCTTACACCAACACAAAGGTTGCGGGTGAAGATGATTCTAAATCAAATATTCCCTTTACTTTGGCTTGAACCTTATATTTAATGTGGAGCTACTTCAACGATATTTCCCACCTCTCATAGGCACCTCATGTTCCTACTTTGGCGCACGTGTCTCACTAGGAGCCATATTCAATAAAATTTTCCCCACTCGATGAAGGAACTTGACACAAAATGGACCACTTATTCATAAGGGGGGACAATTGATTCAATAGCATACTAGTGACCACCCACTTGTTACATTTATTCAACATTATTCCACGTCTTGGTAGTTATATTATAATGTTTTAGACCTCAAAATTCTGGTGCCTTTTTTTGGGATTTCCCTTGCATTTTGGCATTTTTCATAGGCCAAAGACACACAGTATGTATTTTAATGGTCCAAGAAATGTCCTAAATGGAGTTTTCATGAAAAATTTGTAGCCTCGAGAAGTTGATATATAAATTAGCCTCTTTGGGCCCACATTCTTATTGGCACATCATTTCCTAGGGCTAGGGTTTTGGATTTTAGGCGTTTTGCATCTTAGGACATCATACTTTATTTTCAAAGCTAAATTTTACATCTTGTAATGTTTTATTGTGATTAAGAGTATTTGACACATCTCTCTTCATAGATAAGCTACCACCATTCCAATTAGTTTGTATCATTTTGCGATTTATAGTTTTTTTTTCAATTTCATTCATTAAAAGAATTTGGATTTTGTTATACTACTGTACTCTTTGAAATATCTTTTCTATGTTTCCATTTATGTTTTTGCATAATAAAATACCCTTCAAACCTCATTTTTATCTATGGATATTTTTTTTAGTAGAAGCTTCTTCCTTTGGATGGCCACGAGTCCTAATATTTGAAAATTGTAGCAAATTTTCAAAGTTTTTATATCTTTACAATGGTTAAGAACATGTGCTTCCTCATAAGAGGTCATAGGTTCAAATCTAAAGGGGTAGAGTATGTAAACATTTGTAGAGTTTAGCAGACTCACATCCTTTGTCCTACAAACAATGAGATCACAATAAGGTCTCACTCTCTACCTTAGCCATAAACTTAAAAATAGATTATTACTATTATATTAAAAATATTAGCTCTATTTAACCTAGATTATCCTTAATATATATATATATATATATATATTTAAAAGATATAGAGTAATGTTCTAACTTTTTTAAGTAATAAAATTTTACAACTTGTTTTATTTATTTATTTAATATGACAAAACATATCTCAAAAAAGTATGTTAAATATTTGAACTTTCGTGGGTGTGTTAAGCATTTTAACTTTGGTGGCTTATCAATTGGAGGGAGATCTAAGGCACAAGCTTAGGGAGACTTGTACAGGAAAAACAAAGCAACCTATAATTCCTAGAGATTTGAGGGTTGAGCAGTTTTGGCCATTATTATTTTTTGCGAAAACAAAGCTTTTAGAGATTCTGTATAGTGATGGTTTCTAGGGACCTTTAAACAAATAGATTTGAGGGATTCTAGGCCATCATAAGTGCGAATTTAGGCATTATTACGCTCTTCCTCGTGTTCTCAACTGTCTCCATTTACTAAAATGTGGACTCAGTCATCTAAGATTTTTGGGATAGTGATATTATTGTAATAATTTCTGACTGGTGTTTTGTTTTGATCTTTTCTTATTTTTTTGAATGTAGATTATCAGGTTAGCTGCTGGAAGGTCCTTCAAACTGGGGCTGGCATGCCAAAAGCAACAATTTCACATGATCAACCAGTGAGGTGCTTTAGATTATGGTTGGAATTCTAGTACCTGTTCCTTTTTTTTTGTGAATTTTATCTAGAAGTTGTAATATGCTTGCATGAAACAGGGTTGTAGCTTACTTATGGCAAGAATCATTACTGAAGATTCAGAGTTTTCTTCTAAGTTTTTATATTATGTAATTCTTCGCATGTAGGTTCTCTGCTCAATATGGAAGGACGATGGCACTATTTTTTTCTCTGTTGGTTGTCATAAAAAAGCTAAAATGTGGCCATTGCTGACTGGGGGTCAGCTAGTGACTGTGGATATTCATGATGCACATATTAAGGAAATTGCATGGATTCCATCAATGAACATGCTTACAACTGGAAGCTGGGAGAAGACACTTAAGTATGTATATGATGGTTTTCTTTGATTCTGTCTCTCATTGCTTATTTATGTTACAAGGTTGCTTGTAAATGTTAGTGGAGTTGCGACCTTATGAATTTTAAACCCATTGGAGCATTGTGCTAAAAAATTAATATCTTTTAGGCTTTGAGTCAAATAGAAACTTCTCATTTGGACAATTTTTTTATAAAATTATATGAGATTAAAGGGGAAAAAAATATTAGATTGACCCAGATCCTATATTAACTACTCAAAATTGTTCTTAACTACTCAACATTATTTTCTTACTGCCATAGCCTTGTACCTATGAAAACCTTGTTAGAAACAAAGACACTAGCATTTTAATTTACATCAACATTGTATCCTACAACTATTCATATAAATTGTGTTGTCCATGGTGATAAATGTTAATCCCTGGATCTCCTTCTTGCAGCTATCTATCACTCTCTCCTTTTATTCTATGCAGAGCTCCACAGGTACAAGACCAAAGGTTGACTAGAACATCGATAACATGAAGTTATTTAAGACTACAACAACCTCTCCTTCAAACTTGAAGCAAATTTTGAAAGCTTCCTCAGCTTTTTCCTCTAAGACTCTAACCCTGTCAAGACATTTACAAGCTTCAGAAAAATGTTGGGTGTGGAGCCTGATTATATTGTTTACTTTGTATCACAACATTGGACCCCTATACCTTAAAAGGGGCGGCAACGTCGCCCGTAATTAATCGATGCCGTGGGGGGTCCAGGGGGGGCGACAGTGCTTTTTGGAGCCCCCCCCCTGGCGGGGGTTTTTGGGGGCAGCGCCCCCGAAGCTAAAAAAAGATGTAAAATTGCCTTGTAAAAGTATAGTAATTTCTAGTCAATCTGGGCCGTTCATTAGGCAAATGATCTGATGGTAGAAGTTATGTTTAGATTAGGGTTTTTTTCCCTAGAAGGCAACCCCTTGCTTTTATGAGGGCATTGTATTGCGGCTGTGCAATGTGTGTGTATTCTCGGAGCGAGAAATAGAGAGGGTGACTGTGAGAGAGAACAAAGGATATTACAGTGGATCTGCTATAGGTTTTGTCTCTTCATTTTTCTGGATAATAGAAAGGAAGGACAGGCTGTTCAGGGTGGACGTAGCCCAAACTGGGTGAACCACGTATATCTGTTTCCCTCTAGTTTTATGTGTTTTGTGTGCTTGTATTTTTCCGCATATTTTATGTGTTGCATTGCTCCATAATATATAATTTTCTAACAACTGGTATCAGAGCCGAAGGTATATTTGGTTGATAAACTCGTAGGAAAGAAGGGTTCCTGGTTTGAGTGGGAGAAATGGCGGAAGATGGTAAGTTTAGGGTCGAGAAATTTAACGGCCAAAAATTTCTGCTGTGGAAGATGCAGATGGAAGATTATCTGTATCAGAAAGATCTATACCTACCATTGAGTGGAAAAACAAAGAAGCTGGCGGCCATGACAGACGCGGAATGGAACATTCTCGATAGAAAGGCACTCAGAACAGTATGGTTGTGTCTTGCGGCATCAGTCGCCTTCAATATTTCGAAGGAAACAAAAACAGAGGGTTTGATGCAGACGTTGGAAAAATTATATGAAAAACCATCGGCCTCAAACAAGGTATTTCTTATGAAACAACTATTTAATATGAAGATGTCGGAAGGTGGATCTGTTGCAGACCATTTAAATGAATTTAATACAGTTTCCAGTCAGTTAATTTCTGTAGGGGTAAACTTTGATGATGAAGTTAGAGCGCTGTTATTCTTGTGCTCATTACCAGAAAGCTGGAATGGTTTAGTTATGGCTAACAGTAACTCGTCTTCCGGATCTAGTACTTTAAAAAAGCTGATGACAGCGTTGAAAGCATCCTTAGCGAGGAAATGTGACTTGGCACAGCTCCGTGAGACATATCTAACGTTTTGAGTGCGCAGTACCGCAGTCTTAGGGGAAGAAGAATGGAAAGAGGAAAGAGCTCGGGATATTGCAGTAAATCAAGGAAAGGCAGATCCAAGTCCAGATCGGGGATAGTGTGCTGGAAATGCGGAAAGAAAGGACACCTAAAGAAAGACTGTAGATCTCGGAAGGGAAAATAAGGAGACACACAGCAAGAAAACAATCATGAAGCAAATGTGACAGATGATGTGTTACAAGATGCTTTGATTCTTTCTTTCGAAAATGTTACTGATTCTTGGGTTGTAGATTCAGGGGCTTCATTCCATGCCACACCTGATAAGAAATATTTTCATGACTATGTTCAAGGAGATTTTGGACAAGTTCGTTTGGGTGATGATAAACTCTGTAAAATTGTTGGAATGGGTAAAGTTCTTGTAAAACAACAGAATGGAAACCAATGGCTACTAAAGGAGGTAAGGCATGTTCCAGATCTGAAGAAAAATCTGATTTCAACAGGGCAGTTAGGCAGTGAAGGTTGTGTGACAACTTTGACAGATAAAACTTGGAAGGTCACCAAAGGAGCGCTGGTAATAGAAAAAGGTGAAAAGGTTGGTACATTGTATTTATGCAATGGTATTTCTAACTCTGTTAATTCTTTAACTTCCAAAGGAGCAGATGCATCATTATGGCATCATAGGCTCGGACACATGAGTGAGAAGGGGATGAAGATTCTTCACTCAAGAAATTTGTTGCCAGGTTTGAAGAATGTTGATTTGGATTTCTGTGAAAATTGCATTTATGGAAAACAAAAGAGAGTCAGATTTCTCAGAGTTGGGAAAGAAAAGAAGAGCGAAAAATTGGAGCTTGTGCATACAAATGTATGGGGACCTGCTCAGGTATCATCTCTCAGTGGCTCTCGTTATTATGTTACTTTTATTGATGATGCAACTAGAAAAACATGGATCTATTGTATTCAGAATAAATCTGATGTATTTGATACTTTCAAGAAATGGAAAGCTTTGGTTGAGATTGAGACAGGAAAGAAGTTCAAGTGTCTCAGATCAGAAAATGGAGGTGAATATTGCAGCAAAGAGTTTGATAGGTACTGTTCAGAGCATGGAATTCGTAGAGAGAAGACAGTTCCAAGAACACCACAAGAAAATGGGGTGTCAGAAAGGATGAACAGAACAATCATGGAGCGTGCAAGGTGCATGAGATTGCATGCAGGATTGCCTTTACAATTTTGGGCAGATGCTGTAGATACCGTTGTTTATCTAATAAACAGAGGGCCTTCAAGTTCCTTGGATGGTGGTATTCCAGAGGAAGCATGGACAGGTAAAAAGGTAAACTACTCTTTTTTAAAGCCCTTTGGTTGTGAGGCCTTTGTCCATATTAATAAAGAAAACAGAACAAAGCTTGAGGCAAAATCAAAGAAATGTACCTTTATTGGATATGGTGCTAATGATTTTGATTATCGCTTATATGATTATGAAAATCACAAAATCATTAGGAGCAGAGATGTAATATTCAATGAAAAGGTCTTGTATAAGAATCAGTTGCAGGAAAAGAAACATGAAAAAGAAAGCAAGGAATACACGGTTCTTGATGAGATAACTGAAAAAGTAAAGGTGCCTGAAAATAGTAATAATTAACAACCACAACAGAAACAACCACCACAACAGCAGCAGACACCTCAAACACCTGAAAGTGGTGTTAGAATATCTACCAGGATAAGTAGACCCCCTGAACGATACTCTCCTTCATTATATTATTTATTGATGACTGATTCTGGTGAAATCGAATGTTATGAAGAAGCAATGCAGGTTGAAAGCAGGAAGAAGTGGGATCTAGCCATGGAAGAAGAGATGGACTCCTTAATGCATAACCAGACTTGGGACTTAGTCAAGTTGCCTGCAGGTAAAACTGCATTGCAGAATAAATGGGTTTACAGGCTGAAGGAAGAAGATGGAGGAAAACAGAGGTACAAAGCTAGACTTGTAGTGAAGGGGTTTGCACAGAAGAAAGGTATTGATTTTGATGAAATATTTTCTCCTGTTGTTAAGATGAATTCAATCAGAACTATCTTAAGTCTTGTAGCAGCGGAAGATTTACATCTTGAACAGTTAGATGTAAAGACAACATTTCTCCATGGAGATTTGGAGAAAGAGATATACATGCAGCAACCAGAAGGATATGAGGTAAAAGGGAAAGAAAAATTGGTGTGCAGGTTAAAGAAGAGCTTATATGGCTTAAAATACGCCCCAAGGCAGTGGTATCTAAAATTTGACAGGTTTATGTCTGAACAAGGTTATACTAAATGTCACTCTGATCATTGTGTTTATCTGAAAAGGCAAAATGATGGAAATTATATTATACTGTTATTGTATGTAGATGACATGATTGTTGCAGGGTCTAACATGCAGGAAATAAATGTGCTCAAAAGAAAATTGGAAAATTCATTTGCAATGAAGGATTTGGGAGCTGCAAAACAAATCCTTGGTATGAGGATAACTAGAGACAGGAAAAATCATAAATTAACACTGTCTCAGAATGAGTACATAGAAAAGGTGTTGAAAATATTTAATATGCACAATGCAAAACCAGTTAGTACACCTTTTGCTAGCCATTTCAAACTTAGTAAGGAGATGTGCCCAAGACATGGATTATATGTCTAAAGTTCCATATGCATCAGCAGTTGGAAGCTTAATGTATGCAATGGTCTGCACAAGGCCTGATATTGCACATGCAGTGGGAGTTGTAAGCAGGTACATGAATAATCCAGAAAAAGAACATTGGATGGCAGTAAAATGGATTCTCAGATATTTGAGAGGTACCACAAATCAAGCATTATGCTTTGGTGGTTCAAACATTGCTCTACAGGGATATGTTGATGCAGATATGGCAGGTGACAGAGATAAAAGGAGGAGCACTACAGGATATGTATTTACTGTAGGTGGAACAACTGTCAGTTGGGTTTCAAAAATCCAAAGTGTTGTTGCACTTTCAACAATAGAAGCAGAGTATGTTGCTACTAAATAGGCTAGTAAAGAAATGATTTGGTTACAAAGGTTTGCAAGTATTGGCAAGGCGATGATATGATCACGCTTATACAGTGACAGCTAAAGTTCCATTCATCTGCAAAGGGAATCAACATTTACCTGTGACCAAACACATATCTCTGGCACTACCATACGGTCAAGACAGATGGAGAGTTGGAAGCTGGAAAAAGACACACCAGCGTAATCCCGTTTTGAGTGCTAACAAAAGTTGTAACCAGGGAGAAACTGAGAACATGCTCAGTTTCAATTGGTCTTCAAGGATGACGATGAAGATGAAGAACAGCCAGGTCCAAAGAGGAATCATTGTCCAGCAAATGAAGCAGTGGTGGAGTTGCTACAATCAGTCTCCAAGTGGGAGATTGTTGGGTATGGAGCCTGATTATCTTGTTTACTTTGTATCACAGCTTTGGACCCCAGTCGAAAAGGAAGTGCAACGCCTCACTACATCAATTCTGCAATTTGGGGTCCAGTGGGGGCGAGTAATTTTTGGAGCCCCCCTGGCGTAGGGTTTTCGCGTTCTGGTTACAACATATGTAAAATTGCCTTAAAAGACAATTTCTAGTCAACGGTCGTTCATTAGCAAATGATCCGATCATATAGTTATGTTTAGACTAGGTTTTTCTCATAAGTCATACCTTATGCTTTTACTGGGCAGCATTGCATTGTGGTCGTGCACTGTGTGTATTCCCAGCGAGGAACGAAAGGAGACCGAGAGAGAATGTGAGGATATTATAGCGTATCCGTTGAGGGAGTTTCATTTTTTGGCCGGATAACAGAACAAGGACCGTCGTTCGTGACGTAGCTTCAAACCCAGAACCATGTATATCTGTGTCTCTCTGGTTTTATGTGTTTTGTGTGCTTGTATTTTTCCGCATATTTTATGTGTTGCATTGCTCCATAATATATAATTTTCTAACAAAAAACAAATTATTTTCTCCAGGTTGTTGAGCTGAGGAATGTATACCCCCTCATCAGGATATTGTATTTCCCATTGAATGATGTCATCTAACATATTTAGAATATTCTCCAATTCTTCCTTGATAGGCCACATCCTCTTTATATAATCATCAAACTTAGGAGTTTTATCTTTGATGCCCTAAATTCTCTTTTATAATTATTTCTGAACCACACTCAGTTCCTCTTGGATCTCAAGTGATTTCCCTTTGAACTCTTTAACTAAGTATAGCTCACCTTGTTGCTGGAATTATATCTCTATAATTCTTTTATTAGCAATACTGAGTTCCAATTGACCATCATAGACCCTCTCTTCATCTTGGAAAAAATATCAGTTGTTGCTTGAGCCATGGTAATATAGGTAGTTGCAGTCATATCTAGATTAGCTGTTGTTTCATGAATGAGAACCTCCTTAGTGAAAATCGCTCTCCCAACCTTATCATTTTTGGAAAATCTCCTGCTGACTTTGTTCTTCTTGTATTCATAATTTAATTTTTTCAATACCACTACTAGGTTAGCCATGGTCATGGGGAAAAATTGTTCCTTCTCCATTTCTTCAATCTGACATGGTTCCACTGGAGACTAAGGAGTGGGGCTTATCTTTAGAGATGATGGAATGCCATGGCGTTCAATCCTTTTATCTTTCCACATATCTTATTCCTTATTCTTTTGGAGTTCTTCATCTCTTTTCCTCTGAAGCTCTTCCTCACTTTTCCTTTGTTTTTCCTGCTGCTTGACTCTTTTTTCAGTTTCCAAATCCAATTGTTTCACTAGATCATCTTGTTCTTCTTTCCTTCTCTCTTCTTCCGCCTCCTTCGATGCTTTCTCTTCTTCAATCCTCCGCTTGAGTCTATCTGCTTCTTTCTCTAATGGTTCCTTCATCTCCTTCACCTATTCCAACGCCCTATGGAGATTTTCAACTTCTTCTTGGACGCTTAAAATAGGTGAAGCATGGGTATGTTCGACCTTCTTCTAAGGTCCTTGACTTAGCTTTTCTTTAACCTCATATGGATAAATAAGTATCTTGAATATTTCCTCATCAATATCCCTCTCATGAGTATAAGACTACATCTGGTTGATAACAACACAATGACTAATAATCACAGCTTCAGGATCATATCTCCTGAATATTATCTCTCCAAAATGGTATGATTCAATTTAATTGGCCTCTTTCATGGCTTGGCTGGTGCCATCAACTCTATAGTATATGATATTGATAGGTAACTTGGGCCATATTGACCCCTTTTCCCTCTTAAGAGTACCTATGACTCGATGATAAAATTTATGATATAATATTACCAACCGAACCACTCTTTCCGGAGCATATAAAGGTAGCAGACGAGGAGATATAAATGCACCATATGGCATAAAATCTGATGTAGAATCCTAGTTCATGCAAATACCAGTCTGCAATGCCTCCTATGACTGTCTGTTCTTGTTTCGAGAGGCATGGACACTCTTTCTAAAATAAAAAAGAGTACACTGGAGCAATAAAATAGTTGCATATTCTTGTCATCTCTAATTTATGATTGTAATCCCATAAGAGATTATATTAAACATGCAATGGAGGAAAATACTTGGACCATTTCCATTCTAGTTCCGGAAATTCATTTTCTGAATAGATGGAGTCCAAAAGGTAGTTGGAAATAAAGAAAATAGTAGGCTTGGCACTCTTCACTTCCTTGAAAGCTTTATATAATGAAGGGGACATGATTTCACTCTAATTGAATGCTGGCCCATGAGTACAAATTTAATTCACCATAGGTTCCCATGATTAATGAAACATGGTTCCATCCTTTTCTCCATATTGTTTGATCAACAACGACATGACTATTATGAAATGATGCTTCAATCTAGCAGTTGGATACACCTTTGATATCCTCGTCTTAAAGCTTTTAGCATAAAACCACCATTTTTTAGTAGCATTCTAGGAGGTACCTCATCCATAGCCCTTTTCACCCATTCCTCAGATAGACTTACTTTAGTATCTGGGAGGAACTTTCTTGAGAATATGTTGAAGGTCTGGTAACCTCCAACTGGGCTCTGGTGTTGGTTTATGATCCATCTATTGGTGAAGCAACCATAGTAGTAATAAAACTCACCAATACCACCCATCCTTATTAATATAAGACAAATTTAAATTCCACCAAAGAGTGAGCACAAAAAAATATTGTATCACATCTAGGAACCCCCTTGATGACCCCCAAAATGAGGAGCATAAAGACTAAGGAAATGCGTAATGAGAAACAAATTTGATTGATGCGCAAAAATTTTGAATGAATCTTCACAAGAAGAGGAATTATTCAAGGAAAAGGAAGTATGATTCATATGATGTTGATACTAGAAAGGAAGAGGGTATGACTGCGTATCTTGAGGGTACTATGCTGCGAAATCCATGCATTGCAAAGAGTGGATTTCGATGCATTGGTTTTGGCACAAAATTTTTTACTTCAATCAAATGGTGGCATGGAAGTGGAACATGGATGGGGTTAGGGTTCCAACGATTGAGCTAGATTATTCATGGATTGAAATCCATTCAATTAGTAGGTAATCAGGTCAATTTGTTTGCCTGTATATTGGATTTGGTATGGAGATTTTGTCTAAGTGGTTTATACCATCCCTAGGCATGGAAATTAGTCAATGATGAGTTGAAAGAACAAAGTGAGTAGAGATTCACCCCTGCTTGATAGTAACATATCAAGATTGGTTAGGATGTTTCTCACACCCCCGATTGAGCGCAGGAGCATCAGCTGGACCATCCAAATTTGTCTATTCTAGTGTCTCTGAAAAGAACTGTGTTGAATTAGGAAAGAACTCTGTTGGCTGGGCTATTAGCTAGCCTTCTCCAGCCCACACTAGCCATCCTATTGAACCCCCTCTAGGAGGCAATAATGATTCTTTCTTGTAATCATACATTTTGATATGCATCATGTTATGTATTTAATACTAGATAATCCCTTTAGATATCATGATTGAATAAACCAACTTCTAGAAAAGCACTTGAAAATTGAAATCCCATTAATATATTTTTTTTTTGGTTGATAGTTGCTTATCATAGTCCCATCTAACAATTCTGTTAAGCTAAGATAAACTAGATCAGAAGTTATGCCATATAAGCATACATGCTACTCCTTTCAACTTATTATATACATATACCATATTATCCTAATACAGAACCATGTGCTCCATGACACTGAATTTGTTTGCACTAGCTTAATCAATCTCTAATCCTAATTGTATTCATATTTTTCTAGTGACTGCCATTCTTTTTTTCTCCAACACAGTTGAAGAATGCAAGAAAAGAAATGGCTTTAGTGTAGGCCACCCATTATTTTGTTGTTTTTGTTGTCAAAATATGTCTTATATTTACATAAAAATATTTACAAACAACAAATCAAAAGGTGGAAACATATATAAAATGGAGCTTATATTAGTATCCTCTTCTGTAAGACTAGAAATCGGTTGTGCTCTACATCTTCTCAGAAGATACACAAGATGCAGATTCATAATTTTATTCAAGTTGCAAGGAAATATTGGAAATGGATTTAGATATTATAGACTCGGATCTACTAGGACTCATGTTTGTAACCGAAGTTGAAGAAATGGGTTCCCAAAAGGTCATGGAACTTTGTCAAGGAGGTAGGGACTTGGTTGTAAATACTAAATAGTTTGAATTAAAATTGATATGTTAAGATTTTGTTTCAATGTCATTTTGTGACCCTAGTTGTAGAGTAAGTTAAATGCTTTTCCTAGGATTTTTTTAATTTGCTTGGGAATTCAACACTAAAATTTCCTCTCGCTTTATAACTTGAATATCTAGATCTAATGTTTTATGGGAAGGGTCAATATTTATGTGTACATGATTGGAAAGACCATATGGAGTATCACGAATACATTGAAGTCAATGATTAACTTATTTGGTTTTGGTAGGTATTATCACTTTTTCTTTTATTTTTCATTTCTAATGTAAGTGAAAATCCATGGATGCCCTATGTATCTACAAGGGGAACTTCATTTTACTTTGATGGAAATATTGGGATTCCAATCTTCCATTTTGATTAGATTGTTGTCATTAATATCTTGGAATAGATTTTGATTCTTTGCTTTTTTGTATGCCATAATTTCGTTGTGTGTTATAATATTTTATGAAATATATCATTAATTTGACTTGGAGCTAGTGGTACCTATAATATTGTGCTAATTAGGTGCCCACATTCTACCTACTCTTTTGGTTGCAATTTTACTTCTATTTGGACATGGTTGTTTGTGTTCCTCCATTGTTGTCTCATTATTTTCTTAATGCTGGGTTTTTCATCCTTGGGATAAACTTCTTGTACGCCTAGGTTTTGATATGTTGTTATTGCATTTATGGTGATTAGTTTACTAGTTTTCTAGTTCACTTCAATGGTTATTTATTTCTCATCTTCGTGGGGCCTCTTGCCCACACACCCCACCTTTTTATATGGGCTTCTGATGATGGGTATAATCTCTATCTTGACCTATTTTGTCTTTAGGGAATATCAATATAAATTTTAATTTCATTTTTTCCATGGTTTGGTAGCTCACATTGGCCATGTATGTAACAGGGAACAATCTTGGTGATTTGGGCATGGTCCAAATTGTCATCTCTCTCAACATAACAAATTGTAGAAGTCAATAAGATTTATTTATCTTAATTATTAGGAAATAAAATTATTGTGTTTACCTTTTATTTTTTACATATTTTCCATAAATTACCACTAATTATTTAAAATAATTTATTTTTATTTACATAATTTATAAATTTTAATTAAAAATAATTAGTTCAATACCATAATATCCCCTCCCTAGTTTAATCCATTGTATATTAAGAATCTTAATTTAAATTGAAAGAAATGTTTTTAAAGCTCCACTTTTACCCACTTTAAAAAAAAAAGAAAAAAAAAGAAAAGAAAAAAAGAGAGAGTTTTAGGCGGGAACATAACAAAGATTTAATTTTGCTAGAGGAGTTTATAAAAACCCTCTTCTAGGATGTTTTGTCCCTAATAATGCACCTCATGAGTGCAGAAAATGAGGAGAGAGGTCAGAAAGAGGCGATAAATATCTGCAAGCAGATTCCCCTGGATGCTCTGGCCCTAAAGCTTGTTCATGGACAATGGTTGTGCTTCTCAGGAAGAAGATCACACGGATTGGCACTACCCACACACACCACCATCAAGGTCCACCTACTAGTTTGAGTTCAATTCCATCAATAAGGTATTCTTCCCATTTATTTCTTTGCCATTATACAGTGTAGTTAGAATATTGTTTGAAGAAATAGAATAGAAACTGAGATTAAATCACCTTTGGATACATCATTGAGGGTCTATTCCAACCCAACCACCTATACAAACCCTCTATCTTCACCCGATCAAGATTCCATTGTAACAGAAAAAGCAGAAAATTGCCCTCTTCCATGATATCATAGTTGACTTAGTCGGTCTAGTACAAGCGACTCCACTAGTAGTACCCCATTCTAGAATTTAACTTTGATGAATGAAGGGGGATTAGGAAGCCGTAGCAGGAGAGAGAAGATACAAAACCATGGTTTTCGTGAAAGCCCATTTGATGTATGGCTCGCAGTGATGCAGATGTATGGAAAATCTTTTTAGATGTAGAAAGAGATGTGTACTTTGACAAATTGCAAGGATTCGACGAAATTATCACTACCAAATTTGCATTAAAATTGGAGGGAAATCACTCCAGAGTGCGGGGTTTGGATATTTATACCATAGAGGAAGCCATCATAGTTGTCAGTGGATTACCACAGTAAGGGCACTGAAATGGTTCTCTCAGAAATCCCTTTTGCCAGGATTCCTAGAATTGTTTTTACAAGCTAGGGAAACAACAATTCAGAAGGGAAGGGGATATGATCGTAAGTCCCTGCCATATTCATTGGGCGAGGTGGAATATTTTGTGATAAGGTAAATAATGTGCAAAGGGCGACTTGCTAATTTGTTTAAATACCACTTCAAGATTCTGGTCCATCTTTGGTTTCGGCAGAAACAAATCTATTCGTTGGATATGCCTTTCTTCCTATGGAAGAGTCTTCAGCTAATGGAATAATCCACCTGCTGCTCGCGGCAGGTATTAGAAATCCTCACAAATCATGGGTTGGTCCAGTTATTGGTAATGCATGCTCTTGATCAAATTCTTGTGCCTTGGTCCCAATTCGTTGAATTATCAGAAGAAGAACTTGAGGCTTTGATATCTGCAAGGGAGGAGGACAAAGGAGAAGAGATGGAAGTAGAAGAGACCACAATTGATGCTATTAAACAAGAACCATCATTTCCTGTTGGTTCATTAGGGATGGAGGCAATGAAAATAGAAGAATCCACAGTTCATGTTGCTCCACAAGAACTAGCATCGCCTATCGATTTAGTAGGAATGGAGGCAATGGAAACAAAAGAAGCCACAATCGATGCTACCCCACAAGAACCAACATAGCTTGTCAGTTTAGTGGGAACAGAAGCAATGGAGATAGAAAATGTAGTCTAAACTATTCCACAAGAACCAACATCGACTGACAATTCAAAGAGAGGATAGTCATGAGTCAGAGGATCAATAGGTGGTGCTGTTACACAAGAACCAACACCACCCATTCAAATACATCAGGAGTCCATAGGGGAATGTGCAAGTGGTGTTGTTACACAAGAACCAACACCACCTGTCCAAGAAAATTAAGGATCTGAAGCAAGAATCGCAAGTGGTAATTTCACACAAGAATCACCACCTCTAGCTCAAAAGAACCATGAATTTGTAGAAGGAATAGGCCCTACAGTTGACACTGCTCCATAAGAACCAATGTTGACTTCTGGACAAGGAGACAATTTGAAAGGAAGTTTGGTTCAATCAATGAACACAAGGGATGAAAAGGGAGAACCCGAAGCAACATGCATAGTCAGAGTGAGGATTGAAGAAGATATTCCTCATTCCCTGTTTCCTACAAATTTACCAAAAGGGGCAAATAAATTTTGTTCCCCTTGATGCTTGGTGGAAGAAAAATATCTTCCTCAAATTTTAGAATTCGTTGGAATAGTTTTCGGTACAATGGATGATATGACTACTCAGGAGCCAGTACTCGCTAGTACACAAATAGAGAAAAAAGGAAGCATAAAGGTTAGCATTGATACGCAAGAACCTGTGCCGACCAAAGATCGATTCAAAGAAATAATAGAAAATACCACCCCTCCAGGGCCACCAGAAGAAAATAATATTGCTGAAACTAATATGCAAGGGTCAAAAATAATTCTTGGACAATTAAGGGATGGCCCTGCGACAAAACAAATGAAAGGGAAGGATGCCGAGGATGATACATCGTTGACCATAGTGATTCTAGAGCCAAAAAAGGGAAATGAAGAGGTCGTAAGACCTAAATAAGGGAATGAATAGGTCGTAAGACCTGAAAAATTAAATGAAGGGGTCACTCCCCAAATGGAGGAACAAATCAAAGAATTTAGGGTAAAGGAGGAGTCGATCGACATGTTTGTTGACAATAATCCACCAAATTATCCCACACCAGCTACAGGACCAACAGAGGAAGTCATTGTCAAACAAAAAATAATAAAAAAATGTGAAAAATGGAGACCCCCTCTTAAAGAAAGGTACCAACTCCAATTTATTGAAGTCATGCAATTAAAAATAGAAAATCATAAATTGGGAAAAAGGGTACTACGCTTACATAAGAAATCAAGGAGATATAAGAAAAAGGTTACAAAATCTAGGGCCAGAGCCATCTCATCAGCAGTTAAGACAAAGGAAAATTCTACAATTTCTACCGCTACAAAAAACGAGCCCATTGAGTAATTATTTGAGCCCAAGAATTATTTTTAGCTGCAGAAATTAAGAAATGATAGGTTGTTGTGTCTTGTCTCCAATAAGGGACCCACTTTTAAAACCCACTAGGAATAAGTGAAATAGACTCACGAATAGGATGTGAAAACTATTACTGGTTACATAGACTAGATGGACAAAGAGAAGAAAAAGTGGGAGAAACAACAAAATAAGATCGAGGGCTTGGAGGAGTATATGCAAATACTGAAGGTCGATAAAGAATAAATTTTCACTTTGGCACAATAGGTAATGGCTTGTGGACCCCCTACTCACAAATATGCTCTATTTCTTCAAGAACAATATCTTTTATTTTGTCTGGAAAGTATTCATCATGAGGTCAGCCCCGAGATAGAATACCCTATACATTTTTTATGCATCTTAAGAATTCATGATTTTTTGAATCAACGCTTGATGTGCGAATTGTATATTCATGATTAATTCCATAGTAACGATTAGAAATTCAATCCACTTCCGTTTGTGGGATATTTTAAATTAAGAGCCTTTAATTCCTATACAATCAATTTGGTTAAATGGAAGAAAGCCTTTGACAAATTTGAAGAAAATCAAGCCACTAAGTCACTTGTCCTTCAAAGGGAAAATGGTCAGTTTGTAAATATTTACAATAAGCATGCCACCTTTTTAAAGCTTGAGGGACGCAAGGCACATATGTTGGCAACCTAAAAATGGTGGAATAATTTGTGTACAAAATAGGTGGTCACGTGTCAAGATGAGGCTCAAGACAACTGCCAGAAAAGATGGATGTTAGCATCGTTAGCTGTCAGAATCTAGGAACCATTTGGGGCTCCTAATTTTTCATGGGCATTATAAAGGTTGCCATGTTATGTTTCCTGTATACACACTTGTGGGGTCCGGTGGATGGGTTTGAGGTTCTAGTTTCCCATTATCTGGTTGCCAACGGATCAGTACGCTCCAAGATACAATGTGAAAAATGATTGGTGGAATGAAGTCTTTATGAAAAATAGGTATAAACCTCCATGAACATAAATGGTTGGGAAGTAAAATCTTGTTCAACCTCACACTTATCATAGCCGCTATAACTCAGACTTGCGTAGGCGACGAGCTGCATGAGAACATGCAAAAATACTAGTTGGGGGGAGATGTTGGGAGATAAACTTGCACATATTTACCTACATTTTTATCCTATTTCCTTTCCTCATTTGTATCATTAAAAATAAATTTATGTCCTAAAGTGAAAATTTATACCCCTTGTCATGTATTTATGGATTATTTAGTCAATGAATCATAGGCTGTAATATCCCCAAATTGGGATTGCACAGCAAGCCTGCTAAAATAACGCACTCTTGAGAATTCAGTGTACTGAAATGATTTTTCAGCTCCTGGATCCCTTATATCAGCTCATCTAATATCTAAATCCGAAAGGAGGGAAAAAACAAATCAAACTAGGTGGGTTAAACAGATCTCCCACAACCTAGTCTAGCTGAAAAACACCCAAAGAGAGGGGCTGCAGCTATATGCAAGGACTGCTTCAGGAATAACGCAGTTTATCAATTTACAAGTGTGAGACCAACATGGAGGTTCATATTTCAGCTATACATCAGAAAATTAGATCTACAATGCAGCTTATAAAATGTATAACGGATATAGAAAGAATGTACAAGACAAAAGCCTCAAAATGAGCTTGTACAACAACATGAAATGGCAGAATAATATTGATAGCGTTATTTTCATTGTTGAAGCATGCAGTAGATTACAACTCAGATCTAGAGCAGATATGTACACAAAATGATAGATCTATTTCAGATCTGTGTACAAGATAGGCTCCTTTATACACTCCCCTTGGGGATCTCAGCAAAACATGAACAACAGTGAGTAGATTTGAGATCTAAGTCACAGATCTGCAGAAGTATTCAGAAAATTCTGAATCATAACATATGCAACAGATCAGATCTGAACTAACATGGATTGGTTGGCCAATCCATGGATCAACACAATGAAAGGAAGAACCCAATCACTAGAGATCTCTCCTATAAAATGATGACAAGTCTCCCTGCAACTATGCTCTTGCAAATAACATAGTCATGGAAGAGGGACTACGCTGTAGGCTCTGAGGATGCTTTGGCCTGCTCCCAATGTGTGGGTATGAAGCTCAAAGGGTCTAGAACAGACTTATCAAAGGGATATATGACTTTACCAGTGAGAAGGAGTGCTAGAACTGCATAGATATGAAAATTTATATTCTCCACTTGCTGCAGCTCACATGGACAACCCAATCCTAAACAGGACTATGATGTAGATGCAAGATGTGGCTTGGCCAAATGCCAGATAGTGGACTAGATAAACAAGGCTCCTCCAAGAGCTGCTCAAGTAAGGAGGTGGGAATCCTAAACAGGAAAACCCAAAGAGGAGTGTCTAAACAGACAATACCTTCAGAAAACAATATCATCAACAAAACCCTTTTTCCTGCTATCCTCCTCCTTCTTTTATAAGATGAAAACCTTTTCAAACCCTAAACCACTTCAATGAGTTAGCTACTTTGATATGTGGAGCCTCCATCTAAAACTGTGTTGTGTATCCATGAGGTTCATTGCACCTAGACTGCGCTGTTGATTTGGTCAAGGTTGACCCAATCTCATGATTCAAACCCATTCACACCTGCAAGAGTTTATTTACATGGCCTAGATAAGTCTCTGTTTACATAGGCATTGATTTATTCATTGTTTCCAGAGTTTTACATGTCCTCCTTTATTCATTTATTCATGAAACAGAAAATAAAGAAAAAATGCATATTCCTCTTAGCTGAAGCTAAGTAGGAATATTACATAGTCATGGGGATGATTAATAAAGAGGCTTGCTAATTTCATTATTCTTGCATATTTGGAGGTCGAATGACCAAGTTCCTAATTCCAGGGAAATGAATCGAGCTGGAGACACTATCTTGGGACAACGCTGCAACAGTGGAATAGCTTCAGATTCATTCATCTGCTATATTTTGCATTCAGTTTTGTCTATGATAACCATTATATCAATGTAGGAAAACAAATGTCGTAATTTTGTGAGCTGTTAATGTGATAATTTGTATAAGGGAGGTTACAGAGCTGTGGAGCAGAGGGTAGCTTACGAGAGAATTGAGAATCTATAACAATACTTTTTTAAGTTAATGCAATTCATATTTCTGATATTTTCTTGAGTTTCTAATTATATCACAACCCTAATCAAGGAGTTGGGCCCACCCTCCTGACCAGGTGCCGTTGAGTTAATGTGTGTCATTAGTTTCCTTTACTGCATTGTGTATTTCCTTTATTCACTATGACATTTTCATGTGATTGTTATGAATCTTAATGTCGTGAATCTAGTTACTATTTAACAATTGATCGCTGCTATCATTTCATTGCCGTTACAGTGGTTTGTTGTTTTGCATAGTTTATTGAATTCACGATTGATACAAAATTGTGTAATTGTCATTTGCATATATTTTTCATGTTAGCCTTGCAATAAACAAACACATCCTGGATTGATAATTAATGTGGGAAAGGGTTGAATAATATCATTCACACTTGGACACCAACAATCTCCACAAAATATTTATTTGCAGTTGTTCTTGCACACTTTTTGACTTAGAGTTATTATTGACAACTTGTAAGAAAATTGTCATGATAAAAAAGAGTTCATATTTATTTTATATTGTAAATTTATGTCACTTAGGGAATATATATCGATGATATTAAAGAAGGATCAAAGTGCAGAGTAATTGGACGATATGGTTTTGGAATTTTGAGATTTATCTTCAATTGTTATTTGTTGAGAGTGTCTTGTATAATAAATTTCACACAGGAAATAGTACCATGGGTTGATTATATAGGGAACTAAGAAATTTGTAGTGAAACAACATTAAGAACATTTTGATTGAGAGATTATTTTTAAGTACAAAGCAATAATGACTAGCAAAGGAAGGAAATAAGCTATTTTCACTGATACAAGTAACTTATTTTATCATATTGATACAAAATTTCATTGGCTAACTACGCATGAGTGGTATGTGAATTTTCCAATGGAAGGGAAGAAAAGCAATAAGATTTGGACTAGCTGATTGGTGAACGCTGCATGTGTTCTAAAATTCTTTTATTTTAGAGGAATTGTTTATTTGTGCACAAATAATTTTGATTTAAGAAAAAGAACAATTATGCTAGTAGCAAAGAAGATTCCCTTGAATCCTAAGGCATTTAGATGGATATTTAAGCTAACACAACTGAATAAGTGCTTAAAATGGTTGGAAGAAAATAGTTTCCTAAAGTCTCAAGCATGAAGGGTTAACATTATTCAAGAATTCATTTCCCAAATTTCTAAAGTTCCTTCTCATTTTTCCTTGGTATATATTTCTTTGTTTACACAACCATTTAGGAATTCTATTGGATATTTTCCAATGTGATGGGCCGAGAAACTATAATTTATGCTTTATCACTCATAAAAAATATATTTATATTCGATTAGGATGATGTCATTTCCATTGAATTATATTTTTAATTAGTCAATTTATATAGGATAAATAGATTCTTTATGTTGGCATACTTGATAAAAACCCTCGTCTCCAGACATGTCTTTCAAGACTTGGCCTTATATAATCCTAAATTTTATCTCAACCAAGAACCAATGCAGCTATACTATCCCATATTATGGAAGCAAAAAGATTCTTTATATTTTTTTGTAATCCAATATGTCTTTGTAAAGGAAGTGAATAACATGATAACTGGATAAGAGCCCCATCGAATATATGTGCAGGCCCAAGTTTTCATTTGGAGAAACAGGGTGCATGAAGAAATATAAAGTAATATGGTACTACAAATTTATGGATTTGAAGGTAATCCATTGTTGTTGCCAATTTTTTTTATAGATAGGTATTTTGTTGCTGAAGTATACAAGCAATACCATAACTAGCTAGTTAAATTTGAACACAAAAAGAAAAAAACTATTTATTTATCTACTGTTTATTATTAGAGAAGTCACTATGAAGAATGTGGATCACATTGTGGAGCTCACAGAGTATTTATATTCTTTTAAATTTAGTGAAGTTGAAGCCCTTGAAGCATTTGATCCAAAAGGCCTATTTAGTGCACAAACAGATATTGTTAGGTATGAGAAATTGTTTCCAAAATTACAAAGAAAAGCAAGGAGAGGCAGAGTGAACCAACAAGAAAACAAGAGATGGTAATAGATACTGATGAAATTTATGAAGAAGGAAGCATCACCATAGAAGCAAATTATAGGCACATTAGGGGAATTTTGAGGTCTAAAATGGGCCTCCTAAGGAAATAATAAAATAATAGCTAAACCAATAAAATAATATTTATTAATTTGAAATTCACTTTTTGCACCACAATCCATGTAACCATAGTTAAATTCAATTCAAAAGTTGTACCAAAATAGAATTAATAAAATTTTTTTATTGATGTGACTATAAATAAGAATGAGCTTTTCAAGAAAAATTCATTATCATTGAACAACTAATGCATTTTTCCTTTGTACTTAAATAACTTAAAATAAAATATAAATATAATGTATAAATTCTTAATTATTATATGCTATTAATTAAAATTTATATTATTTAAATTGTATAATAACATATAATTAATATACTATATAAAAATAATATAATATAATATAATATAATAAATGTATAAGGATATGCATTGTTTCTTTCAAGAAATATGAAATGACAATAATATATTTTTATCCAAAAAGTGTGAAATGACATTTATTATGAGTACTTTACTTTGACTTTAAAAATACTTAGAGCACTACCATGGTTAACCATGATTTTTCATCCACCATTTAGAATGTGACAAGTAAGTACCTTTAACTCAATCAATGCCACCTCAACTATTAGGGATGATATCATCCCCTAAAATGTGATTGGTTCTCATAAAGTGAATTTTGATTGTACATTTTCCTTAGGAGGCCCATTTTAGACCTCAAATTCCCCTAATGGAGGCACAAATACTACCCAACAATTTCCATCTTGCAAACTCGATACTGCTCCGAGTTCATGTTCCATTCAAAGGAAGATAAAAGATATTACAAGTGGAAAACTTGTTCATGGTGAGCTATTAGGTAGCAGAAATGACAAAGAGCCTCCTTGGAGATTCTCTCTAGAAAGAGTGCACACAAATGAATCAACTAAACCCAAAAGGCCCCCCAAAATAGGAAGCATTAAAGAAGATATGGATGAGGAAGTTGATAATGTTATACCACATGATTGGGTTAGTTCTTGTTTAGTAGAAAATCAGAAATAATGGAGTAAATTTATGAAGAAATCACTATTTTCAATGACCTCCTTGTCAGATTGAAAAATCCAAACTATGTCAAGGGTAGTAAATAATTGAGAATTGAAAAAGCAAAGGTTTGTAACAAAAAGGTTGTTGATAAAAAAAAAATGGATGTTGATTTTTCTAGAGTTGGAGCCATGGGGCTCATGAAATGCATCAAGCTACTAGTGACATACTTGGCGAATTTATTAGCGAACAAGAAGTAGAAAACTTGAGACTGAAAGTAAGAATAAAAGAGCTAGAAGATGCTCTAAATCCAAGACCTTTGTTAACAACTCCACTGTAAATATAGACACCAACATTGGAAATTTGTATCACTAGTACAACCCATAGATTCAATTAACCCGTAAAACTATTTAATTTAGTGAAATCATATATTATCAGTAATATATTTGAAATATTAGAAATGATTGAACATGAATGGAAAGAAACCTCTGATTTGTGGCATTTAGTACAAAGAATTAAGTCATTTTTCGAGTAGGTTAAAAGTGATTTAGAGGGACACAAACATTTTGTAGACAATGAATTACTTAATTTTAGTTAGAATCTTGGTTTACTCTTTTATATATAGAGAATAATCAAGGACTCCTGAATGCTAATAGAAAGAAGCAAGTCAAATATGGATGGCTCGAGATAATTAAAACATTAGAGAAAATTATTTCTAAATGTGAAAAAATATTGAGTAGAAGAGTTGATGTCTATGTCAAGGTGATATAAATTATTCAGGATCTAAACGGTCCATGCATCACATGTGGCTCTAAATTATTTTTGAAAGACATGCTAATGAATAAATTTGAGAAGCCAAAATAGTAAAAGAAAGAAAAGTTCGACAGTAGAATTGATTTTACTATGGAGTAAATTATCAAATGGTTAATTATTTTTGTTAGTGTTAATGAACATATCTCTTTCATGATTGCACAATTTCAGGAAGAGGCTAAGGAAATAGAGGAGGAGATATTCAATGAACATGTCAAACGTGATATTACAATCTCTTTGATGAAATATTTCATTCAATCCAAAATAAATAAATTATGTCAAGAAATCATGAATCCTAAAGACAACCAACAATCAAACAATCACGGTCTATGATTTCACATATTTTTAGTGTTATTAAATTGTGGAACATTCATTTTCATGTTTACTAGTGTTTAATTATTTAATTTTGTCGGATATGTTATCATGAACTAAGCTAATTCCTAGAGTCACTTTCTTATTTTTCCTTGGAGGTGCATTTTTAATATTATGGTTCATAGGAGCCCAATCCTAGTCCCCATTGGGATGAGTGGATTTAATTTTGTGATCAAGTATCCATATTTTGATAAGTTCTTTAGGCATCACACATTATTCTCTGCAACAAAAAAAATTGAAATGGTTTAATATCTAATTGTAAGTTCAGTTACATAACACCTTCTATCGACACATGCCTCCTTTATCTAGATACCTTTGTTTCAGAATTAAATTATGATTTATTAAATGTATTTAATTTATTATAGAGCAATTATTGCTATGTTTTTGGAATGCAGGGGAAAATAGTTAAAGTGAGAAGATGATAGATCGACATAGTGAATGCGTTGTTGAGTTGAGGTATTGGAATATTCTCATTATCGAGATAAGAAACCTTCGATATAATTTTTTTGAGCATATTGATTTTTGGTGTTGTCTAAAAATATTAATTGAACATAAGTTTTAAATGATTTTCTTTTATATTTTATATTATATCTAATGTCCTATAATTGATTACAATGAAAATGAATTTCTGACTACTTTGTTCCAATTCTATGACTATTTACCGATTTTGTGAAGAATTTTAAGATAATATTTTGTATAAGATCTTGTATAGGGTTTGAATTCCATATAATTTTCCAAAACATGAATTGGACATAAGTTTTGAGGATATTATTTGAGGTTTTATATAATATATAATGTTCCATAATTGATCACAATGAAAATGAACATTCAAAAATAGTTTTGGATCTTAGATATTTGTTCATTTGTAGTATTTATTTTAATCATAGCTATGATTGGAATTTGTGTCTAGATACAATTCTTACTATTTTAAACTTGTTCGAGAATTATCAAGGACAAAGACTAATTACCTTGTTCTAATTCTATGTCTATTCACCAATTTTGTGGAAAATTCTGTGATAATGTTTTGCATAAGTTTTTGAGGATATGATTTGAGATTTTGTATTATGTATAATGTTATTTTATTAATCTAAATAAAAATAAACATTCCACAATAGTGTTGGTTCTATGATATATGTTTTATTCTAAGGAAATATCTAGGCAAATTCACTCGAAAGGATCACATCCCACCATCTTATTAGCATAACCCAAGGGCGTTGAGGAGAATTGACCCTGTGACTTCCAATTAGGGAGGTGCTTTAGCAATGTGATCTCAACCAATTGAACTAACCCTTGGGGACGGTTATTAGATATCTATAACATTTGTAGTATTTATTTCAAACCTAGATTTGATGATTGACATTTTAATCTAGATATAATTATTGTTACTATAATTGTGTTGGTTACTGTTCAAGAATTTTGAAGCATAATGATTGATTACTCTATCATAATTCTATATATTTCATCAATTTTGTGACGGGTTTCGAGGATATGATTTGAAATTTTATAATAAATATAATGTTATTGTATTGATCTAAATGATCTAAATTTACGTAATTAAGTAAAATTTTAGATTTATGTTTGTGTTGCATGCATCAATTAGGTGTAAGAATAAATTCCTATATGGTTCTACAATTGCAGAATAGGTAAAATGATGTCTATTCCTTTAAGTTGGCACATTATTTACCTAAATACGTTGTTGATTTTCACATAGACTTTAGCTTGTAACATGACTTGCTTCGACATAGTCATTGTACCGACACATTATTGTGTGGCACAATTCTTTCCCTACGCTACTCATACTCACTTGTACATATCCACACATATTCTCATTTTCAAACACTTCTTTGACACAAAAATATCCTATTATACACTTGTTCTACATATTTAAAAGTTCTTCACTTCCATACACATTCTCCCTTTCACACATTATCTTCATGCACAACACTTTTACAGAAATCGATTATGAATTGATTATCTCCATATTGGTTCCAACTTCTACAAAGCTATGAAACTTGCATTTTTTCCTTGACACATGCAATATGCATTTTTTTCATATGTACTTTAGCTCTACACACATATTGTTTTGATATTATTTAATTCATATATGACTTAGCTTCACACTTGTTTTATTTCACACATCCCTTACTTGAAAAACGACTACAATAATATTTTCATTTTTCAAGGGGCAGGATACTCTTTGGGAAGTTGGGTCAATAATAGAATGCATCTGTGTAAAATATTTAGTTTAATTCCAAATAAATACATCGATGTAAATTTTCCCCTCCACACATTCTTTAACTCATACATGCCTTAGCTCTGCACATGCCTTATTGAACACATCCCTTACTTTCACCAATATTAGTGTTAATAATATTTTTTCTAGTGGATGCACATGCAACATAGGCCCATAGGGATCAACAAATGAACACACATATTATTATTCACTTTGTATATATATAAATGGAATTGGAAATATATATACTTCCATCTGTAGGCATTTTTACCTCCACATAATCATTTCATACATATTTATGTCATGTTTTTTTTTCCCATGTTCGATTTTATATAATGCAATAAGTGTTCTATTGAAGCTAAAAATATCCCTTCCGCATGTCCCTCCTAAGGAATATACTCATTCTGCACAACAAATAAAATTTTTATGATTAAAACTTCTAATTAGTATAACGCATAAACGTTGATGTAAATAATTGTTACATATATCCTTTGACTTGGTATACTATATTTAATCATGAAGTGTTCGATAAATATGATATATTTCTCAAGTCGTGGAAAAATATCCAAAGAAAAAAATTGTTAGTGCATAAAATATCTATTATATTTGATTATCCTCATAACGATTAAAGTCGTTGGGTGGAAAACTTACTTTTTCATACTCGAATATACAGATTCATGAACTTGACAATATTTTTACTATTGTATTCTTTAGTGCAGAATATGTTTCATTATCACATTCAAGAATAATAAGAAACATGCTCACTTTATATTCTTGGCCCTCGTGAATAAATCGTTTTTCTTAAAAAAGTAAAAATAAAATAAAAGTAGACCATAGACTATAGAAACAAAACGGGCGTTCATTGGTTACTCTTATGGATCGATGAGTAACAAGCATAACACTAATTATTGTTATATACAACAAAATCAAATCTAATATGAAGCACCATGTTATGTTATTGCACTATAGAATAGTAATGCAATGGACATTCATTCACACGAAACAAATTACCATTTTAATTTTTGATATTGTAATATGCTTGCAAAAATTCAATGATTTTATTATTTGCATTTTAATGGTGCAAAATATGTGTTTTATTATAAAAGGTAAAAGGTAAAAGGTTTTTAATGTCCAGAATGGAATATATGCATACGAGGATTATGTGTGGAAGAAACTTTATTTCCCACTTCCGCACCTTTGCACACATTTCTCGTCTACACACTTCCACACACCTTCATTGCGTTTGACACTTCTTCTGCACACTGCCATCACATATCTCTATGTTTTGGGCCAGTAATCTATATTTCATTTCATTCCCTTCATAAAAAGTATGAAATCAATGGTGTTAGAGAGATATACTCTCTCTGTTTTTATATGTGTCGTGAAAGTGCCAATTTCCACGGTATTTTATAGAGGTGAAATGTCATAAACTTAATCATTCTATCACAGTGAGGAATAATGTCAATTAAAAAATTAATTAGGGCTTAATTTTACAACTAAAAAAAGCTACACTATCTGAAAATGTAGATATACTTCTTAAATGTATATACAGATAATGCAAGGGATGTAATAATGCAAGTAGTACTTAATCAACAAGTAATCATGACATCGTTCAAGTCCTTAATAACATTTATTCTACCACTTTGTGTAATAATTAATAGTTGTAAGAAAATAAATAAGGTATAGAGGACTCTACACCCAATATTAAAAAATTTAACAAGGCTTGGTACTACTATAAACAAAGGCTCCACTATCGGTAAATGTAAGAAATTTCAACAATTTTTTTTTTTGAATCTGCAAATTGATATGTAATTAGGCCATTGTGCGCTTCATGGCTAGTATCCATCAAAGCATACTACATAAAAGAGAGGTGCCACCATGTAAAAAAATCCATTTTTATTAAATAAATCAAGTTGAGATCGATATAGTGGTGGGTACCATGCCAACCATCAAGTCACTTCATTGTAGAGGTAGTTGACCATATCTCTATAGAATATTTATTTGTGGTTGTGTGTGCATGCCTTTAAAATTAAAGTTATTATTGAAAACCTATATGCTGACTATCATGATCACAAACAACTCACATTTTATTTTAGTTTGTAAATTTTTGTCACTTAGGGTATGTGTATTGATGACGTTAAAGAAAGAGAAAAGTGCGAAGTAAATGGAAAATATGGTTTTGGAATTCAGAGATTTATTTCCACTACTTCATGTAAATTATAGCTTTGGTATCTTCAATTAATATTTATTGAGAGTGTCCTATATAAGAAATTTCACACACCAAATAGTAACAACTAGTGATTATATATCATACTGAGAAAATATATAGTTAAAATACATTATGAACATTATTGATTCAGAGAGTATTTTTAAGTACAAAGAAAAAATGACCAGCATATGAAGAAAATAAGCTGTTTTCCCTAATACAATTAACTCACTTTCTCTTATTAATGAGAAATTTCATTGGTTGACTACATATGAGCGATATTTGAACTTGCGAACAGAAGAGAAGAAAAACAATAATATTTGGACTAGAAGATTGGAAAATGCTGCATGTTTTCCAGAAGTTTTTGGTTTCAGAGAAATTGTTTATTTGTACATAAACAATTTTTATTCTAGAATAAGAACAATTATTCTAGCACTGAAGAAAACCCCAATTCCTCTAACCCCCAAGGCATTCAAATGGATATTCAAGCTACCAAAGCTGGATATGATGATAAAATTGTTGGAAGTAGATATTTGTTTGGAGCCACATGTAGACGAGATGAACATTATTCACAAATTCATTTTCCCAACTTCCTAGGTTCCTTTTGATCTTTCTATTGTATATATTTATTTGTTTAGACAATCATTTAGGGACTTATATTGGATCCATTCCCATGTTATGGTATGATAAAATACAATGAATTTCCCAATATCCATTCTTTATCTTATTTAGTACTCATATAAAAAATATTATTTATTTGAATGGATTGATATCATTACTAATGAATTAGATTTTTAGTTAGTCAATTTTTCTAGGATCAATATATTCCTTATGATGGCGTACCTAATAAACTCCCTCATCTCGAGACATGTATTTCATCACTTACCTTACAAAGCTAAATTCAATCCTAGTGAAGAACACAAATATTTTTGGTATCCAATAATATGGAAGAAGAAAGATTCTTTAAATTTTTGTGTAATCCAAGAATTATTTGTAAAGTAGATCATTTACATGATAATTGGACAAAAGCCCCATTGAATATCTGCACAAACCCAAAATTTTCGTGGGGAAAAGGGGTCCATAAAGAAAGATAAAATAATATGATTATTTGAATTTAGGGATTTAATGGTAATCCATCGCTACTTCCAAAATGTGCTATATATATATGTATTTTTTTGTTGAATTCTGCAAGAAATTTCATGACTGGCTAGTTATATTTGAAAACAAAATAAAAACAATTTATTTATTTGCCATTTACTATTAGACAAGTCACTATGAAGATTGTGTCTCACGTCACCAATCTTGCAGAGTCTTTGAATTATCTTGAATTAAGGGAAGTTGAAGCCCATAAAGGTTTTGATCGAAAATGACTATTTATTGTACACCTAGGTATTGTTAGTATGGGAAATTCTTTAAAATATTTACAGAGGAAAGTGAGGAGATTCAGAGTGATCCAACCAAAAATAAAGTATTGATACTGGATAATGATGCAAATGTTGTAGAAGGCAACATCGCACATAAGAAAAATAAAAGCAAAGAGGCATAAATCCTACGTAGCAATCTCGACCTTGCAAACATGGTACTAGTATGAGTTACCCTCCCATTCAAAGGAAGAGAATGGTTGCTACAAGTGGAAAACTGGTTCATGATGAGCTATTAGGTGGTGGAGATAATGAAGAGCCTCCTTGGAGATTCACTCTTGACATAGCACAAATAGTTGAATCATCCAAATCCAAAAGTCCTCCCAAAATAGGAAGCATTGAACAAGCTATAAATGAAGAAGTTGACAATGCTATACCACTTAATTTGGGTAGTGTTTCTTTTGCAAAAAATAAGAAAATAATGGAACACATTACTGATAAAGTTCCTAATTTCGATGATCACCCCGTCACATTACAAAATACAAAATATGATTAGGGAAATAAGAAATTTAGAGTTTAAAAATTAAAGCTTCATAATAAAAAGGTTTCTGATCAAGTAGAAATAGATGTTCATGATGTGTCTAGCATTGGAGTCATAGGGCTCATGAAATTTCATGAAGCTACTAGTGACACACAATATATTAGTGAACCAGAAGTAGAGAAACTGAGACTAAAAGTAAAAATAAAATAACTAAAATATACTCTAAATCTAGGTCCTTTGTTAATGACTCTAATGGAAATAGGGGAACTGTGCAGTTTCTTATCTCCATGGGTTGTGTTATCATGGACTAAGCTAATTCATGCATGAAATTTCTTATGTTTCCTTACAGGTATCATTTTTCACATTATGGTTCATGGGAGCCTAATATCAGTCCCCATTGGGATGAATGCATTTACTTTTAAAATTAAGTATCATGCTTTTGATGAATGCTTTAAGCATCAAACATTATTCTCTGCACCAATTTTTTTTCAAATGGTTTAATATCTAAATGTAAGTTCAATTACATAATTCTTTCCATCTAAACATGCCTCCCTTTTATCATATACCTTTGTTTCAGAGATAAATTATCATTTATCACATGTACCTAATTTATTAAAGACCAATTATTGATTTTTTTCATAATGTAATAGAAGACAGTTAAAGAGAGAACATACTAGAAAAATGTAATGAATAAGTTGTTGCAATGAGGTATCTCAAGATTATCATTAATAATAAAAGAAAATTTTGTGATAAAAAAAAAGGATTGCCGTAAATTAGGGGTTGCAGAGTATATATTCAATTCTAGCTCCAATTGTAATTACTTTGTTCCAATTATGACCCTGTTCACCAATTTTGTGAGGAGTCGTGAGAGAAAGTTTTGCATAAGATATTGTATAGATATGAATTATGTGGAATTGTCCAAAACATTAATTATATATAATATTTCAATAATATTCTTTAAGCTTTTATATTATATATAATCTTATGTTATTGATCACAATGAAAATGAACGCTCGACAATAGTTTTGGATCTCAAATATCTGTTATCATAACTATGTTGGATACCATTATTCTAAATATATTTTTGGATACTATTCTTCTTACTTTAACTATGTTTCTTAGTGTTCAAGACTTGCCAAGCACAATGATTGGTTACTCTATTCCAATTCTAAGTGTATTCACTAATTTTATGGAGAATTTTGTGATAATTTTTTGCATAAGTTTTTGAGGATATGCTTTGAGATTTTATATTCAATATAATGGTATGTTATTGGTAATAATGAAATTGAATGCTTGAAAATAGCTTTGGATCTCAAAACTACACATCCCAAGAATACAATTTTAACAAATATATGGTCGATAAAAATTCAATGAAAACACAACGTACAACAACTTTTATTTATTTTGATTATTGAATATTTGTAGTTATATTTTTTTTTTGTCGATCAAAGTTCAAATATTATATTATCATCAGAAAAAATAGTACAAAATTAATCTCAATAGGCCCCTTTCTCTTAATCCGACCAGACTTGTTGAAATTGGGGTCTGGAGGAAGACGTGAGAAAACAACTACATGAATTTTTCCACATGGCATGAAGGCCTTGATATACTAGTCAAAAAAAAAAACTCCTGAAACTCTAGCATTATGGAGGGGGATTGGGGGAAAAACAGGGGGATTTGTGTTTGGACCAAAAAACTCATGTGTATGATAATCAATGTGCTCCACCCTCGCTTCCAGACTATAGAGGTGGTCATTAGTGCACATGTGATAGTGTATCATATTGTCTAGCTGATCTAGGTTCTCTCTCTGATTCAATTGGATATCATTAATGTAGGAAACCAACTTGTTATGATATTCATACTTCTATTCACAGATAACATCGACATTCAACTGCATGTTCCTGACTTGGGTCGTGATGTAGTCCAAAGTGGCAAGAGTAACCACTCGACCTGGAGAACCCGTATCATCCTCCTCGGTCTCACGGTTGTCTGATGAACTAGACGAGTCACCCTCCTCTCGCATTGGGTGCTCACTCTGCTACGAGTTTCCTCCACCCTGTCGCATTCGCCCCTATTTTCACGACATCCCAAGGTAACCCCCTTGCTAATGTACACTCCTGAAAGAAAATACGTCCAACTCCACAAACTGGTTCTCTTCCTTTTAATTCAAGACAAAACTATAGATGAGACACCCATAATTCAACCTACCGCCACACACCCCAACAATGATAATCAAGGTGGTTCTAGCAATACTCCTCACCGCCCACCACCAAATTTCCTCCACCACCTTGGAGGGGTCCAGTGACTACCCACATCCCCACCCACCTTGATGCAACCCCGAATATGACCAACAACTCTAGATGTGAGGAAAATACATCCTCATTTTTACAACCAACAAGAGATGCTTCCTCTTCAACTACCAAAGTTGAACCCCCAATTCCTCCTCTCCACCTAATATCAGTCCTCCAAAATTGCCAAATGACCCAACGCAACTCCTCCCAGAGCCCGAATTTGTCTCAGGGTCCCAAGGGTATGAAATTGACACCACCATCCACCACTTCACACATCCAAGAGTCTAAGCTCCAATTTTCTTAGAAGACCTTGGAGGGACAAACAAAAGCACCAAAACCTTTTCCTTATTGCACTCCCTGTTCATCTCCCTCCACAACCAAAAAAAATACTACGAGCAACTTCGACTGAGATAAATAATTTTTGGCATGTTTTCCTTTGGTTCCCGTTGTCCAGTCACCATCATTTCACATTTAATCTAGGGTGAGGGGCATGCATGGAGGCTAGACAAGCACCACCGATGCTACTCGCTCCATCTGTCAATCACTAAAACCACCCCCTTAGTGGATTATTATTATCCAATTTTAAGGACACAGTTAAGTTAGACACCAAATTGATGTATGAGATCCTCTTTTTTGTGGGACAAGGGACCCACCTTTGCACAATGATTTGAATGATAAGTCTATGAAGGCATACATACTCTAACCCCCTCTAGTTTTGAACCTGTGACCTCTTAGGAGGAAACACATGCTCTTAACCATTAGGCCCACTCAAGTTGTATATTTTTTCATTTTCTTTTTGTAAGCTTGATGATACTACATCTTCATCATGTCCAATATATCACCTCGATCGATGCGGGGAATTGAATCAACGACTTCACATCAAGGAGTAGCTTAACAGAGTACACACTCACCTTTTATCCAATATCCCATGGAAAATATTTGGAGTTCTATTTAATATAAAGTTCCAAATATGTTATATTATTTAATATATTAAAGTTCAAAAGATGTTATATTTTTAATATTTTATTTTTAATTTAGTTAATTTAATTAGTGCGAAGGTGTGGAAGAAGCTTTCATTTTACTTCCTCTACACTTTTGCAGTCTTCATAATGAAAGGTTTCTCCAATGTACATTATGCTAATTTGTCATTTTGTGTGTCAATTTTCCTATTTTCACATTAATTTGTACTTTGGTACAATTATTTTTATGTATTTTGTCTCACGCTGAGTGCATTTCACCAATCTTGGAATCCATAGATTTGAAATCTAATTTTTGATTTAAAAAATGCAGATGGGTTTTCTCGCATATACTATTACATGAATTCATTCAATCCTAGACCTATCTATCTTTCTGTGAATAATACTCATGAGTCAATACCATAATTTATTTCCATTGACCCGTAATTTCCATTTTCATTGTGCTTCCTCTGCACTCAACAAAATTAAATATTCCTCCACACCTCCTTGATAATGTCGACTGAAACATTCTATCTTAACAATGTTTTGAATATAGATTTTAGCAAAATTATATTTAGTGTATATATATTAGTCTCATATAGCCATGCATTCTCCAAAAGGGGAATTTTGATCATGTAACTAAGAAATTTCAATAAAAAATGGCATCTATATTCATGACACAATATCAAACATCATTTCTGCCACTAATTTTCCTCAAGTTCATAACAAATGAAGCATTTTCTTCCTATAAAATACTTCTTCCATAGACAAACACAATCCATGATTTATTTATCTTTCCTTCTTGACATACATCCAAAAATTAAATAGCACTTGCATACCAATTGGATAACCAAAATCCTAGATATTTATTGGAAAAACTCCATAGTTTATATTCCACATTGATATTTATAGATATTTGTTTTATAAATTTGGTCAAGATTTTACAACATATATTTCATAAGAAGTACAAAATATATTTCCTTGGAGTACATAGGTGTAGAGAAAGCTTTCATTTTGCAAAGTGTGGAGGTGTGGAGGAAGATTTCATTGTGTGAAGTGTGGAGGTGTGGAGGAAGCTTTCAATTTGAAAAGTAAGGAGGTGTGGAGGAAACTTTCAATGTGCTTATTTCATACCTCCGCACTCATGACACACAATGAAAGTTGACTTTGCACCTCGAAGTGAAATTGGAATATTAATTTGTGGGACTTAAAGTTTCAAGTATGCACATTCTTGATATATAAAATTATTGAGTGTTTTCCTTGCCTGCATTTAATCCACATGATTAATATGACTTTAAGATAAAAAATGGCCAATCTCTCTTTATCTTAAGTGGTTTGGGGAAACTACTATAACAATTACAATGTTTGAAATCCATGATCTCGTTATCTTTCCTTCCCACCACACATCCAACAATTAGAGTCCACTAAAAACTAATAAGATAAGTGAAACCTTAGACATCTATTGAAAAATATCCATAGTTTATATTCCATGTTGATATTTAAACATATTTATTTTATAACTTTGGTTAGGATTATACAAAATATATTTCCTCGAAGTGCTAAGGTGGCGAGAAATATTTCATTGTGCAGAGTGTAGAGGTGCAAATGAAGCTTTCATTGTGATTCTTTTGCACCTCCGTACACCACGTAATGAAAGCTTTATCCACACCTTAGAGTGAATTTGCTATATTAATTTTGAGGGAATTAAATTTCTAGGTATGCACTTGCTTGATATATTATATTGTTTAGTGTATTCATCACCTCCATTTAATCCACCTACTTAATATGAATTTTAGATAATACATTCCCAATTTCTCTATATCTCCAGTGTTTCAGGGAAAATTCTACAATGATTTAAAAGTGTACAATCTACGATCTTATTATTTTCCTTCCCGACATATGTCAAAAAATTAATGACCACCTTCAGACTAATCGGATAAGTGAAACCTTAGATAACTATTGAAAAAGATACAAAGTTTATATTCCACATCGATATTTACACATAATTATTTTATAACTTTGGTCAAGATTATACAAAATATATTTCATAAGAAATAAAATATATATTTCCTCGAAGTGCAGATTTGTGGAGGATGTGCTCATTGTGCTAAGTGTGGAGGTGTGGAGGAAGCATTCATTGCGCTGAATGTGGAGGTGCGAAAGAAGCACAATTGATATATCAATTTTGTGGGACCTAAATTTATGGGTATGCACTTTCTTGATATATAACATTGATGAGTTTTTACCTTGTCTCCATTCAAATTGATTGCTTAATATGAATTTTATATAAGACGTGGCCAATTTCTCTATATTTTGAGCGGCCGAGGGTGATCACTATAACAATTTCTAAGTGTTGTTTAGCTTTCATTGTGCGAAGTGTGAAGGTGTGGATTATGGGACTTAAATTGGTGGGTATGCACTTTCTTGATCTATAATATTGTTGCGTTTTTTCCTCACCTCCATTTAATCCAACTGCTTAATATGAATTTCAAATAAATTTAAAACATCAATTTATTTATATCTTCAGCGGTTTGAGGCAACTATTATAATGATTTCAAAGTGTGCATATTTTAGAGTCTATTTTTAATTGTGTGGAGTGTGGAGGCGTGGCTTTCAGAAATGATTTTGGAAATAAAACATTCTCAAATAATGACAAAATGCAGACCCCACACTACCTTAATTGTTCCAGCATATTGATAACTATCAAACGAGGAAGGGACTATGCTGCTATGCAACTATCACTCTTGTTTAGTATATGAATTTTAGATGGAATAAAGGTATATATATATATATATATATTAAATTGGTTGATTTTTATTATTATTTAAAGTCAATATTGAAATATATTTATATTATTAATATATATATTTAAAATGGTATATATCAATTTATATATTTATACACTAGGTAGTATTTTTAAAGGAGAGAGGTATATACATATATAATTTTTTTCATCAAAGTTAATATTTTGGGATTAGATTAATTATTCCCCTTAATTTAAACAACCTTTAAGCTCATTAGGGCTATCAAACTTCCTCTATTGCACTTTGTATATTGGCCATCGATCTTATTTGGAATTACCTCACTCAACTTCAAATGATTTTCTTAATGGTAGAGACATTAGTCCCCTTTGAAAGTTCCACTTGATGGTAAAATCATCAAGTCAATTGGATAGATGACAAATTTTGAACATGTTTAATAGGAAACTGAGTTGTTTCGAAAGTATTTTATGGAAATTTTGAGGGGTCATCCACTACAAGAAACTCACCTTGTAGTGGAGGTTCTCAATGTTACAAGATTAGGAAAAGATTTCAAAAAAACCTCCACCACAATCTCCTCTATTTATAGTGGAGTTTTAAACATATGTTCATTATAACTAAAAATTTGTGGGTAGGAGGAGGTTTCTGCTGATGTTTTCTTTTCTAATGCCTTTTCAAGTAACATGCACTATTTCATATTTAACAAAAAATGCTTAAGGCACACATATTTTTATTTTTGATTACAAGTAAATGAACCTTTGCTTGAAAATTAATGAAGTAATTTAACTACCAATTATTTTACCCAAAAGAAGGGTTGAGGTGGCTTTCTTGTTTCTTTTGCTCCAATTCATGCCTCATTGTTGTCTTTTATGTTGTGGCCATGTCATAATTTTCCATTATAGTTCAATACAGGTGGGCATGTAATCTTGTTCTACTGCAACAAATTGAAACACTAATCTATCAAACAAAATTGAAACTAATTCTAAAACCAAAATATTTGAAATCAAATGAGCTAAAAAGAAAGAATACAAATTCAAATAATGATAGATTACTATTTTGGGAAATATATATATGAATTAATATAAAATCTAAATGTGAGACTAAGTGGAAAATATTAATGAAAATAAATAACAATTAAAGGCTCTAACAACATTCCAAAATTCCACACCACAAGCCAAAACGAGAAGCAACACCATCCGTGGCAGTCAAGGAAACGGTGAGAAGGGCATCAATGAATTAGAGAGAATGAATGGCAGCAACAAGGGTTCCTGCCATTACGCCCTTGTTGGTAGACCCCGTTTTCTATTCCCCCATTATTATGTCAATTAATCTGTAGTGCAAAAATTTACAAATTTGGACAATGAAATAAAAAAAAACTTATTTTATTATATATAGGTAAAAAAACCATCATCATACAAAATAGGACAATGTTGGTCCACAATAATAAAAATTTAGCCAATATGTAATTGTTATATTTATTGGTAACTTATTGACGTCCAATTGGGAAAATATGTCCCATATATTAACGTCAAATATATGTTTATACTTTTTTATATTATGTTATCGTATAAGTGGGACAATAAGTCGAGTAAGTTAAAAAAAATCGTTGATTTTCACAAATAAATATTCCAAAACATACAAATTGTAGTAACATTCAATTATATTTATTTTCATTCATCATTTGAACTATTTTATTTCCTTGAATTACATGCATCCCTCATTTCTTCATTACTTGTAGGCTATATTGTACTTGGGTTATTTAGCCTAATGTTTTCTTGATCAAATTGTATTTATATTTCAAGTTGTGGTATTTGTATGCACTTCAAAAATAAACTCAAAATAAATTATTGGTGTTGGGAGTAGAGGCGTTGTTGTTTGGAGTTTGGTTACTTACTAGATTCATGACCAAATTACAAACAAAATGGTCTTGTGCATGACTATTTCCATTATTACAGATTAATCCTAATATTATCTATTTCATGTGAGAGCATTTTGACATTTCTCTATGGTTTGTATATTTGTATTGCATAGAAATAAAAATCTTCATGAGTAAACTTGAATGGTTGAATAACGAAAGTTCTTATCTATTTATGATTGTTTTACATAATTTATTTTATTCACCAGGGTATGAACATACTAATAAAGTAGTACATATTTACAAGATATTCTTGAAATATGTGTGTATCCAACATGGAGAAAGATATCAAAAATCAAGTAGATTATTTATAAATGAAGGTCATTAATACTAAGAAAAAAAAAGTTGGGTATATATATATATATATATATATATATATATATATATATATATATATATATATATATATTGAACTAATTTTATCTCTTAGCTCGAGCATGAGAGAGGGTCAATACAACAATATGTATTCATTACAATAATATTTCTCATAATTATTCCTTTCACAAGGAATTGAGCCTTGGTGGGGAAGATAACAACCATTATGTACAATGACATAAGATAACCTCAATTGACCACACACACACACACACATTTCATTTTGAATCATTTGGTGCCTCGACCAAAAATTAGGTGTTTGGTTAAAAACATATGAATTCTAAAAATAATGGCAAGGAAAATTGGATTATTTTGTGATCACATTAGACATTTGATAGCTCATTTGATGGTGTATTATCATTTGAAGTAGCAATGTTATCCAAATTTCACATTATATTTATTTGCTTCCAAATTGAATAAATTCATTAAATATGACATTGATTATGTTTAACATGAATGAAGTCGTATTACATGCAATTAATAAGAGATCATTACAAAAAAAGCCATTGGTAAGAATTCTATATTGATAGAAAAAACACATATTTGGTTTACATGCTTATGGGATATAATTCTTTGAATAATGGCTTACTATTTTGAAGTTGGTTTATTGATCTTTGCACAAAAAAAATATTTGAACACGATTTTGCAATTTTTATTTCACAAATTGGATTGAAAAATGCACAATTTGAATTCATATTAACACAACATGATTGTGACATTGTACCAAATATGGGTAATGTTGGTGCTAGGAATCCACATGTATATATCAAACTTTTAAAAAAAGTTTTGGAGATATTTACGGGCACTTATAATGCTAGAAACATAGTGACTATAAGTTATCAGAAAAAAAAAAAAATGAAAAGAAGAAAAGGAAAAAGAAAAAAATGTTTGTAATGATGAAGGAAACTATGTGATTATGAAAGGATTTGATTGTGGCCTTAAATGTTACATGTGAATTGTGTTGGTGATGTGACATTCATTGTAGAAACCATTAATTTTTTTTTTCAAAATAACATAATTATTTATTTTTATTAATATCTTTTATGTGTGAAAATATTTTTTGTGATAAGAGAATGTATGCTTCCATAGTCCATAATCATAGTAATAGTGATAATGACATTTCTGGATATTCTTATTGTATTAATGGATTGAGGATAGTGGCTGAAAATTTGGGTAGACACTCCGCCCATCCTCAGGGACCAAACAATCTAAGTGATTATAAAATAGAGCATGCATGCTTTTTAAAGTGTGGGGAAAGAGAAATGTTAAGAATGCTAAGTTAAAAAGAAATGTCAGAATTCAACGATAGAATTCAACATATGCATGGTCAATTAAGAAAAATTAAGGGGAAATTATATAATTATAGAAATGAAAATCAATAAATAAAAATTTACATATTTTAAGTATTCAATTTTTAATAATAATAGTAATAATAATAGTAATAATAATAATATTATTATTTTAATAATAATATTTTAACCGATTAACCCCTCGTGCCAACTCTTTTTTTTTTTCAAAATAAATAAATGAAAAAATAATTTTCCCCTCTTTATTTCTTTAATGAATTTGGTTATTGCTTCTTAAATCCCTAAAATTTTAAATTTTAAATTTATTTTGAATTTATTGAAAATCCTTAAAATATGTACATATTTATTTATTTATTTTAATTTTATAATTAAATAATTTCCCATTTAGTTTTCCTAATTGACCATGTATCCCTTGAATTATATCGTCGAATTCTAAAATTTATTGTTGACCTAGAAATCCTAATATTTCTTTTTGAACTAGCATTCATAACAACTCTCTTTCAATGCACTTTAAAAATACTACATGATCTCTTTTTCTAATCACTTAACTTTTTTGGTCCTTGAGGATACGTGGAGTGTCCACCGAGAACGTCAGACACTATCCTCAATCCATTCATACAGTAGAAATATCGAGAAATATCACTATTGCTATTAATATTTTTTATGGTTAATAAAGTCTTGAGATTTCTTTATATTGAGTTTTGTGTAATAAATTTATTATTTGTTTTAGATGATTTATAGCCAACTTTAAAATTGATAAATGATATAGCTTAAATATGATTGAAAATTAACTATGAAATTGGTGTTATAAAAGGGGAAATCTGGTTCCAAATGTTTGAATATTAGATTATGACAGTGTAAAATCAAAGCTTTAAAGTGCCAATAACATATTCCAAAAGTAAAAATTTAGATTTCAAAAGTGCCAATGTCAACTTTCAAAAGTGAAAATAAGGTTATGAAAGTTTAGAAATTATATAACATGCATGTATATCTTGGATTCACCCGATCTAACAATGTACTAAAGTTAAATACTGAATCACTTCAACAAATATTTTGCGGAATTAAAAACAAAATCGCCAATCACATGAAGAAAAGAAGAATCAATCAAGCCACAACACAGATAATTTCCTGGGGAAAGCTTGCTGCTCAAAGCCCATCTATCATATATTGTATATTCCATAAGGAATCATGAAGAAATTACATATAACTCTTCTCACAAGAGCTCTCCTCTATACAACTAATTGCCTCACACTGATCCAAACAAAATCAGGCCAATACTTAGCCAATTCTCAGCGTGTCTTGCTCACATAGTTCATGAGAAATGAAATCACTATTCATAAGGAATTACAACCTTCCTACACTGCGTTGAGTATCATGGGAATCCTGTAGTGTTTAAACTGCATCTGCACAGTTTTCTATAATCACAACTGATAATTAACATCCCTTTCACCTTAGTCTCACTTGGGTCTCCACTGGAACTGACATGCATGCATCTAATAATAGTAAATCATCAGTTGCATGTTAGATCACTGATTGTGAATTAAATAATATTTAATTCACTTGATCTCTCACTAGTGTATCAAACAGTTACAACTAGCACAACTGAGTTTAACTCACTTAATTGTGTTAAAATGATTATAAAATACATTAACTAATGCACCACTGCACCTCTAACTCTGTTACAACTAGAATTACTCTGCATGCCTCACCAACTAACTCTAACTCAAAATCCACTAGCTAACTGATTTTATCACTCTTAGTTAACTATTACAAGTTATCATTGAGAATAGATTACAGTTTATTGTGCATCTTAATTAAGGGATAACTAAAATAGACATGCACCAAAAATAGCCCTGTGGGCCCGACCCTAGTGCAGGTGCTTAATGAACTAGGTGCTTGATGCACTATGCGTGGGTGATGAATGTGTTGGGGTGTTTGTTTTGAAAAAGAAACAGTTTTGAGTTGCGAAAGGTTGGAGGATAGGTGGCAGAAAAAAAATCAAGGTAGACAGGGAGCTGTCATGGTTGTAGAAAGCCGGAAGATAGGTGGCATAAAATTTGTGGAGAATAGTGTAGATGGCAGATACGGGAGACAAGAACAATCAACAGAACTCCCAGTAATCAAGAAGAAGTGGAAAGCAGTGGAGCAGGAAAAGAGGAAGGAATGACAGTCACACTGGGGGAGGAATAAATATGTAGTCATCTAGTGGAGGAGAGTTAGTTAGTCAGTGCGACAGAAGGTTGATAGATAGAGAAGAGCCTTAGGAGAGCTCTGTGAGAACTTTTTTGTATTGAATCAAAATGTAATAGACTCTGCAGAGTAGATGCATGCTATTATGTTATTGATAATGAAATCTAGTTGTTGCTGTGTGTAATGTTATGAATTGATTGATAGTAATTTTCTCACTATGAATGTATGCCTAATTTAAATTTTAATTCAAAATTCTAAACATGCTTTGATGAGTGATAGTTTATACAGAGAATTGAGATATGCTTGTTTCTTCCAAGTTTCCATAGCTGTTCTTCACGGTTGTATTTTTCTTCTACCTGGTTTGTCTTCTAATCTTAGGAACGTCACGACACGCCTCGGGTGAGATGCTTTTCTCTCTGCAGTAGGGTGAAAATTCCAACGTTGTGCTAGACTAATGCGAAAACCTTGTTGGCCTCAACTCTGAACCTGGGTCTTGCCCAAGGATCTCCTTTTTCGCCAAAAAATGGTTCCATAGCCGGGACCTGAAAATTCATTTAGGAGTTAGATCATGGTATCCTGGATCTATGAGAAAGAAATATGAATTTGTTGGTATAATCATTTAGAGCAATTCAGATCACAATAGGTGAAGCTTCGACAATAGAGGGAAAATATTGTCAAAGGTCGGGTCCTGTTTTCTAAATCTGCAAGTGACCTATGCAAAATTTCTTGGGGAAAGTTTCATGAAGAGCTTTATAATTGGTTGCAGAGACTACAAATCAAGTCACTCCCAGGAGGATTGTGTAGATTCTGTCGAAAGTGGATGCACACGGATCTAGTAGCACTCCATCGGTTAGATACCGATTTGGCCCGAGTAGTATATTTTTGGGTACAATCTACCTTGGAGGGATACATTGTGGAATTTGTAGCCGAGTGTTACCAATATTTTACAAAAGCTGAAGACATATTCAGATCTATATTGCAGGGAGAACTGTTGAAGGAAATCCCATTGTGGATCAAAGCCTTAATGGTGGACAAGAGTTTGATGGCATTTCAAAATTCTGAGATGGACACTTAAAACTCTAGTACTAGGGGAAGAAGTTGAGGGAAAGATGCTACAAATAAGTAAGAAGGGGGAATAAGGATATGGATGCCAAAACCTCTAGTAGATTGAGAAAGTGATGAGCACATAGGAGGGCGCAGATTGCTAAGAAGTGGCAGGAAAGGGTGATGAAAGAGTTTGAGAAGCAGGAGAGTAATCGACGGGACAAGGAAAATGCACCATAGATGAAAAAGGAAGGGGAAGGGGATCCCAAGGAATAGGAGGGACCATTAAGGAAGTTAGGCAAGTGTATAGGAGCCCAGCCTGAAGAGAAAAGGGAGAAAAGTCCAATGTAGAGGACACGCGCCTCGAGGAGACATCTGATGTGGAGCTGCATGTTGTGATGGAGCAAATATTCCAAGAGAGATTGGAACCCATAACGCAAGGTAATCCTATTCCCCAAAGTTCAAGTAGCTCTATTCCCAACCTTCCCCTAGTACTCTATCATCCACCTGATAAATTTTTTGTTAAGTTACGATAATTTAGCAAGTTGAGTAGTGTTAAGTCTACAGTATAGATATCTACTAGCTACAGTGCTGATAGTACAATATCTCATCCAGGAAGTAGAGGTTTTATGTTAGTATCACCCATACAAGGAAATATGGCGGGATTGTTCACCTGATACCCAAAATTCTCTGGGAGAGGTAACGATGATGTGGAATAACACTGGTATCTCTGTGAAGAAATATAGAGGGCTTGACAGACACCAAAAGTAGTTAATTTTATTGAGTTATAGACTAATCTAAGAGAGAGAGCTCTTCGTTGGTTCATTAAATGGTCAGAAGCTCATCCAAACCCAACAATAGATGATGTGAAGAAAGAATTTGTCAAAGAATTTAAATTACCTCAGAAAAATCAGTAAGGATTATCTGAGTTATGGGAAATCAAACAAGGGGAAGGAGAAATGGCTTGGGACCTGACGAGAAGGTTCAAGGACTCGATTAGGAAGCTAAGTTACCCAATCGATCCAAATCACCAACAAGATTGGTTTATTAAATCACTCCTACCATTGACAAGAACTCCATTGACACAAAAGAAGATTGATACCCTACAAGATGCCCTTGAGCAAGCCATGAAAATAGAAGCTATGGCGGGATACCCACAAGAGTTCAGAGGAGGAGCATCAGTAAAAGACCCTTCCATATTAGGGCTACAACATTAGATAGCTAGTTTAATGGAGAAGTTGAAATACATTCAATCGATATGACCTGCAAGGCCCAACGTGTGGTGTACCGATTACCTGATGGAAGGACACATGGCCACAAAATGTCCAAGGTTGTGAGGACAAAATGCAGGAACTTTAGCAACAGGGACACAGGGGGCTCCACCAGTTGGGGGAGTTGAGCAGATAAACACCCAAGGATTATACTAATCGTAACCCCACTTTCTAGGGTTTCCCACTCAACAAAATCAGACCGCAATTGACTACTGTGAAATATGAAAAGGTATTGGTCATCCTCCATGACTATCTCCAATTTTGCAAAAATATTCTAATGTTCCAAACAATATATACTATGAATTTTGCACTTCTACAACGTATAATATAGAGAAATGTAGAGCCCTCGATGCACTAGAAAAACGACTTGATAGACCATATTATAGAGTGAATGAAACTCCAAGGGGCCGAGGAGGAGGAATGAGAGGTGGCAGAATCAGAGGAAGAGGACCAGTAAGGTGCTATAATTCTGATCAAGAAGGACATGTAGCAAGGGAATGTTCGTTACCCAAAAGACCATGGTGCTGTCAATGTAGAGAACACACACATAATGGAATACTTCCCAGAGTTGATTAAAAGGTGGGAGGAAAGAGCCAGACAAAGAGGAGCTAATCTAGTAAATGCAGAACCACAAAACGTAGAAGCTCAACCCATGCAAATCATATCCATAATAACTTAGGGAGGGAAGAAAACATGGGAGGATGCACAGAGTATGGACCCGGTAAAGTTGATCAAGCCCACATCTCCAAAGAACGCTTTCATACCAGATAGACAGAATTAATATTTTAAGGAGGCGGTGGAAACATTTTCCCAGATAGTTGGGAGTAGAGGTATTGAAGTTCCACAACCGACCTTCAAAAAATAGAAGGAGACTCATACATGTACATTGATTGAGGAATGGTTCCCACTATTCCTAAAAATTGTAACCAATGCACCAATGCTTCAACAACTAAAGAAAAATCTAGAGTTGGTGGTGCAAGAAAATGCAGAATCGGGAGAGTCAAGAAATTCAACAAAAAAATACATAAGAAGGATAAAAATATACAAGAGAAGAAATAGAAAGGAATTCCATGTGAATACTCAAGTCGCGAGATTTCAAATCAAATATACAATGCTCGATCTAGGATCATATGCCAACATTCTACATAGAAAAAAATGGGAAGCACTGGGGAGGCCAAAGTTGACATATTCACCAATACAGCTCTGAATGGAAAATCAGTACTGTATTGTACCAATAGGAAGGTTATAAGAAGTAGAGGTTGATACCACGGGAGTGAAAACATATACAGATTTTGAGGTGATAGACATCATGGGGGACAAGGATCCATATCCTACTTTACTAGGGATAGATTGGGCCTTCGAAAATTATGCAGTGACCGATTTGAAAAAGGAATTGATGATATTCGAGGATGGAGAAGTCAGGGTAATTTAGCCACTTGACCCGTATCAAGGACCATGATACACTGAGACTATTGACAACAGAGAGGACACTCAACTTCTAGATCAAATCTACCAGATGACGACAGGGAAGTGAGAAGATTATATCAATCCAACAGTGGGAGGACCGTAAGCTAGATAAGTGTTCAAAGTTCCAATTTGGGCTTAGAAATAGCTTGGGATGATTGGAAATAGGGAGGATATGAAACCAACACTAGAAGATGTGCTAACATTCAGGGAATCAACTGGATTCGTACCAAGGTAAGAGGATATCCGACTCTATCAAATATGCATGCTGTAAATACAATTATTGCAAAAGTAGAAGAAAAGGTACCAATAGAATATAGAGTCCCTCTTATGGATGAACCACGATGGTTTGGTTCGAAACGTTGAAATGAAAAACATGGATGCAACATACCCAGGAAAAACTACAACACTACAATCCACGTCAGCAAGATGGTGGGTCAACCATTGCAACTCTCTTCCACAATGGGAAGATGTTGCAATAGCATTAAGAGCTAGATTCCAAGAAGCTTTAGGACCACATTTCATCGAAAATTAGCAAGGGGATTCTGAACCCCTAGAACATTTAAGGAATTGTGAGTGTAATTGGAAGAAAGAAAGGTATCAAGAATCTCCGTGGATGCACAATCTCATACATTCACTAGACACAATTCCACAGGCCTAGTATCTAACGGAGGAAAAGAAGAGAGAAACTGGCACTTGGCGAGTAGTTGCGGAAAGGTTCACACAATGTTTTTATTTCAAAGGAGAAACAGAACCAGTTGCAGATGCACTCCAAGCCATCAAAAGAGTACTATTTTTTCCATATATTCAGGATGATGAAGAGCTACCGCTCTCAGAACAAAAAATCAAAGAATCAGTAGCATGTAAACAGATAGATTGCGATATGGATGATGACAACTTAGAGAATCTCTGACACTTATACTTTGAAGAGAAAGAGGGGAAGTGGGATATACAGGAGGAACCTACCACAGAAGGACTACACTTGTTACCATTGAAGACTAAGAAGCTAAACATTGGAAGCATGGAGAAACCTAAAATTGCATCTATCGGAGATTACTGGGATACATAAAAAACAAAGGAAATCTTTGACCTATTACATGAATATGAAGATTTATTCCCACATTTAGTAACATAGCTCAAGGGGATTAAAGGGTACATGGGGGAAATTTGCATAGTCTTAAAACTAGACACAAGGCTAGTAAAACATAGGCCTTACCGCCTAAATCTAATAGTAAAGGAAAATTTTTAAGCATAGATAGATAAAATGCTGAAAGCAGGCCTGATTTTTCCAGTTGAGGAAGCGGAGTGGGTTAGTCCCATTGTAATACAAAGCAAAAAGGAGAAATATGAGATTAGAGTATGTGTGGATTACAGAAGTCTCAAAAACACATGCATTCATGATCCATTTCCCACTCCATTTAGCGATGAGGTTCTCGAAAATGTGGAAGGAAATGAAACCTATTTGTTCATAGATGGATTCTCAGGATATCATCAAGTGAGAATAGCAGAAGAAGACAAAAGGAAGACCACTTTCACAACTGAATGGGGATCGTTTGCATACCATGTCATGCCCTTTGTATTAAAGAATGTGCTTGCGGTGTTTTCATGAATAATGATAGCAACATTTAGGGACTATATCAATAAGTTCCTAGAGGTATACATGGGTGATTGGACAGTTTACAACTTATTGAAGAACCATGTAACTTTACTCAGAATAATGTTTGACGGATGCAGACAAATCCAAATCTCCCTCAACCTTAAAAAATGCATCTTTGCAGTACCATTTGGGACACTTCTGGGACATGTTGTTTGTAAGCAGGGTGTTTGTGTGGATCCAACAAAAGTAGCGGTCATTGTTAATATAGAAGCACCAGAAACTGTAAAACACTTGAGATCACTACTCGGACATACAAGGTACTACAGAAGATTCATCTGCAACTATGCAAGTATTACAATACCATTAGAAAAACTGTTGCGGAGGTTAGAGATATTTATGTGGAGTGACGAATGCACTAACACCCTCAACACATTGAAAGAAAAGCTAGCAAGTGCACCCATCTTGGTTCACCCTAATTGGGACAATAGTTCCATGCCCATATTGATGCCTCCAGTATTGCATTCAGAGTGGTGTTAGCTCAGCCAGGAGAGACTTCTGTTGATCATCTAGTATAATTTGCAAGAAGGAAGTTGTCTACAATTTAAAGGAATTACACAACAATAGAACGAGAACCTCTTGAGATGGTGTACTATCTTCAAAAGTTTCGTCATTACCTACTGGGAGGTATGTTCGAGTTCTTCACAGATCACTCAACATTGAAATACCTAGTAAACAAATCTATGCTTGAAGGAAGAATCTGTAGATGGCTCCTACTATTTCAAGAGTTCACTTTTGAAGTGATAGTAAAACTAGGAAGGTTAAACGTGGGTCCTGACCATTTATCAAGGTTGGAGAATGGGGAGAATGGGGGATCCCTTGATGATTAGTTGTCGGATGCTGATCTCTTCAGAGTAGAAGCCATCCCAGATTATCTAGAGCAGATAGCAATGTATCTGGCCACAAGGAAATGCCCAACATAATACATGACAACTCAAAGAAGACATTTGGTGGTGAAAGCAACTGAATATCAACTAATAGCAGGACAATTATATAAAATGGGATTGGATCATGTCTAGTGGAGATGTGTAATGGACCATGAAAGAGAGGATATCTTATGGGAATGTCATAGTAGAGTTGCGGGAGGCCATGTCGGCGCAAAACCCACCGCAAGGAAAATAATACAAGCAGGATTATGGTTTCCCACAGTTCACAAAGATAGTAAAGCATATGTAAAAAAATGTGATGCCTACCAAAGAACAAGACGTTCATCGCACCGTGACGAGTTACCACTAGAACCTGTAAGAGCACTGTAGCCATTTGAAAAATGGGTTGTTGAATTTGTAGGGCAAATTGCACCAATGGAACGACATTCACATGCAAGGTATATAATAACCACAATGGATTATCTCACAATATGGGTAGAGGCAAAACTAGTAAGAGATTGCACAGTAGACACAGTAGCTAGGTTTATTTTCGAGAATATCATTAGCAGATTTGGATGCCCTAGAAGCCTAACAAGTGATCAAGGTACACACTTCATTAATACAACAATTAAATCTCTATTAGATAATTTTATGGTACAACATCACAAAAGCAACCCGTACCATCCTCAAGCGAATAGAACCGTTGAAGCATTCAACAAGATCTTAGAAAAGGGACTAACCAAGATATGAAATTCCAACCGGGATGACTGGGATGAAAGGATACCAATGACATTATGGGCATACAGGACAACCGTAAAAAGGTTACACAATCAAAATCCATTCCAGCTGGTGCATGGGAGAGAGGCAATGCTACCTTCTGAATTTATCATACCAAGTCTCTTAATCGCTTCAACAGTACATATGACAGATGAAGACTCAATCACTAAACACCTCCATGAACTACAGGAGCTTGAATAAGAGATATTCCTGGTGGATTTCCATCAGACAGTGCAAAAGGAAAGACAAAAGGCCTGGCATGACCGTCACATCAAGCAAAAAACATTCACTATCGGAGGAAAAGTCCTATTGTATGACAACAAATTTCAAAAGTTCCCCGGAAAACTCAGAATGCACTGTATGGGACCATACCATGTCATAGAAATTAAATATTTAGGTGCAGTTCAACTGGCGCAACTAGATGGCCAAATACTGCAAGGATGGGTGAACGATGCATGCCTGAAGCCCTATCATGAGTAAGTTCCACTATTTTTTTTTTTCAATTAACTCTCGCAATTGAGAGAAGTCAGTAGGGTAGAATAGAAATAGATAGAGTCAATAACTCTCTCACACTCGAGATGAGACATAGAATAGGAATCCCAATAAAAATACATCACAATAATGCAGAAAGAAATTTCACCTTTTGCGATGCGCAGAACACATTGCAACCAATTGTGGTCGGGGTGAGGGGGGGTAGAGTCTAACGTGTCATCCATGTCAGAAATTCAAGCATGTCAAATATCATTCAGTCATAATAACCCATCATACCATTTTCATTCTGTAGGACCACCTGAAATTCAAAAATAACTGCCGTAATTAGTAACCCCCATACCGTAATAAATTTTCCATATTAATCCATAATTATTACCCATCACGTCTACCCAAATCCCGAAGCCACAGTCAGTAATTTCAGAATACACCTCACCGTGGTAACTAATCGCATGATTATAGCCACGTGATATACAGAAAAAAACAATTAGTGATGGGGTCATATCAACCTCATTCGTTTCAGTAGCATTACTTAACCCGCATGAAAGAAGAAAAGCACCAGAATGCCGGAAAATTTTGAGTTAGAACAAACATAAGAAACTACAACAACAAGCAATATTTTAGTAGAGGAAGTTCAAAGAAACAAAACAACAACAGGAATTCATAGCAATAGATCAGAAACAACAATTCAGGTACACAGTAGAAGAACAAAGATGACGAAGATAAAAACATCAGTTGTCGAGCCCGAGCTTGATGAAAGAATTCAGAGGATAGAATCATTGATTGGAAAGTATGAAAATGCTTCGTTAATTGATATAGATTTCATAGACTCTTATCAATTCCCAGCTATGAAGGGAAAAATATATATAGAAAATTATGCCACAGAGGGAGGAGGGGAAGCAACAAGGATGAATTCGAAATTTAGAGGTATTCAAAGATCAACAATACCGAACCTCAGGAATCTCCTAGTTTTTGGAACAATGGGAGCGACAATGCAATGTACAAAATTCCTGATGAGCAGAGTCCAGAACGGATCATTGTGGCTGGGGAGAGAAATACCTATCCATGCAGAGGACATCAGTAGACTTACTGAATTATCAGCAGAGGGGAATGACGTCTCAATGACATTCCAGAATGTGTCCAAAATATCCAAGAAGTCAGGGGACTTTGATTATTACAAGAAGTATGAGACCAAAAGAGGAGGGAAGGGAGTGAAGATAGACCTCATAAAAAATCCAACAGTGAAATTTTCCTACTATATAATAGCAGGTAAAATAATGAGGCATTACACCAAAGGAGAATGCACCCTTGACACCATATCAGTTGTGGAACACTGCATCTAGGGAGCCCAGCTAAACTGGTGTACCTTCCTATTGAACAAACTGTTTGAGGCCTGTAAGGATAATTATAGGTGAGCCACATGATTCATTTATGGGTATCTCGTTATGGCATTTGTGATGTGGAAATGGACTCACTCAGGGATAAGGAAATTCATAGAATCACTCATGACCAGCCCATGGCATTAAGATTTACGCCCTGGAGAGTATCAGGAGATCCCAGCACCAAGGAGGTCAATGAGGAGGCTTTCTCATTATGGTACAGGTAGATGGTAGATGTGGCGGGGAGATAGCAAAGGGTTTCGAGGGACCTATTGGACAGATATTCTTCACAGATATGTTTCGAGGTAACCCACAAGCAGACCTATATTAGACCTAGTTGTGTGAATGAAACCACATTTCGAATGCGGCCACTAAAGTTTCAAGTAGAAGAATAAGTCTTCCACACCAAAGTCTGTTTCTGGCTAGGAGCTGCAATGGAGGTTAGAAGTGGAATACCGCATTATTAGTTCGAGGAGATGCTACTAAAAGCACTCCCAGGGGAGTCACTAGAGGAGGCAATGAGGAGGATTTCCCAATTGAAGCTACGACCTTTATTGGACTAGCTCGACATGAGGGTGAAGGACTTCAATATTGTAATAAAAACTCTCACAAGTGCCTCCACTGTGTTTCCTTATTTTTCTGTTTTCCAGTATTTGAATCCTGTATCACCATCCACAATAGCCCCTATCATTACCGCCCTACCTTCCTTCCACCATGTTCAACTCCACTCTAGCAACCATAGTCACTCCAATCCGCAAGAGCAAGGCACCCAAGCCTCCGGTAGCTGCACCTAAGCCCAAGAAAGCACGAATTATGGTTCCCAAGAAAATAGTTGATCTCACTGGGGAATATCAGACCCAACTTATGGATACATGAGTACCAATTCAAGAAGAGCCAGAGGTTACCGCCCAAGTAAGCTCCATGGTACCTTTGTTTGATCCATCCTTGGTTCTAAACATTCAGACATTGTCTCCACCTCATAATCACAACTCATGACCACATACTTCATTCACTTCCAAAGACCACTCCATTCACACTCTGTCCACCTCAACGACTATCTCAGATCCAATAAAGCTATCCAGTAAGACAAATGGTGATACCAAGGCAGAAGTTAACTCGGGTATGGCTAGAGTACTCAAGGTTGACCAACTCTCTGTGGGACAAGGAACTTTCCTAGAAATATTATTTCAAGGAGGGTCTTTTACTTCGGATACAACACCCTCGTCAATAGAGTTGAAACCTTTTCAGCAAGCCAAACTAATACTGCAACAGATTCTACCGAACACTAGTATGAACAACCCAGGACCTCAGCTACTGCAACAGAACCAACCAACATCACCACAAGAGCACTCAGATAGATCAATCGCCAGTAGGAAACCCCTCAGAGAAATAAATCCAACCTAGGAGATGTCAGGCGTTGAGAACATACAGAGCTAGGGTGCTAGCCAATTATACAAGTTCATCCAGCTAGCAACACAACAAGCAGAAGGACTGCACAATGACCTCCAACAGAGCGTAATCAACTTAAAGGTGAAAATGATGCTTTATAGGAGCAGCTGGAAAATGTAATAAAAATATTCAAAGACCTATGGCCGACAGTAGTTTCCCAGGATAACAAAATGCCAGAGGAAATATCGGCCTGCTCAATGGTCGAAAGGTCTATCCGAGTGAAAATGGCATGCGCAAATATGAGCAGAGTGAACCAGGAGCTCAAAGAGACAATAGCTGCCAGACTAACATTACCAGACCCTGCCACGGTATATGCTGAGAAGGTCACCGAGAAACAGAAGCAGGTAAATGGAATGAACGAAACACTGGGGACAATAGTCAAAGAGGCCTATAGCTTACTGAAGCATTTACATGAATTCTCCAACTCGTTAACAATGAAAGCCCACCCAATATCAGCACAACTTCAATAAATTTCCCAAGAGATCAAAGAAGCCATTGATCCAATCGGCATAACCCAGTTGTATAACCAAGTAGAGGTGATGGAAACCAAAATCCAGAAAATAGAAGAACACTTCGCTGCCAAAAAAAGGTCCTCAGAGAGCTAAGGAAACCGGTTAAGCAAAAAGCAGAGGTGATACAACAGAGGTGATCGAAGCTGAGCTGAAGATACATGAGGTATTCAACAAGCTGCCACCTGTAGCAAGTGAAACTAAGGCTGAAAGAGTCACCACCCAGATAGAACAATTAATTAAAGAGTGGCAATAGGCAATCACTGAGTTCGCAGAACTCAAGTCCTCAACATTGAGCGAGGTTCTAGAGTTAGCACCTTTGTTTGGACATACTGAAGAAACATAAAAGAAAAAGTTGTTAGAAACTTATATATTATAGAGCAATGCAACACATAACGTATGTGGAAAACACAAGCACACAAAACACATAAAACCAGAGAGACACAGATATATGTGGTTCACCCAGTTTGGGCTACATCCACCCCATATAGCCAATCCTTCCTTTCTACTATCCAACAAAATGAAGAGACAAAACCTACGACAGATCCACTGTAATATCCTCTGTTCTCTCTCACAGTCTACCTATCTGTTTCTCGCTCAGAGAATACACATACAATACATAGCCGCAATAAAATACCCTCATACAAGCGAGGGGTTGCCTTGTAGGGAAAAAAACCATAAACTAAACATAAATTCTATCGTCAGATCATCTGCCTAATGAACGACCCAGATTGACTAGAAATTACTATACTTTTACAAGGCAATTTTACATCTATTTTTAGCTTCAGGGGCGCTGCCCCCGAAACCCCTTGCCAGGGGGGGGTTCCATAAAGTTGCAGTTGGACCCCCCAGGAAGTGTTTAATTAAGGACGAAGTTGCCGCCTCATTAAGGTACAGGGGTCCAATGTCGTGATACAAAATAAACAAGATAATCAGGCTCCACACCCAAAAAAAGTCAGCCTTTGAAGCCGATAGACCACTGGAAGCCACAACAATAGGAAAATATTGACTCAGGATGAGTTAGTAGCATGTGGTTGAGGCCTGTTGGGGCCTTTGTTTTGAAAATAAAAAGTTTTTAGTTGCGGAAGGTTGGAGGACTAGTGGTGGAACACAATCATGGTAGACAGGGAGCTGTCATAGTTCCAAAAATCCGGAAGATAGGTGGCGTGATAGTTGCAGAGAATAGTGCAGATGGAAGATACGAGACACAAGAACAATCATCAGAACTCTTAGTAATCAAGAAGAAGCAGAAAGCATCGGAGTAGGAAAAGAGGAAGGAATGATAGTCACACTGGGGGAGGAACAAATAGACAGCAAGCCAATGGAGGAGAGTTAGTTAGTCAGTGTAGCAGAAGGTCGATAGAGAGAGCATAGCCTTATGAGAGCTTTGTGAGAACTCTGTTGTATTGAATCAAACTGTAATAGACTCTGTGGAGTAGATGTATTTGGTTATGTTATTGATAATGAAATCTAGTTGTTGATGTGTGTAGTGTTATGAGTTGATTGATAGTCACTTGCTTACTATGAATGTATGCCCAATTTAAATTTTAATTCAAAATTCTGAACATGCTTTGATGAGTGACTGTTTATACAGAGAATTGTGATATGCTTATTTCTTTTAATTTTCCATTGTTGTTCTTCATGGTTGCATTTTTCTTCTACATGATCTGCCTTCTAATCTTACTAAGGTCATGACATGCCTCGGTTGAGATGCTCTGCTCTCTGGATTCGGGTGAAAATGCTGGCGTTGTGCTAGACTACCGCGGAAACCTTGTTGGCCTCAACTCTGAACCTGGGTCTTTCCCAGAGACCTCATTTTTTGCCAACAAAATGTTATTTCTGGATGCCAATTTCACTGTTTCTTATTGCAAATATTCAACAATCCCTCTCAACAAGAAAGGAATGTCCTTACATGCGACATGAAACTTATGCATGCAATATGAAACTTCATGCATGTGACATGCAACCCTTGCATTCAATACTTCTCTAATGTTTCTTGCACATGAAACCTTTGCATGCAACACTTACAAAATTGAAAGCCTCCAAAAAACTGAATCAGTATAATGCTTCTGTCATCAAAGTATTCTAACTACTGGTACCTACTGCACATGTCTACTAGATTCTCTGCATTTTTGACATCTGCATCCATGCACTTTGCACTGCTGCCAACTTTGATTTGCACTCTAGTATCCAACACTATCACTTTGATTTCATGTCCTTCGAACATCTGACTGCATCAATCTAACTGGTCTTGCTACTTCTTTACTATGGGCTCCTCATAGCCAGGTTCGATCCATGAAACACACCATTTCGAGGACCTTGCCCAAATTTCTTCTGGGGATTAATCATGCATGTCGCCCCACCTCACACTTGGAGGTATAGCTGCATACACTCCCTCTACCCATCTGGATCAAAATTTCTTTGGATGAGTGGTTGCTCCCACTCCATGATCCTCTGCATGTAGCTGATCCACATATTGAGGTTCATTCTTACCTACATGCAAATCTAGCTCCATCACAAGGGTCAATTACATGGCTTTCTCACACTTCCCAATTGTTGGAAGCTCTGTAGAAATCACATCTACATCAATTCTATAGATATTCTTAACTCGAATCCCAATCTTCTTGGTTTGTCTTGTTGCTTTGTGTCGCAGGAAAATTTTTCCTTCACTGAAAACAACATCATAGCCTCTATCCTCTAACATTGTAATTGAGACTAATTTTTTCTTCAAACCTGGTACATGCATTATATATTTTAATTGAAAGAGTTTACCTAAATGCCTCTGGAAGGTAATGGTACCAATCCCGATAGCACTGTATCGCCTGTTATCACCCATTCCAATTTGCATCTGGAGATCATTCTCCTCCAAGTTATTGAAAATTTCCTTGCCTCTTGTCATGTGAAAGGAAGCACCACTATCCAAGTACCACCCCGATTCCAATTCACTTGACACCATGCATGAAATCAATGAGAAGTCAAGCTCAAATTGTGAGGCTAAAGCCTCACCAGCTATAGATCCTCCAACCCTCCTTTTCTTCTTCTTTTGTTGACAATTTGTGACACAATGTCCATGCTCGCACTCCTTGCCACCTTCACCGACCTCAAATTTGGAATCAAATTTATTCCCCTTCCCTTTCTTCACCTTGGCAGCCAAAGCACAATATTATTCATCTTCATTCTTATATGAATATCCATCTCTGGTATTCTGTCTAAACTCCTCTTGCACCAAATCCGACCATAGTCGTTCCCAATCTGGAATATTTTCCCCTCCATTGATAGAGTCTTGATAAGTATGCCAACTCTTAGGAAGTTATAGGAGAGCTAGGCTCTCCAAATCATCATCAGGGACAATTATTCCTACACTCCCAAACTCATCCTGACATTGGAGAAACTTTCTTAAGCATATTGAAATAGTGTCGTTCTTTTCCATCTTGATCTTCCTGAGTTTATCTTTAAGCGCAAATTTCCTATGGTCACTGCTGATTTAGAATAGATCTGTCAAAGACTTCCACATTGCATATGTTGTGGCTTTCCCATGGAGGCTTGGAAAAATTTGGTCTCGTACTCCCTCCAATAGGATCCTCCTCGCATTGCCACTTTCTTTTGCCATGCATCAAGATTTGCACCATCACGGGTTTAGGAACATCATTGTTAATCAATTCCTTCAAGCTATTGTCTTTGAGGAATACCTCTATCCTATCCTTCCAAGTAATATAGTTTGATATTCCCTCAAGTGCATACTCCAACATCAATCCATTGAAAGCTATTTCGATCTTGAATTAGCTATAGTACAAAGAAAATCTTTCTGCAAATTTGAATTCTATCCAGTCACAAACTCAGCTCCTGCTTCACTTCTGCAATTACCTGTGCTCTGATACCATGTCTAAATTATACAACATGCATGTATATATTGGATTCACCTTATCTAACAATGGACTAAAGTTAAATATTGAATCACTTCTACAAATATTTTACGGAATTAAAAACATAATCACCAATCACATGAAGAAAAGAAGAATCAATCAAACCACAACACAGATAATTTCTCAAGGAAAGCTTGTTGCTCAAAACCCATCTATCATATATTGTGTATTCCACAAGGAATCATGAAAAAATTATATGCAACTCTTCTCACAAGAGCCCTCCTGTATTCAGCTAATTGTCTCACATTGATATAGACAAAATCGAGCCAATACTTAGCCAATTATGAGCCTGTCTAGCCTACCTTTCTCATGAAGTTCATGAGGAATGCAATCCTTATTCACAAGGAATTCCAGCAGTCCTACACTACGCTGAGTATCATGGGAATCATATAGTGTTTAAAATACATCTACATAGTTTGGTATAATCAAAACTGATAATTAACATCCCTTTCACCTTAGTCTCAACTGGGTCTCCACTAGAACTAACATTCATGCAGGTAATAATAGTAAATCATCAAGTGCATGTTAGATCACTGATTGTGAATTAAATAATATTTAATTCACTTGATCTCTCACTAGTGTATCAAACAGTTACAAATTACACAACTAATTTTATCTCACTTAACAGAATTAAACTGATTAAAACCTGCATCAACTAATGCACCACTTCACTTCGAACTCTGTTACAACTAGAATTACTCTGCATGCCTCACCAACTACCTCTAACTCGAAATCCACTAGCTAACTGAGTTTATCACTCTCAGTTAAATATTACAAGTTATCATTTAGAATAGATTACAATTTATTGTCCATCTTAATTAAGGGATAGCTAAAATATACATGCACCAAAAGTGGGCCCCACCTTAGTGTAGGTGCTTAATGCACTAGGCGTGGGTGTTGAGTGTTGTTTTCGGATGCCAATTTCATTGTTTCTTGTTGAAAAATTCAACAAAAAGGAATGATAATATTCCAAAAAGTGAAAAGTTAGACTCCAATATTGCTAATATCAAATCCAATAGTGAAAATTTGGAATCTTATAATGTCACTTTTAAGAGTAGATTTTTCACTTAAAAAATATCAAATTTGTACCTTATAAATCTTGGTTTTCACCCATCTATAAAGGGGCCTAAACTATAATTAAACCAAGTTTAATGAAATTGGGGTTACTTTAAAAACTAGAATCCAAGACCTAAGAAGCAATGATAAATAACCTATATGTATCATTCTTACCTTATATAAAGCAATATTTTAGGTCAATTGACTATCCAATTGACACATCCCATTAAAGCTTATTAACTTTCCACTCTAGGTTTTTTGTTTCCTTCTACTAATCGTTATTTATATGTCCAAATTTCATGCAAAAACAACATGTATTATTCTTCCTACCTTTCTTAGTTGACTTCTAATCATCATGTTACTTCTTAACAATATAATCAACATAGTCTTATTCTTTCTCATGATCATCTATCCAACCTCTTTCTTGGTATTTATACTCAACTTCACCTTTGATCAAAAAATGGGCTTGATTTTGAACTTAAAGTTTCCCTTCATCAAATAATCCTTCTCATGTTGAAATTAGCCAACCAAAAAATAAATCAAAGGAATATTGCTACCATATTATTTTCTACAATCCCAAATAACACAAAATGTAAAATATAATACATCATAGCTTGTATTTATATTCATCAATATTAGTTCAACGAGCTTACCATTCTTATTTGCAAAACATGTTTTGAATTCATCCAATTTCAACTTTAGCTCCCTCACATGAGCCAAATATTTTTCAGTTATTCCAAAAGAGATAGGATAAGTAGAGTTTAACTCTTTCTGAACTTGTATAGATTAAATTTCATTTTTTTATAAAGTACACTATTATCTTCCTTTAGAGTTTAATGTGATAGTTAATAATGTTCATATGAAAATGAATCTCCCTAGAGATGTATGTCACTATAACTCCTATAAAACTATCATTCTTTCCATTGATGATAAAGTAAAATTAATCATACTTCATAGATGAAACCATAGTATTTGTGAACTACGAAAGAACCTTACTCTCCAAAAACATTTCCATATATTGTGTCCACATACCAAAATTATGTCCATTTATAACTATAGGTACTTGCTCATAATGCATGATCTTGATTTATAGACCTTAACCCTGGTTAGTTGTTCAGTTTGAAGGAGTTATCCAATTTACTAGATAGATATAACTTATTAGAATGATTATAAGTGATGAATTTTCAAATATTTTCATAATAGGTTAAGTATCAAACCAATAGCTTTGATACCATGTTGGAGAACTAGTAAATAGTAGATTAAGGAGTTATACATTCCAAGAAAAGTTTGTTTCTAAAGACACTGTTACAATGGCTAAGGATAAGTGAGAAAATATCAACATATAATAGTGATACAAAGAACCAAAATACTTCCATTATAGGTTGAAATATAATAGCACCACAAATTAACTAACTCTCCTGAAGTGAGAAGGAAATTGTCATAAAAAAATGAATAAGTGTTTGTTTGTAGGTAAGACATCTTGAAAACAAAAATGGTAAAAATAATTCATAAGAAATATTTTACTCATCCATTCAATGGGATGTCTGGTCGTGCATGCTCTTGTCTCAAATTTCTTAGTGTTCTTCATTTTTTCTTCCCTTTGGAAAAATATAACCCAAGGATTTATACACTATTTTGATTTATAAAACAAATATTTATTTTCTCTTTTCCATTAAGGAACACTTCTATAACGTTACTACTCCCTCTTTTGATAATTAATCACATACCAATTTTTTTTCCACCTTGTAGACCGATCACAATTCTATATACATTTTGGAACATATTTATGTTCTTTATATTTCTTGGAAAATTTATCATAAAAATTTCTCACATATGTTGGGTGTAAATTTAGTCCTATGTCTATATGTAAGCCTCCTTTTATTTTTAACGTAATCTTTGGATGCCTTTTCCGAATCCTTCCCATTATGATTTCCTAGGAAATCCATTTTTTAAAGGATTTGGATTAATTAACATATTTGAGAAAAGTGGGCCTTCAATTGTATCAACTCCAACCCCATGGTCTATTTCAACCATTTTCTTACACCAAGAAAATATATATTCCTCTTATCATCAAATAATATTGCAATAAATTCTTTCCTGTTCATATATGTGAGACTATTAGCCAATGTTTTGATGATATGAATGCAATTCAATATTTTCATGTAACTATTCTTACTAAGTATCCATTGAATTTAACCTTGTCTATTTCATTCATCTTTTCTTATTTTCTTCATCCTTTGATAACATTTATCATATTCATGAACTTTGACTTTCAACTATAACTAATGTATGATTAGTAGCCTAAGTGTCTACATCACTATGCTCTTCAATATATACATGATTTTACTCTTCAACATTTACTTAATTTAGCTCATTATCTAAGGAAAAAATGTCATTGGGAACCCCTTGTCAATATCCTTCATTCCCTCATTATACTAGAAACTTTCCAATGACGACCATAAAAAACATCTAAAACATACAAACAATGTTGAATTATAGAGGTTGATATAGCATAGAACAATTAGGAAATCAAGGAAAACTTGAAAAAAAGAACATATTATGGCATCACATCGGTGCATAGATTAAATATACACCATAAAGGGGTATTTACAATGAAGTAAGAGTTGTAGAAATGATGATTCCATGGATGAAACATTTAATTTATAGCGTTATAAAATTTTATTTGTGAATGATCGATGACATACATAACATACATAGAATGATAGAGTTCATGTATAGAATTGATTTGGTTATGATATGGTGGATTTTGAATTGATTATGGATTGATTCCTATCGAAATTTACCAACCGTTGATCTTAGGTTTGGATTTCACTATTATTTTATTTTATAATATATTTAATAAAAATGTTTATTATAAAGGTACAACAACATTAGAACTTTTACATATATAGTATTTTTTGTAAATCTTGTCCCCATGGGACTATAAGAATATATATATATATATATATATATATATATATATATATATATATATATACTTTTGTAATGGTGTAAACCAAACTAATAGGAAAAAATTATTATCATAGTATTATCTAACTTAAATTATAATAAGTCCAAAACACATCAAAATTTCATAAAAAAGAAAAAAATCCTTTTATAAGAATAATCAGAAATATATCTATTCAAGTTTTTGAACACACACACACACACACATACGTATATCTATGTATATATACATATACATATACATACATACATACATACATACATACATATATATATAATTTTATGTGGTGATCAAAATTTGAAGAATTTGTATGAGTAACTAGATCCATAGTCTTTATTTGAAGTCGAAGTTTCAAGTCCAGAACATGACTCGTCATCAAGATGAAATGGTTGAGAGAAAGACGAGAGGAGAAGATGAATAAACAAGGGTGGTAGCTGTAACAAAGAATAGTCCCTTCCACTACCATTAATTAATTGATTATGGAAATGAAGGGCCATGTTTTGTCATTTTTAAAAAATTCTCTATTTCAGCAATCATCTCTATAATATGTTATTATTCGCACCTCCACACATGCTTCCTCCACACATCCGCGCTCTACACAATGAAAAGCACCTTGTCAAAGCTCTTACCTCCACACATGCTTCCTGAGCACATTCACACTTCGCACAATGAAATCTACCTCCTCACAACTTTCATTGTTCCTTCCTCCACACATCAACAAAAAAAAAATGAAAATGAAAATGATGGTTTGTGTGATGATGGAGCAAGAACTCGATACTTTCACTACGCAGAGGAAGCTTCCTCCACATAATGAAAACATTTCATTGTTAGATCTACACAATGAGAGCTATGAAAAAGTAATCTCCACACAATGAAACATTGATCCTTGCAACTTTGGCTTCCTTGCATGCATCAATTAAATGATTATGATCACAAAAAAAATGTGTATTCTCCACATGCACTTTGAGAAGTTAAATATTTAATTATTAAATAAATATTTAAATACTTGATAAAAATTTTTATATTAAAGGGAATATGTATATGTTGAGTCTTGCACGAGTTCTTTAAATTCATATTTTATTTAAGAAAAGAAAATATACACAGATATAACTAAATTAATTACAAAGATTGATTTAACATTGACTATTGGAAAATGAAATATGGAGTTTTTCACAAGCTCTGCATAATGAAAGATCCAAGAAAGAAAGCTATGCAAAATGAAACATTTATCCCTGCAACTTTGGATTCCTTTCATGCATTCACTAAACAATCACGATCACAAAAATCATGTGTATTCTCGACATGCACTTTGACAAGACTTTAAATATTTGTTTTAAATAGATATTTAAAACTTTGATAACAATTATTATATTAGAGGGAATACAGATATATAAGGTCTAGCACAAGTTCTTTAAATTCTTATTTGTTTTAAGAAAATAAAATGTACACATGTATAACTAAATTAATTACAAAGATTTATTTAGCACTGACTATTGCAAAAATGAAATATAGATTTTTCATAACGCTTTGAAAAATAAAACCCATCGTTTAATGTATTATGAGATCATGTTTTCAACTTCAACAAAATATTTTGTTGTATCATAAGTCCCTCTTGTTTTTACAAATTGATGAAATTTATTATTAAATAAATTTTATTTGGTCATGGTCAATGTTTCATTGTGCGAAGGAAGCTTACTTTTCACAATGAATGTTTTCATTGTAACCTCCGCACAAGGAAACTCCACACAATGAAACATTGATCCTTTCAACTTTGGCTCCCTTGCATGCATTAAATGACACTAAATTTTCATTTATAATAATATTAGCTATTTTCGTCAATTTATAAAATCTATTATTAAATAAATTTGATTTGGTCATAAATTTAATCTAAATTTATTTATATTTATTGTTTTATGTTTATAGTTTTTTAAATAAAGGTTTCATTGCGCAAAGGATAACATTAATTATTAAATAATTTTTTTCGGCCATAAAGTTAATTTAATTTAATTTATATTTATGATTTTTAGGTTTATATTTTTTTAAGTGGATTTTTCCTTATCGTAGCTTTCATTATGTGGAAGATGTTTCCTTTACACAATGAAATTTTTCATTGTAAACTTCACACAATGAAAGTTCCACACAAGGAAGCTCTGCACAATGAAATATTGATACCTGCAACTCTGGATTCCATGCATGAATTCATAATGAAACTATTTCTTTTTTCATAATAATATTAACTGTCCTCCTTTCTCTGCACTCCCACAAAATGATATTCTCTTCATTGTGTGAATGAAGCCCATTGTGAGGGACTGCAAAAGCTCCACACTTCTTTGCGCTCTCGCACAATGAGCTTCCTCCACAGTATATGATGAATTATATAGTTATAAAAGGTTTGGTTAGTAGGTATGAAATGCATTGTCTAGAGAAACATATTACCATCATATATATATGAAAAGGGATTGTAATTGGGTGTCTAAGTAATGAAAAATAAGTGAACCATATCATTGTATGATATTCCAAAAAGAATCTTTCGTATATTTGAGGGAATGCTTGCATTTCCACAATTTTTCATTTTCTCGTTATTAAAAAAGGTCTGCATTTTCACAATTTGTCATTATTTACACGTTTACGTAAGTGTGGTAAGTGTAGAGTGTTGAGTAGCAATAGACATATAATTTGTGTGTAGTATAGAAGGGTACATAAATTTTTCTTTGTGCGGAGTGTTAGAAAAAGTACTTGGCGGGGGGAGGCGGGGTTGTGGGTGTGGGTGAATCAATATTTTTAATTCACTTTAATTTTTAATTTCACATTCAAAAATATGTATGCTACTATTATTCATGCAACCCACATGTGAACGTGACTGTATTGAATGCAAACCATGTATATTCATATTACTTAATTTTCCAGAATTTCCATCAGATGTTTAACTTAATCATTGCATTATTAGTTCATTAGAAATCTATTATATAAATCACAACCACATAAGAAAAAAATCAGCACATATGAACATCAGTATTTTAGGTGGAAACCCAATGTGAGAGAGAACCACCACTTCTATTGTCTTTGTATTCTTTCTTATTATATAAATAAAATATTCATTACATATTGTACTAGTGTAGACTCATACCAACATGCAGACACCCACCTATAGGAGTATAGGACCTACACTCATTATCCAAAACCCACTATAAGGGAGATACATCACCCTAGTCTCATTTACAGGCTCCTACCAGAAGGCATCTCCTACCCCCTCACTGAAGGTTGCAAACCTCAGAACCATGTAGATCATATTTAAGAATGTTTCACATTGGATACACCTATCTCAAACAAACATAAAAAATTTTAGGTCATCTTTCATCATTGGACCCACATAAACAATAATCCCAAACCAAAATGGAAAACTGAAATATTGAATCATAGAATCTGAAATACAATCACTGAATCATTACTGAAAATCAATGCCTAATAATATGATTCATTGATGTAACTAAAACATTGAATTTTGAACTAAAACCACACTAATCAGCCAATAATTAATCAAATAAAGACCAATCAACCATTCAAACGAATACTCAACTATTTACTGAGTAATCACAATGTTAGTCATCACAAAAACAAAGTGTTGTAACTGCAATCCATAATCAAAATTAATTTTTGAATATATATATATATATATATATATATATATATATATATATATATAATTCGATATGTCAGTAACTCAAATTAGTGATGCAGTGATTCAATTTTAGCATTCAATGGTTTGAGAACTGTATGCAGATATTATTCCAGGAAACACGCATATACGTGTATGCTTCAACACAGTCACACACACACACACACACACACACGCACACACACACACACAGATATATATAGATATATCTGTGTGACCGTGTTGAAGCATGCACATATATATGTGTTTCCTGGAATAATATTTACATATAGTTCTCAAATCATTGAATGCTAAAACTGAATCACTGCACCACTCATTGAGTTATTGACATATTGAATGATTGTAGCAACTTAATCATATATCAAAATCCTGTAGCATCATCACTAACCAATATTCCAATCCGTAATAAAATCAACCCAATCAACACTTCCAGATACAGACCATGCTTATAAAGAAATCATTAGCAAACAACAATGAATAGAAAATACATCATCAACTGTCATCATGAAGAAACAATTCAATCCCTAGTACATATATGTGATCTCCATAAAACAGATTGTGTGTGTACGTGATTATCATGCATAATTCCCATGTATGTATATATACCAACATACTAAATAAACTATCACAGAATTTATACGCAACAGTACTAAACCATATTCTCGTATGTACATGACCTTACTGAAGAAAAATAACATACAAATCTTAAACTACTAAATTAGATATTCACTATAAATCAAAACGCACTTTTTAAAATTTTTACTGTCAAATCACATATCACTTCAAATCCATTCAAACAGAGCTTGCATAATTAGATATTCAAACATAAACAAGTCAATCAAGTATAACCATTAGTACTCAATGCACTTTTAGATCTTCTAGATATGAGCCATCTCCTTGCTCCCTAGTGCAAACATCTTTCATATCAGATCACACATGAATAAACCATTACTTGCACATATAAAACTTGATCTCCATCTCCTCATATATAATTTTCCTTAGCTAATACCTCAGGTAAATCCCTTGGTAATGTTGTTAATATTTGTTCATGGGATCAAATAGATGCTGCCACCACAATTAATATGGGAATTTACCATGTTAATATCCGTTGGTATCCAAATTTCCATGGTTCATATTATGTAAGGAACCTTTGTTCATATATCTTTTGTATGTACACAAATTTTCTTCATAGGAACCACATATACTTCTCAAACTTCACATTTTTCATGTATCTATAAACGAACTGCCATTTCTTTTCCATATCCTTTGTAATGTTTGTACCACAATACTTGTTATATAAATTAGTTCCATAATCATTATATTATGACCAAGTTCACATTAAGGAAATATTTTTCAAATAGGTTACCATAAAGGACAACACATTAGCCACATCTTTAGATGTTTGGAAACCACCTACAAACATGTACACCTGCAAAGACCAAGTCTTGTCTCTGTAAGTTTTAACCATGAACATAAATTATCTACACACAAATATTATAATAGAAAATAAACAATAGCAAGAGCATAAAACATAAAACAGATAAACACAGAGATTTTCCCCTAGATCCCAAATCGGGACGACCAGCTTGATTTTTCATTATATTCCTTTTAGTGTTACAACAGATATATATACATGCCGAAGCATACATAAACCCTAAGCCATTAACCCTGGATTAGAACATAACCATAGTTCCCTTGACCGGATCTACAAAAATACCAGGGGCTGAAAACCATCGTACCCCAAAACCATGTGCAAAACCGTGGGCACGCACTGCCCACCGGAAATTAAGGACCAAAAATTTTCGTCGGGGCGCTGCCCCAGACCCTGACAGGGGGGGCTACCGCCCCCCCCTGTGACCCCCCTTGTTGCGCCCAGCACAAAGGGGGGGCTATCGCCCCCCCTCTTACCCCCCCACACGTGATTAGTCATGGAAAGAATATAACACATACCCAACATTCTCCCACTTGTTGTTTTCTTTCCGCAAGGGGCCATAGGAGAGCTTAGTCAATGGCCCAATTCTTCAACACCCATTGTTTCTCTACACCAAGAGAACTTCTGAGTGCTCACAGACTTTGTCAATGCATCTGCAACATTCTTCAAAGTGTCCACCTTTACCAAAAACACCCTTTTAGCCTCAACCATATCTCTAACAAAGTGATATTGAACATCAATGTGCTTTATCTTTGAATGATAAGTAGGGTTCTTAGCCAAGAAAATTGCACTTTGGCTATCACAGTCTATCCTTATAGCTTGTTGTACCAACCCCATACTTGAACACAATCTCTGCAACCAAATTGCTTCCTTTCTTGCATGAGTGGCTGCTATGTATTCTGTCTCTGTAGTTGAAAGAGCCACTACAGACTGTCTTTTACTCATCCAACTGACTGCACCTCCAAATAGGCTAAAAACATACCCACTTGTAGATCTTCTTTGGTCCAGATCTCCAGCCCAGTCTGCATCAACAAAACCACGAATGTCCAACATTCTTTCCAATCCTGGTCTTCCCTGGTAGCACAAGCCATAATCACTAGTGCCATGTAAATATTTGAAAACCCGCTTCACTGCTGTCCAATGCTCCTTCCCTGGGTTTGACATAAACCTGCTCAATACTCCCACTGCATGTGCAATGTCTGGTCTAGTACAGACCATTGCATACATCAGGCTACCCACTGCACTTGCATATGGAACACTGGACATATCCTCCTCTTCTTCTTGTGTCTTGGGACACTGTTCAGCAGACAGCTTTGTACCTACAGGAATCGAAACATTCACCAGTTTACTATCCTGCATATTGAACCTCTGCAATATAGTCTCGACATAATTCCTCTGTTTTAACCAGAGCTTCCTCTTTTCTCGATCTCTCTTAATTTCCATGCCCAAAATATAGTTTGCAGCACCAAGATCCTTCATGTCGAATTTGGAGAACAGTTGGGTCTTCCAATCAACAACATATCATCCACATGCAAGACCAAATAAATAACATGGTCACCAATTAATTTAAAATAAACACATTGATCCTCCTTGCTTCTGGTGAAGCCAAGTCCTCGTATATAGGTATCAAATTTCTGATACCACATCCTTGGTGATTGTTTTAACCCATACAAAGACCTCTTCAACCTGCATACCAGTTCTTTCCTACCCTTCACCATAAAGCCTTCAGGTTGCTTCATGTAGATCTCCTTTTCTAGATCCCCGTGAAGAAATTTTGTCTTCACATCCATCTGTTCTATCTCAAAATCAAATGCAGTAGCAACAAATAAAAGTAATCTAATAGAAGTAACTTTGGAAACAGGAGAAAAAATATCACCAAAATAAATTCCCGGCACCTAGGAATAACCTTTTGCTACCAATCGAGCTTTGTATTTATCCACCTTGCCTTCTACATTCATCTTCTTCTTAAACACCCATTTTCTCCTGATGGGCTTCCTTCCAACCGGCAACTCCACCAGATCCCATACCTCATTTTTGTGCAAGGATGCCATTTCATCAACCACAACCTTCTTCCAGAGTTTTCCTTCCTCTGAATATACTACCTCCCTGACAGTTCTGGGATCATCATCAGTTATAGTTAAGGCAAAAGCTGAACAGAAAGCAGATGGACTATACCTTTCTGGTTGCCTTCTTTCCCGAATTGATCTTCTTATAGCTGGAGTTTGTGGCTCTTCCTCTTCTGAATCTTCTTCTGTTGTAGAGTATGATTCATACTCCTTTAGCTCAAACTCTATCTTCTCAGGTTCCTTTGGTATGAATTCATGTTTAACAACATATTTCACCTCTATAAACACCACATCTCGACTGTACACAACCTTCCTTGTTTCTAGGTTCCAAAGCTTGTAACCTTTTAAACCATCCTTATACCCAATAAAGATGCACCTTTCAGATTTATTATCCAAATTGGTCCTTTTCTGTTTTGGAACATGTACATATGCATCACATCCAAATACCCTTACATGTGAAAGAGAGGGTTTCTTACCAGTCCATACCTCTTGTGGAGTCTTATCTTGCAACATTGATGAAGGTGATCTCTTAACCAGATAGTATGCAGTCTCCACTACCTCTGCCTAGAATTCTTGTCCTAACCCAGTACCACTGAGCATGCTTCTTTCCTTTTCCATCAGTGTTCTGTTCATTCTTTCTGCAACTTCATTTTGTTGAGGTGTGTATGGAGTAGTCTTCTGCTCTGCTAGACCACACTTATAGAACTCTTCAAATTCCTTCTTGCAGAACTCCCCACCATTATTTGTCCTCAGCACCTTTATCTTCTTCTCTGTCTGGTTTTCCACCAGAGCCTTGAATTCTTTAAATCTGTCAAAGACTTCAGATTTCTTCCTCAAGAATTATATCCATGTATTCTTTGAGAAGTCATCTATGAATGAAACATAGTACACAGACTTTCCCAGTGATGGAACTGACACAGGTCCAAACACATCACTGTGCACAAGTTCTAATATCTTGTTCGCCCTCTTAGCCCAGAAGGAAAAATCACCCGATTCTACTTCCCATATACACAATGTTCACATAAATCAAAATCCAGAGAGAAATTAGACATTCCTTCTACCATACCATTTCTATGTAGTATCCGAAGGCCCTTCTCTCCAATATTTCCAAGCCTTTGATGCCATAGCATGGTATTTTCTCTAGAGACAGCTAGGCTTTCCACTTCACTTTCAGGAACCACATAACTGTTACACTCATCAATAAAAGTGCTACCTTGTAGCTTGTACAAAGTTCCAGTTTGAATTCCCTGCATTAATACCAGTGCTCCCTGAACCATCTTGCAGGCATATTTCTCGAACATTGTTTTTACACCTGCATCGTCCATCTTGCTTACAGAAATCAGATTCCTGGCCAATGTAGGAATATGCAGAACACCAAGAAGTGTTCTAATCCTTCCACCTTGCAGCTTCAGCTTGAACTTTCCACGTCCGAAGATTTTGGCCTTGCTATCATCCCCTAGGAAGACATCACCACCATCATATTTCTCATACTCGCAGAACCACTCCCTATGGGGAGTGAAGTGAAAGGATGCACCCGAGTCAATTAACCATGACTCATGATCTACATGTGTATTTGAAGAATAATCCAAATACACATCCCCACCTTCATCCGAGGTAATTTTTTCCTTTGTAGAAGGAGCATCATCAGATCCCTTTCCTTTCTCAGAAGCTTTAGATCTGCAGTCCTTTTTTTAGTGCCCTTCCTTTCCGCATTTCCAACACACCTTTACAAAATTTCCAGGAGATTTAGATCTCCCACTCAAAAAATTATTCTTGTTTATGTTCTGGGACCTTCCTCGTACAGATAAGGCATCTCCATTCTAACCCTCGATATTTCTCCGTCTCATTTCCTCCGATAGCAAGGCTAAGACAATGTCATCAAAATTTAAGGTAGTTGTATTGCTACCTATTGCAATAACCAGGCTGTCCCACGAGTCTGGTAGAGAACACAACAAACTAATGCACTTATTTTCATCTAAGATTTTAATGTCAATAGATGACAGCTAACTTACCACAGTATTGAAGTCATTTAAATGCTCTGTCACTGAGTCTCCATCCTTCATCCTCAAGTTATACAACTTTTTCCGCAGGAACAATTTATTCACCAGAGACTTAGATTGGTACAAAGTCCCTAGCTTGTCCCACAAGGTCTTCGTCGTAGCTTCCCCAAATACATTCAACAATACTGAATCCGAGACACACAATCATATTGTGCTCTTTGCCTTTCGATCTAGCTTCTTCCAGTCTTCATCTGAAATTACCGTTGGTTTAGTACCTGGATCTACCACAATCCACTAATATTTATCCACCAGCAGATCCTCCATATTGAGCTTCCACAACTCAAAAATTTGACCATTAAATTTCTCAATCTCTATCTTCCCTCCACTTGCCATCTTCTTTCACCGCAAGAATCAATCCCGCAGATCTACCACTGAACAGAGTCTACCTCAGGCCCAAGAAAAAAACCCTCAACAGCAAAGGCATCCCCTTGAAGCCGAAACTGCTCTGATACCAAATGTAGGTTTTAACCCTGAACATAAATTATCTACACATGAATCTTATAAAATAAAATAAAAAATAGCGAGAGCATAAAACATAAAACAGATAAACACATAGATTTTCCCCTAGATCCCAAATCGGGACGAACAGCTTGATTTTTCATTATATTCCTTTTAGTGTTACAACACATATATATACATGCTGAAGCATACATAAACCCTAATCTGTTAATCCTGGATTAGAACATAACCGTAGTTCCCTTGACCGGATCTAAAAAAATACCAGGGGCCGAAAACCATCGTACCCCAAAACCATGTGCAAAACCATGCACAAAACCATGGGTGCGGACTGCCCACCAAAAATTAAGGACCAAAAATTTTCGCCGAGGTGTTGCCCTGGACCCTGATAGGGGGGGCTACCACCCCCCATGTGACCCCCCCCATTGCGCCCAACACAAAGGGGGACTATCGCCCCCCCTCTTACACCCCCACGTGTGATTAGTCGTGGAAAGAATATAACACATACCCAACACTCTCCCCATTTGACATCAAGGGAAAAAGGTTGAACCAGACTAAATGAATAACTTACCTTTTATGGCTCAATAGTGTAATTCTAGTCTACTGATATGAACTTATGAAATTTGCATACTGACCATGCCCCCTCTAAGAATATACTAGACCTTCTAAAGATATGCAATAAAGTACAAGGCTTGAAATATAAGGTTATCTATTAACAAATATGACCATTCCTATCACCAATGACTCTATTATCCACCATCTAACATAATGGGTTACATATTTCACCCATATTTTACATCAATCACCCAAAATAATGGGATTTTATACATATCATGACTTGAACCCAATAGCTCAGGCATGAATGAATTTTACAATGATTACAACATGGGTATTTTCATGATATTTACATCAAGATACATACATGACATCTATAACCATCAATAATGAAATAGAAATATCATGATAGTCATCAAAAACCACCATGCACCATATAGGAATCTACATCATGATCATCTCACATTAGCAACATAGTTTTCATAATGACAACACCATGAACATCCTCATCATCAGATAAGATAGTGTAGCATCAACATGTGACCAAATGTTCCAAGCTTCCAAGCATCTATCAGCTCCAACATCATAAATCATTAAGTAGAATAGAACTGATCAATGACATCATCAACCAACATCTTTAATGAACATAGAATTTATATCTTCCTCATCGATATTTAACAACATAAAGACTAAGAAATCATTATCTGCTTCACCAATTGAAACTCAAGAAACATATAAGCATCATCCACAACTTTACCACATTCAATCCAAGTATCCATGACACATAGATAATAACATGTATTTTTCAAATAGTGAGTAATTAACTAATGCCGATGAAAAAAATAATGAACTCATCATAGACATCATCACACAACAATGATTACTCAATAATAATGTAATTCCAATAGTGAATCATTAGAAGCATAGAAGATGCACCCCCTGAACCTATACCAACTCCATAATTCCAATAATGAATCATTAGAAGCATAGAATATGCACCCCTTGAACCTATGCCAACTCTTCACCATCAATTTTAATATTATATATAGCTCATCCATCAACAAATTAACCAAAGAACCATTTAAGAAATACAATTTTTTTTCAACAACTCATAAAATAATCATGAGCTGAAACCCTAAGAAACATAAGGGAATCACTAACACACTGTAACAAACCAATGTCAGAAGAAAAAATTCATGAATGAACTGATGGAAACATATGATAAGGTTCCCTTGAATTTGTGCCATTCATTTATCACTACATGAAATCATACATGACTGTCTAAGTCAAGAACCACATGCATACATGACTAACATTCATAGGAACTGTGTACAAAATGTGAAATATCAATTTTTCATAGCCACATCTTCTCCTGAACATGACATGCATGTTCCTGTTATGTTATAAAAATTAACAGAGTGAAGAGGAAGGAATCATTCCTAACTTTTGTCTCAGACATTCAAAGGAATCTAATGGAAGAGGCTTAGTGAATAGATCTGAAACTCATTCCTTTGAAGGAACATATTCCAATTTGATTTTTTTTTTCAAGAAATTTCTCTCTAAGAAAATGGTATTTGATTGGGATGTGCTTATTTTTTGAGTGCATGACAAGATTTTTAGAGATACTTATGGCTAGTGTTGTCACAAAGAATAGGTATAAGTTGAGGAAAAGAGACTTGAATGTCTTGTAATGTTTGTATCATCCATAAAAGTTGAGAAAAGAAAAAACAATAACAACATATTATGATTCAACAATGGATAAATCAATAAAGCTTTATTTCTTGCTCGACTGAAAAACTAAATGAGGTCCCAAATAGAATTCACCCTCACTAGTACTTTTGTGGTCATCAACATTACCTGTCTGGTCTATATTTGTATAAGAATGAAGTGAAAAATATGTTTTTTTGGGATACCTTAGACCAATATATTTAGTTCCTTGCAGATACTTGAATATCCTCTTGAATTTTTTGAGATGAGTTTGCTTAGTATTTTCTTAGAATCGTCCAAATATGATAACTACATACATAATGTCTAGTCTTGTACTAGTAAGATAAATCAAGTTTCCAATCATGTATTTTTATTCAAGTTGATTAATTGTAGGAGAGTCATCATTTTAACTGAGGTTTCATCTTGTTACCATTGGTGTGCACAAAGGTTTGCAGTCTTCCAATCCATAGTTCTTCATAATCTTCTTGAGATAATTTGTTTGACAAAGGAGGATACCATCTTTATTTTGATGAACTTGAAGACCAAGAAAGTATGTAAGCTCACCAAGTAAAGACCATTAAAATTCTTGTTGCATGTCTCAAGAAAATACTTGACTCATAGATTAAACATTGCTTCTAAATATGATGTCATCAACATAAACCACTACTACCAAAAGTTTGTCTTTGTCATATTTGATATATAGATTGTTATATGCAGATCCTTTCTTGAATCCTTGTTATATGCCTTTCTGTTTGTTATATATATATATATATATATATATATATATATATATATATATATATATATATATATATATATATATATATATATATATATATATATATATATATATGTATGTATGTATATATGTATATATATATGTATATACATATACATGTATATATGTATACATATATACATGTATATATCTATACATATATACATATACACACACATACATACATCTATATATATATATATATATATATATATATATATATATATATATATATATTGTTATATGGCTTCTTAAGTTTGAAAACAATATTTTTATCATTTCCAAGTATGAATCCTTCAAGTAAACTTATTCTTCTAGGTCCCCATTTAAAAATGTGAATTTAACATCCATTTGATCTACATTAAACAACTACCACTACTACCAAAAGTTTGTATTTGTCATATTTCATATATAGATTGTTATCTACAAATCCTTTCTTGAATCCTTGTTGTTGAAGATACGTCTCAAGATGATAATATTGTGCATGAGGAGCCTTTTTTAACCCATATAATGCCTTCTTAAGTTTGAAAACAATATTTTATCATTTATCGTTCAAGTTGTTTAATATAAACTTCTTCTTCTAGGTCTCCATTTAAAAATGCGAATTTAACATCCTTAAAGTTACAAAAGATGGAATATGAAAGAAACATCCTTATGGATTAAAGTCTAGCTATAAAATGTCTCTTCAAATCCTATTCCTTCCTGTTGAGCATAGCCTTTGTATACACGTATTGCTTTGTTTCAAATTACTTCTCCATTTTCATTAAGTTTGTTTTTAAATACCCACTTTGTTCTAATTATATTTTTATTATGTGGCTTTGGTACAAGTTCCCATGTATGGTTCTTTTCTATTTGATCAAGTTCTTCATTCATTGTCTTAACCCAATATTCATATTTTCTTATGTGATTCAAATTTTGAGGTTAAATTGTGGATAGTAAGGCTAACTGACTAGATGATTATAATATCCCAAATGGGAACTGTCAGCAAGTCATGAATGGAAAATGCATTTTCCAGGAATGGATGCTACAGAAATGGAAACCAACACTTGGATCCCTTATATCTGACAATTTGAGACCGAAATCCAAGAGGGGATCAAGAACTAATATTTCTAGGTGGCTTAAACAGATCTCCCCACACCTAGTATGGCTAGAAAATGCCCAACAGGGGATTGCAGCAAGACTGCTAAGAAAATTACGCAGTTTCAATAGAGAAAGAGAAGGATGCCAGTAAAATATCCTTCAATAGTACTTACAACAGCAAAATAGAAGTATAATGAAGCCCATGAAATGTATAGCTGAAAATACAAGACATATACAAAAGAAATGCCCTTAAAAGAGGTGCTGCAACCACATGAATGACTGAAACTGCCTTCACAACGTTATTTTATTAGGCTGAAAATTGCTGATGATTACATATCAAATATAGAGCAGATATATGTAAAAAATTTAGATCCATATAAGATCTGTACACTAGAAAGGCTCCTCTTTCAGATTCCCTTGGGGTTTTCAGTAGAAAATGAAGTACATGGAGTAGATATGAGATTTTATGCAGTAGATTTGCAGATATATTCAGAATTTCTGAAGTAGATGTAGGAGTATTCAGATCAGATATGAATATGACATGGAATACATCATAAATCTATGGATCACCACAGTGAGGGAAGATTCCCAACACTAGAGATCTCTCTCCCAAAAGTCTGCCAAAAGACCCTGCAACTTATCACTTGCAAATAACGCAGTCCAGGGAAATAAACTAAGTTTTAGGCTTGATGTTGATTTTGGCCTAATGCCAAGATGTAGATCTGAAGCTCCAATCAGCTAATACACTCTTGCCAATGGAATAGATGACTTTTCCACTGAAAAGAGGCACTAGTATGGCCTAGATCTGAATAGATATAGCCTCCACTTGCTGCAGCTTGAAAATACAATCACACCCTAAACAGGACATGAATTTTAGTTGAAAGGAGAAGCTTGGTCTCAAACCAGATAGTGGACTATGTAGTACAAAATCTTCCAAGAGATACTCAATGGAAAGAGGTGGAACTCCTAAACAATAAATCCCAATTTTAAACAACATTTGTAATCTAGGCTAAACAACCAAGAAAGATATATGTCTAAATAGACAATATATCAAAATATCATATCATGAACAACCTCATCATTCTGCCTTCCTCTTCCTTTTATAAGATCAAGAGATTGTAAACCCTAAGCCACCTTCAATGATTTAGCTCCATTCACATGTGTAGCCTCCAACTTGAACTACGTTGTCCCTATAGGAGATTCATTGCACCTAGACAACATTGTTGATTTGGTCCTCGTTGACTTGGTCAATTGATTTAGTCTCTTTCACACTCAAGTGTGCTTATACAAATGGCCCAGATTTAGCCTTGTTCACATTGGGCATTGATTTATTCTTTTATTAGGAGTTTTATGAACCTCCTTTAATCATTTATTATTTAAAAAAAGAAAGAAAAAAAAATGAATATTACTATTAGCTTATGAATAATTAGGAATATTACAGTCCTCCCCTCCAAAATGTTGCTTTTCCTTAAGCAACTCACAAGGACTTTGCAAAATCTCCAATGGAATTGTCTCCTCCCAAGAATACAAGTTTGCCTTTGGTGGGTGAACCAAATAGCTGTCATCATATATTTTCCATTGGCATTCTCAAGGCAGGAGAGATTGTAAATATTGGGTGCTTCAACCCCCATGAGAAATTTCAATCTCCATGTTATCATCCAAACAAAGTGAGCCATCCTTGGTAGCTCAAAGAAATAGTCACCAATCCCCACCATATGCAATGTGTAGGGGCTCCACGGCTAGAAATGAGAGATAAGAATACCCAAATCATGTTGTCTCTCCCTCCATTTATGATAAATATGGAGCTGATGATCCTGGGCTACAATAAATAGTCCTCATGAAGCCAAAAGAGACTTGGAACTTCATGATTCTCTTCATGGATTCTAGTGAGCCTCCTTGCCCAATATTCCATGCATAAAGTGAATAAAGTATATTCACCATATGTGCTCCAAAAGAAACATGGACTAAGTGTCATATGATATATTGGATGGTGACAATAGTCCCTCCCTTGAGACCAGTGTTGTCCTTCTCCTTTCTGCCTCAAATTATAGTACAATAAGTGGCCATCCCACCACCTTCTTGCTGCAATAAGCTTCTTCAAAGCTTGGAAATAGTAGAGGATGATAGGTGTTGGCTAAATATGATGTCTTGCTCCAAATTCTCCCAAGTGAGAGACTTCTTCCAATGACATAAGCCCAACATATGGCTCCTTGCATAAGAAAACAAATGATATAATGTAGCAGCCATACAATGTTCTTTCCTCCTCTTGAAGCATGAATGAATATGGGAGATTTCATTCCCAAGGGACACACTCAACCAATGTGTCATCCCTCCTCTCATGTTCCCAAAAAATATCAGAGCATCATTATCATAATGATATAAATAATATCTCTTATGCCACCTCATGAGAGAGTTACATTTTCTCCCAAACCCAAGTACATACATGATCATGAGATACATTCGAAACAAAAATACATGTACATACATGAGACACATCCCAATCACAAGCAAATACATGGACATGAAATTTAACATGGGATGTCCAAAATATCTTCTTGTCAACCAAAGCAACCATGCCTTCTTCTTATGCATCCTTTCATTGAGATACAAGGCATGAGACAAGAAAATATGAAACCTTGGGTAGTACCCATACTCACCCAATAGCAACTAGCACAATGCATTTCCTGCCTGCCTCATATCTAGATGTGGTAAGTGGTTTTACCACCACTTACTTGCTACCCATAACATATCTCTATGGCTGAAAGTGGAAGATATATTTGGTGCCTTAGGAAATCACCCATCATGCTGCAAAATCTCCTTTAGTCCATTAAGGGAGTGGCCATGTTCAGAAATAGTTTTGGCCCAAAGTTGGCCATGAAGTTTATAAGGTATGACACTCCTCTTTGGAGTCATGGCCTACATATATAATGTAAAAGCGTACATACAATCATAAAATAAAACATGATTTTCATAAGTATGCTCTTCACCAATATTCCTCCTCCAACAAGTGGAGAGGTGCACAAATCTATCTTCTTCCTCAAGAGCATAAGGAGAGGGCTAAAATAACTCTTCCATAGAGTTATATTAATGCTCCATATTCATGTGATACATGCATATTTGATAATGCTAATATAAGTCTTCTTCAAATCCTCCCCACATGAATCTATTTGAGATAATATGGTGTGTTCTAATGAAAACAGTGGGGTTAGAAAGCAAGATATCATAGGCTGCACATAGTAGTTGGTCTTTGAGTTTTGACTCTTTAGCCAAATATATTTGATCATGAAATTAAATGACTCCATTAACCAACTCATACCTCATATCTTCCATTTTCCCATCAAGAACCTTACATGTGAAGAGGTTCTTGGAATATTCTACCAAGAGTCGGGACTCCCAATATGGATCTAGGCTCCTCAATAAAGACAGCGTTGTAGAGTTATGAAATGGAGTAGCTATCACATCATCTCTTTCCTCTTTGACATGCTTAATTCCAAAGTTAGATGTGTGAGTATTGAAGCTCCATCCTTGTTGCCTCCCTTGCAGCTGATCTTGTGCAAGACAAGATTGAAGAATAGGAAGATCAATCTTCTTTTGAAATATATCTCTCTTAAAAAATCTCCATAGTTTATCCCATGCACACAAGAGTGTTGGTACCCTCTTGATTTCTTCAAAAATATCCTTTGTATTTAGGGATATCATTTTTTTCCCCAAATCTATTGAGTGGCCATTTGACATCATGCTAATGTCATCATGGATATCTGAATTCTTCTTTACCAATGCAAATAGATGAGTGAGAAATAGCAAAATCAATTTCATAAATTTTTTTAGCTCTCCTTGGAATCCATCAATAGATCTTAGTGCTGTGGTAGCTCCCCTCAAGGCTCCCTCCTTAGCCAAATTTGTCACTAATGCACAAAGTTGAGAGAACACTTTATTTTTCTTCTCATCAGGGGGTCTCCCTGGTAGAATGCCTCCATGTAAAGAGACATCTAGATCTGAAGTAGACTGTATGGATGGTTGGACTGATGTGTCCCTTCCCTTGCTGCATAGTTCAGTATCCTTCTCATGAATAGAAACCCCTTGAAATAAACACGGGTGCATGCTCCTCATCATAGGATGTTGATCCATCCTTCCTCCTCTTGCTTGGAGTAAGATATCACTGCCCAATAATGTTGTCACATAATGCTCCTTAGGAATCACTTGCAAAGATACACAAGCTATTTCCCTTGAAACAATAACTTCATCTCCATCCCCATGTGGAAATGGGTCTTTTTTTGAAGTGACAATGTTGCTACTGTCTTCTTGTTCTTCCTTCTAATCAATATTTGAGAACACCTCATTATCAACAAGAGACCTTGGATCTTGGTCTTCTTTTGAAAGAGGAATCTCCATGACTTCCTTTTGAGAAGAAATCTCTTCATGCAATGGGGATCTTTCCCTTGGCAAGGTATCAAACACATTTTTATCCCCTTCAACAAAAATCTGAAGTGGATTTTTCATAACATATCTTTCCAAATCATGCAATGGTTTTTCATGCTCATGCTTTGCTAGCTTTTTAACAGAAGTTTTAGCTTGTTTCTCATCAAATCTCTTCACCATTCTCCTAGTGAACTTAGCATAAGTAGATATATTTGCATTCTTCAATGAAAAGGATTCAAATAACCACCAAGCATAAGCTTTACCTTTAAGATGCAGTGCTGCTACCTTAAGGGCTTCTTTTTCTGAAACTTGATGTAGATCCAAATATGAGTCTAGCTGATCTATCCATTCTTTGGATGTGCATGTGGAGGATCCATCAAAGTTAGGCAGAAAGAATCTACCTCTTCTTCTGCTATTGATGGATCTTCTCTCCTCCTTGAGATGGAAGAATTATTGTAAGCTCAAGTGCTCCTTTATTTTCCAAAATTTAGATTCATACTCCTGAGGATAATCACTCAAAGTCTCCTCCTTTGGTGCATCTTCCTCCCTCATTTCTCTTGTAGTAGATCCGGGCATAGAATAATGTTGTAGATCTGATGTAGCTGAGTGCTTGCACATATAAGATGAATAAATGGGGTTTTATTCATGTAAAGAGATTCTTGAGGGACCTTCATGTCTTGCCCTCTTTATTTCTTTGATTTCTCCTTTAAGCTCATGCAGAGTTTGGAACAGATTTTTTGAGAAGTCTTTCCATTTCATTCTTCTAAATAAAGGGGTTTTACCCTTTTCTTTTGTGTATTCAATGTAATAAATCTTATTCTTCTATATATTCTCTCCTTGAAAAGACACATTGGCTTGAACCTCACAGGCTGAGCCAAAGATCATGCTTTGATACCACTGTAATATCCCAAATGGGAACTGTCAGCAAGGCATGACTAGAAAAGCATTTTCCAGGAATGGATGCTACAGAAATGGAAACCAACATTTGGATCCATTAGATCTGACAATCTAAGACCAGAATCCAAGAGGGGATCAAGAAGAAATCTTTCTAGGTGGGTTAAACAGATCTCCCCACACCTAGTATGGTTAGAAAATGCCCAATAAGGGACTGCAGAAAGACTGCTAAGAAAATAATGCAGTTTCAATAGAGAAAGATCGAAAGGCCAATAAAATATCCTTCAATAGTACTTGAAATAGAAAAATATATGTATAATGAAGCCCATGAGATGTATAGCTGAAAATGCAAGACATATACAAAAGAAATTCCCTCAAAAGAGGTGTTGCAACCACATGAATGACTGAAATTGCCTTGACAACATTATTTTATTAGGTTGCAAACTGCTGATGATTACATATTAGATCTAGAGTAGATCCCTGTACAAATATTTAGATCCATATCAGATCTGTACACTAGAAAGGCTCCTCTTTCATATCCCCTTGGGGTTTTCAGTAGAAAATGAAGTACATGGAGTAGATCTGAGATTCTATGCAGCAGATCTGCATATCTATTCAAAATTTCTGAAGTAGATGCAGGAGTATTCAGATCAGATCTGAATATGACATGGAATACATCAGAAATCCATGGATCACCACAGTGAGGGAAGATTCCCAACACTAGAGATCTCTCTCCCAAAAGTTTGCCAAAAAACCTTGCAACTTCTCACTTGCAAATAACACAGTTTAAGGATTAGGAATTTGACTTCTATGATCCATTAATTATGTATCAAATCTTTCAGTGAAAATCACAACAGAGAAATTTTTGTCGATGCATTTCGAACCAGCCAGTGTGGTTCATCATCAGGAAAAGATACGAAATCTGATCTAGGACTCAGCTTAAATAGATAAAGAAGCTCCAAATAGCCGTTGTACAATAATGGCTAGTTTGACCATAAAAATAAAAAATAAAAAATAACAATAACAAAATAAAAATAAAAATAAAACTATAAATAAAATAAAATAAAAAAATAATAAATAAAAAAATATGAAAAACTAAAAACTAAAAATAAACATAAATAAAAATAACGGCTAGTTTGAGCCAAAAAAAAAAAAATAAAATAAATAAATAAATAAATAAAATAAAATAAAATAAAAATAAATCAATAAAAATAAACAATAAAATATATATATTTTTTAAATTAAGAATTAAAATAATAATAATAATAATAAGAAATCAATATATATATATATATATATATATATATATATATATATATATATATATATATATATATATATAATAAAAAATAAAATAAAAAATATAAATATAAATAAATAAATAAAAAATAAAAAATAAAATAATAAAATAATAAAATATACATTATTTGAACATAATTCAATAAATAATTTGAAACTAAATTAATTCCTTTATTTTTTATTTATTTATTTATTTTTATTATTTATTTTATTTTATTTTATTTTTTATTTTTTATTTTTTTTAAATAAAAATTAAAAATTTAAAAAATAAAATAAAATAAAATAAAAATATTAGGAAAAGAAAAAAGTAAAAATAATAATAATAATAATAATTAAATAATTAAATATACATTCTTTGAACATAATTCAATAAATAATTTGAAACTAAATTAATTCCTTTATTTTTATTTTATTTATTTATTTATTTTAAACAAATAATAAACATAACTATGATAAAATAATAATTAATTACATAACAAAGAATAACAGAAAGGAGAAAAGAAAAATAGGACGAGGGGAGAAAACGACGAACCTCAGACAAACAGAAGGGCAAAAATAAAAAAGCTACGAATGAAGGGCAGGAATCCATCACCTGCTCACACTCCACCCATCATCTCTGTTAAGGTTAACAGGCCTCTTTTCAATCTCAAGGGCCTCCCTAAACTTTCGGTTGTGAAAATGGTCCACCTTCGCAATGACCTCAGCATCTTCAATGCAAATGTGATGCTTTGTCTTTTCAGCATGCTCTGCTAAGGCAGAGGAGCGAGATCTATTATGCTTTAGGTCAGCGGCATGTTCATGAATTCTTTGACTGATAGATCGATCAATTTCACCAATATAAGGGGTCCCACAAGAGCACGGAATCAAGTAAACACATTTACCCTCCTTAGGGCAAATTCGGTCCTTAACCGATCTGAGCGAATTCTGAATCGTGCGGAGCGGCTTGAAGGTTGAAGGAACACAATGTTTCCTTAGTATCCTGGCGATCTTATCAGTCGTTCCTTGGATAAAAGGGAGGTGAACACTAGCAGACCTGTCAAAATTATCACTTTTAACCCTAGGACCTTTTTTCGCTTTTTGGAAAGCTCTACGACACTGAATCTTGCTATAACCATTTTTAAGGAAAACCTTAAAAAGATGAGATTTCTCATCTTCAAGGTGGTGTTTATCAGCGATTCTCAAAGCACGTGTGGCTAAGGTGCTGAGAACCCCTAATTTCTGAGCCGAGAAACGATGAGAGTCTGCAAGTAAATACTGCTCAGTATGCGTCTTTTTTCTAAAGACTTGATGAAAGAAAGAGCCTTCTTCATTCCTAGTAAAAAGGACATCAAGAAAAGGAAGACTACCATCCACTTCGAATTCCATGGTAAACTTAATGGCGTCAGACTGATCATTAAGATGATGAAAGAAAAGGTCAAATTTTTCTTTACCATGCAGCCACACCACACACGTGTCATCCATAAACCGTTTCCAAAGATTAGGTTGAAAAAGAGAGGTGGAGAGGGCTCTATATTCAAAGTCTTCCATGAAAATATTAGCCACAACCGGGGATAGGGGGGAACCCATGGCCACGCTGCAAGTTTGTTAAAAGAATTCACCCTCAAAACTAAAGAAAGTCGAGGTAAGACAGATCTAAACTAGATGAGCAGTATCTTGATCCGTGACCCGAGATACAACATCAATAGCCTCCCTAATGGGGATGCAAGTGTATAATGAGACAACATCAAAACTGACCAACCTGTCATTTGGGCCCAAAGTGATGCCTTTCAACTCATTGATAAAAGAGGATGATTCTTTGACAAAAGAGTTGGTGCGCCCTACAAGCGGTTTAAGCTTACTCGCCAAAAATTTAGCGAGCTGATAAGTCGGACCACCTATAGTGTCGACAATAGGTCAAAGGGGAGCCCCATCCTTATGAATCTTAGGAAGACCATAAATCCTAGGGGTGCGGGGGTTACTTTCAATGAGCTTTATACTAAGGGAGCCCACAGTGCTACTAGATTTTATAGCCAAAGCAACCGCTTTAGAGACTTTTTTAATGGGATTCTTTTCCAACTTCTTGTAGCTACCGCTATTAAGAAGATGATCCAACATCTTATTACGGTAATCATCCCTGTTTAAAATAACAGTAGCACCTCCCTTATCCGCCTTAAGAACAAAAATGTCTTTGTTATTGTTTAAAGATTTTAAAGCCTCAAACTCCAATTTGCTAAGGTTGCTCTTCGAGGGCTTTGATTTTCTGAGAACCACGGCACAGTCTTGCCTAATAATATCTTTAGTATTGTCAGGAAGACCTCTAATCCCGTATTCAATATCACAAATAATGTCCTAAATAGGGATTCTTCTAGGAGCAAGCACATAATTGAGACCTTTCTCTAACACACTATAAACATGTTTATTAAAAGAAAAACTCGAAAGATTAACAACAGATTTATTCAAAGTGACAGATGTATTGCTATTATAATTATTAGTAACATTATTAAGATTAATGTTACTATAATTATCAATAATATTATTATTAACATTATCATTAATACCATTATTAATATTAATATTACTATAATTATTAAAGTTCTCATCAACATCATTATTCAAATTAATGTTATTATAATTATCAATAATAATATTATTATTAACGTTATGATTAATGTTACTCTTGTTAATAAAATTCTGGTTTTTATTATGAAATAATTTTTCCATATCATTATTATTATTAAGAAATTTATATGAATCGCAATGAGCAAAGGACATCTCAAATAGAGAGAAGAAAAAGCCTGACTTCTTACCTTCTGCAACGCTGGAAACCTTATCTTCGACCATGCTGCCAACTGAGCTCGATGAGGTTGAATGCTGTACGACGCTCATCATGTTTTCCTCCAACGATTTTAAAGAACCAGACCCAATCATCCTCGAGATCTGCGGATCAGATTGCAAAGAAGCTAATGGCTACGCTGTAAATCTACTCACCTCCATCACAGCAGCATCCAAATGAGACTGGGAAGCACATTGCACATCGATCGAAGAGCTTGCCGATGTTTGACCAACAGCTCCTGCTTGCACGTTGGATGAGGAAAGAGACACATAAGTAAACCCATCATAACCAGAATCTCTTGCCGTTAAATATTGGAGTGGCTCCAACTGATTCGAACATGGACCAAGAACAGAACACGACCTGTTAATTACATCAACCAGAGCTGACCCCAGAACCGCGTGCGCAGAGGCAGTCCTCGGTGGATTCAGCGTTGAAGCCGTCCTTTGTGGATTCAGCGTTGGAGATGGACACGTTTCAACATCAACCACCCCACCTTCCTCAGTCATCTTCTGACTCTTTAACGAAAACTAATGTTGATGTTGTCCACCATCAAGACCCCCATTGGAAACAGGTCTTGACAAGGTATCCAAACTCGCAGAGTGCGTTGAAATTTCAGAATTGAGAATCAACGAACGCAATGCTACAACTTGTCCTCCATTAATTTTGCTGTTAGAGGGGTTTTTTAACCCAGCGTTACAAGAAGACTCTTTAGATAATTTAAGGAATTTAGAATGATGCTTTTTATTCCATAATTCCTCCCATCGAATAGACTTTAAAGCTGAACGGGCATCCACTATCGTCCAAATATCCGCAAGAATCATAACAGACAGCTCTAAGTGCACAGCTAACAACTTCCGTGAGACAAAATCCAAGATCCTTCTTACTCTGGAAATCTCAGATCTAATGATGCCGAGGCTTGCTGAAAGAAAAACGCGCTTATTTGTAGAATTGTGGAGGGGATGTTTAATCCTAGCAAAAGAAGGAATAGCAATAGAATCTCTACATATTTTTAAGAAGGTCAGATCAGATTTCATCTTAGATACCCGTAAACGTGCCCTTTCAAATTAATGAACTTTAAGTGCCAAGGCCCTACCGATCAGGGTTTCAATATTAGGAATTTGACTTCTGTGATCCATAAATTATGTATCAAATATTTCGGTGAAAATCACAATGGAGAAATTTTTGTCGACGCGTTTTGAACCAGCCAGTGTGGTTCATCATCAGGACAAGATATGAAATCTAATCTAGGACTCAGCTTAAATAGATAAAGAAGCTCCAAATAGTCGTTGTACAATAACGACTAGTTTTACCATAAAAATAAAAAATAAAAAATAACAATAATAGAATAAAAATAAAAATAAAACTATAAATAAAATAAAATAAAAAAATAATAAATAAAAAAATATGAAAAACTAAAAACTAAAATGCGCTATAGGCTTGATGTAGAGTTTGGGCTGATGCCAAGATGTAGATCTGAAGCTCCAATCAGCTAATACACTCTTACCAATGGAATAAATGACTTTCCCACTGAAAAGAGGCACTAGTATGACTTAGATCTAAATAGATATAGCCTCCACTTGCTGTAGCTTGCAAAGAAAATCACACCCTAAACAGGACATGAATTTCAGTTGAAAGGAGAAGCTTGGTCTCAAAGTGGACTATGTAGTACAAACTCTTCCAAGAGCTACTCAATGGAAAGAGGTGGAACTCCTAAACAGGAAATCCCAATGCTAAACAACATTTGCTATCTAGGCTAAATAGCCAAGAAAGATATATGTCTAAATAGACAATATATCAAAATATCATATCATGAAAAACCTCATCATGCTGCCCTCTTCCTTTTATAAGATCAAGAGATTGTAAACCCTAAACCACCTTCAATGATTTAGCTCCATTCACATGTGTAGCCTCCAACTTGAACTGCGTTGTCCCTCTAGGAGATTCATTGCACCTAGATAATGTTGTTGATTTGGTCCTGGTTGACTTGGTCAATTGATTCAGTCTCTTTCACACTCAAGTGTGCTTATACAAATGACCCAGATTTAGCCTTGCTCACATTGGGCATTGATTTATTCTTTTATTAGGAGTTTTATGAACCTCCTTTACTCATTTATTCTTTAAACAAAGAAAGAAAAACAGAATGAATATTCCTATTAGCTTAGGACTAATTAGGAATATTACAATGATCCAACAAAAGTTCTTCTAGTTTGTATTCTTGATTCTTTATCACCTAGAATTTGAGATTCAGGATGATTTTTCTGAACATAACTTGATGGATTATTTTTGACACACCTACATTTTAATTTCCTTCTTCTGATGCCTCTCTTTCTTCTTCTCCTACAACTTCTTGGATTTTAGTAGGGAGTTTTTCGTTATTTGATTGTGCTTTTATTTTCGTACCTTTGGATGCTTCATAAATCACACCATCTATATTTTCAACAATATCTTCAAGCCTGTTATTATAACATTCATATCCTTTACTTATGGAAGAGTATTCAATAAGGATTCCTTCATCATTTTTAGATTCAAAATTTCAAAGCTTATAATCATTTTTCATATAAACCATTTGCTTCCAAGGATTATAAAGTGTTTGAAAGTTGCAGGTTTACTATACTAGAGTTCATACATAGTTTTATCAATGTTTACTTGAACATGGGATTTGTTAAGTATGTCCAAGAATTTATGTACTTCTTCTCCCTAAAAGGTGTGAGGTGTTCTTGACTCAACAAGAATGACATGTTTTATTTGCTGAATTGTTATGTTCGTTATTTCTTCCATTCCATTTTGTTTTGGAGTGTTAGATATAGAAAAATTTCTTTTGATGCCATGCTGCTCATAAAAAATGAAAAATTCATCTCATATAAAATATCCTGTATCTAATCTAAGACATTTTATTTTTAGTTCCAATTCATTTTCCACCATATCCTTGAATATTTTAAAATTTTAAAATTCCTCATCTTTATAATTTAGTAAGAAAAACCAACACATTCTTGTAAAGTCATGAATTGATAGCATGAATTATTGTTCAACATGAGGATATCTATTTCTTAGAGGTGCACATAAATCAGTGTGAAAAAGCTCAAGGGGTTTACTTGAAGTGCATTCTTCACCTTGAAATTGAACTCTCGATTGCTTACCAAATTTGCACGATTTGAAAATACTATTTTCAGGGGGAGAGATGTTTGGCAAGTCACCAACCGCTCCCTTCTTGCTTGATTTGTATTGTTAAGAAAAGATAAGGTGTCCCAATATTTTGTGCCAGAGCCAAATTTCTTCATATTTTCTCAAAAACAATGCTCTTTTACACCTTCTATAATATAGACATTCCCTGGAGTTCTTGTTCCCTTAATTATAGTCTTACATGTATCCAAATTTCTTACCATGCAATTCTTTTATATGAAAATAACATCATGCCCATTATCACACATTTTATTAACACTTAAAAATTTATGTCTTAGCCCATCAACAAATAATACATTCTCAAACTTATCCTTTTCTTTTAATACCACAAATCATTTTAATTTAATAGTAGAAGGTTAATTATTACCAAAATTGAAATTATTTTATTTATTGATTTAATTAAAAGAAAAAAATTATATCTGTCACCTACCATATGCTTTGACTAACCATTTTCGATTCACCATAGATTCTCTTGATCTCTTGCATACAATGCTAGACCATAATTTTTCAGAGGAAGTAATTTTATTTTTCCATATTTTGGGAGGTTTTCTATTACGTTGATAAGATGAATTCATCCTGCTTCTAAATTCAGTTTCTTCATGACAAAAGTTATTGAAAATATAACATTCAACTTCATTTTGAAGAGGGGAGAAAGAATTATAAGAAGACTTCTTTGACCAGTTTGCATTATGTTTTTTTCTTTCTTCACTAATCATAATAATTTTATAAGAAACACAATGAACTTCTTTGTGTCCAAATTTGTGACAACTGAATCATTAGCCATTGAAGTAAGAATACCTGGGAGTATAATACCTTTATGAGTAGATTGCTCTTTTTTCATGGTAATGTTGTTTTTCCTGAGTATAATTTGACCTTTCATTCCTTTTTTGAGTCATAATACTCTTATTATTGCTTCCTCTTACAACATTGACGTAGCTTTTTGTACCTGATTTAAAATATTTCATAGGTTCTCATGTTCCACCATTTTTATTTGGATGGTTTCCAAGTCCTATCTTGATTAGTGGAGAGCGCTAAACTTTACTTATTTCCTCTAAAGTTTCAGATCCTTTATAAAATCTACGATTTAGAGCCTTTTTTTCTCAAGTTCCTTTCTTAGACCCACAATTTCAAGCTCTAAGTTTTCACAATGATTTTCCCTTTATTGGACTTGTTTCTTCTAAGATTATTCTTCTAATTTAGTCTCTTATAGATAGATATTTAGGTAGGTTATTTCTTTAACTAGGTTTTTTTCCTAACACATAATGATTTCCTTTTCTTGATTCTTGTTTATGTCCCTAAATATATAAATTTCTTCTAGATCATCAATAAATTCATCATCATCAGACTTATGTATACATTGTTCTTCAAATGTCATAAGTAATTGACAATCTTGATCTGATTCATCATCCCCATTAATGGAAGAACATTCACTATATTCATGAGTATACATTTTTTTATTGTTAGTAAAATATCTTTTGACATTCTTCTTTGAAACATCCTTTCCCTTTTTATGATTTTATTTATAAGGATACTTAGCAGTATAGTAACCTAGTCTTCCATAGTAAAAAAAATTGAAAGGAATCTTACCTTTGAACCTACTAGTTCCTACTTGTAGCTTCTTCACAAAATTCACTTATTCATATGAAACATAACTTGGATCCTTGGGCTCTTACTTTTCTTTCGCTTTGCTTTTGGATTTGAATGTTACTTCTCTAACACCTGATTTATCCAATTTTATCATCTCATAGGTTGTCAAGATCCCATTTATCTTTTCAATAGTGAGATTTTCCAAATCCTACATTTCTTCAATGGACAATACTTTGGAATCGAACTTTGGGGTTTGTTAGGGCCCTATATTACTAATGTAGTCCCATATTGTTGTTAGTGTAGCCCCCTTATTGTTATTGTTGTACCTCTACAGTCCCCATATTTTTATTATTGTGCCCTTACATTATTATTGTTAGGTCAGATAGGATTATATTGTGACCCCATGGACTCCTATATATAGAAATGAGGTTTTGTCATTTGTGTCATCCAAAAATTATTCATTTATTTAATGTAAAGGAAGTTTCCCCCTCAAAGAGGTTGATTTATAAGGTGTTGATCTCTCTTTTCTTCTATTTTGGGAGATGGTTTCATAACATTTGATATCAAAGCTTTGGATTCTAGGGTTTTGATGCTTCAAATAGGTATTGGTTTGCAATATTTTTGGAAATATGATCTATGGAAGTTAATGTTTTTGGAGGCTCCCAAATTTCATATCAGAGAGGTAACCTTGCGAAAATCATCATAAATATCTCTTTGAGCATTAGATTGGAATTCTGTAAAAATTGGCCAAAATTAACTGGAATGTAGTTTCCTGTGTATCAATTTCAGAGTCGAAGGAGGAAACAATGATATGTGGAATGTCATACAAGTTCGCTCTATGGAACTAGTCCATAATTAGGCCATTGTGGGAGATTGGGCATAACTTTGTCTTGAAGAATCCAAATCAGGTTTGACTTGTGGCATTGGAAAGATGATTTAGAGGGATACTAAAGGACCAAAGATAAAATCTTGGGCATCTGAAATTACAAAGATACATCAGTTTCAATATCGAGCTCCTCAAAAGCAACTAAAAAGTGTGTGTTTTTTAAAAATTACATAAGTCTTGTTTGAAAAATCAATTTGAAGTGGTTCAAAGGGCATATTGAAGGATAGATATCAGTATTGGGTTCTAAAATTCCCCCCTAAAAATAATTCAAAACCCATTAAGCCTTCAGAAGGCTCTACTATGACTCATGAAGAGGAATAAGTGCAACATGATATATCAAAATTACAAGAACAAGTGCAACGAATTTCGCTCTTGCAAAGTGTAACAATAAATGAAATGGAAGCTAAGATGGATAGTTTGAAGAAAGACATGGAATCTAAGATGGATGGGTTGAAGAAAGGCATGGAAGCTAATATGGATGGTTTTAATAATGTCATGGAATCTAAGATGGATGGTGTGGAAGATAAGATGGACGGTATAGAAGGAAACATGGATGGTTTGGAGAAAGGCATGAAAGTTAAGATGGGTGGATTGAAGAAAGGTGTGGAAGCTAAGATCGATGGTTTGAAGGATGGAATGGAAGCTAATATGGATGGAGTGTACACTAACATCGATGGTGTGGAAGCTAAGATGGATGGTATAGAAGGAAACATGGAATATTTGAAGAAAGACATGGAAGGTTTGAAGGAAGGTTTGGCAAATTTGCTACAAGAAAAGCTTCCTAATGGTGAAAAGGTAGTAGAGGAAACTCACGATGAGAACAAAAGAAATTTTAATCACGATTTCATAGACTCTGATGTTGGATTTAAGACCCACCATATTCTAAAGATAGATATGAGTAATTTTGATGGCAAGGATCTGATAACTTGGATACTACAAATGGAGAAATACTTTGAGCTCCATAATACGAAAAACACACAAAAGGTATGCATTGAAACTTTATATTTAGAACAAAATCAGTTTGTATGGTATCGATGGCTTTGTTCTCGTAAACCACTGATCACTTGGTCAATTTTTATGGAGGAAATTATAGCACATTATGAGGATACAAAGAGAAACACCTTCTTTGGCCAATTGATAAAACTCAAACAAAAGGGTTCAATGATGGATAACATTGAGGACTTCCAAAAATTGAATATAAGGGTAAATAATATTCTAGAGGAACATAGGATTGATATCTTCATAGGGACTCTACAGGATAACATCCAACATGAGGTTCATCTTTGGGAACATGATACATTGGAGAAGGCATTCAGGTTGGAAAGAAAAATTATGGCGACAAGGAATCCTACCACTCAAAACTATAAAGATGGAAGTGTTGCTACTCCTAGACCTCCACAACCCACAAGTTTGACACCACAAAAATTGGAAGAAAAAAGAGAAAAAGGGCTTTTTTATAGTTGTGATAGAAAATATACTAAAGGTCATAAGTGTGATGAGAAGAAATTATTTTACATAGATTGTGAAGAGGAGGAAGAAAAGGAACAAGAAACTTAAAGAGAAGAGGATATACACCAAGAACCAACCCTAGAGGAAGAATAAATGAATCTAACCATATCCTATAATGCATTGGTAGGAATTACCACTCCTCAAACCCTCATTGAGTTAGAAGGATGTATCAAGAAGAAGAATTTAATAGTGCTTATTGATTCGGGTAGTACCCATAATTTTATTCATTGTAAGCTAGCCAAGGAATTGAATTTCTTCCTATACCTAACGCCAGAGTGTCAAGTGATTGTGGAAAATGGAGGAACTATAAATTTATCTAGAAAGTGCCATAATCTCAAGCTAACCATGGGGGTATATGTATTGAATAGTCCAACTCTTTCCATTGCAATGGGTGGTGTTGATGTTGCACTGGGAGTACAATGGTTACTGTATTTGGGGATGGTAGCTTTTAATTAAAAAAAAAATTTCTTGAATCTTTTTTGAAAGGAAAGGAAGTTGAATTACAGGTTATCATAGGAAATCCAAGAAAGATAATAAGCTCTAATTTCATGACAAAGCTTCTGAAGAAAGAACAAAGAGGCTTCATTGCAAAATTATTCTCACTAGAATTTCCAACATCAAAATCATATAATTCTCCAGATCTCCAAAAAGTCTTGGACAATCATTCCAAGGTGTTTGAAACTCCGAAAGGACTCCCACCTATTCGTGAGCATGATCATGCTATTAATTTGATTTTAGGTAGTGTTCCTCCAAACATCGGGCCTTGCAGATATCCTTATGTTCAAAAGAGCGAAATTGAACATATGATTGCAGAAATGTTAGAGGCTAGTATAATTCAACCTAGTCAAAGTTCTTTCTATGCTCCAATAGTATTGGTGCACAAGAAGGATGGATAATGGCGCATGTGTCTGGATTATAGGGATCTTAATAGATCACTATTAAAGATAAATTTCCCATTCATGTGATTGATGAATTATTGGATGGAGCATTTTATTTCACCAATTTGGATGTCCATTCAGGATATCATCAAATTAGAATGAAGACTAAAGACATTTTGAAAACAACATTTTGAACTCATGAGGGTCATTATGAATTTTTGGTCATGGATTTTGGCCTTACCAATTCATCTTATATGTTTCAAGGGTTGATGAATTCCATTTTCAAACCCTTCCTTAGAAAATTTGTGTTAGTATTTTTTGATGATATACTAATCTACAACAGGTCTTGGAAGGATCATGTTCAACATGTTGAGAGGGTGCTCAAACTATTGGAGGAGAAAAAATCATATGCCAAAACCTCAAAATGTTTCTTTGGAGTACAAGAGGTGGAATATCTAGGTTATATTGTATCTCAGGAGGGTGTTAAGGCAAACCCTAACAAAATTAAAGCCATTAAGGAATGAAAATTATGCACAACCATAAAGAATTTGTGAGGATTTATTAGGTTAACAAGGTATTATCGCAAGTTTGTTATGAATTATGGGAAAACAGCAGCACCTCTAACAACATTATTGAAGAAAGATGCATTTTTGTGAACTCCTGAAGAAACTAAGGCCTTTGAATATCTTAAAGAGGCCATGTGGCAAGCACTGGTCTTATCTACACTAGACTTCACAAAAACCTTTATTGTGGAATGTGATGCCTCAGGAAATGGAATCGGTGTTGTTTTGATGCAAGAAAGAAGACCCATTTCTTTTGAAAGCTATCCAATCAAAGGAAATTATTTACAAAAATATATTTATGAGAAGATGTTGGAAATACTACATGAAATAAAGAAATTGTGACCTTACCTAACGGGAATACACTTCAAGGTAAAAACTGATCATGATAGTATTAAACACTTTTTGGAACAAAGACTATATTCAAAAGAGCAACAAAAATGGGTCACAAATATGTTGGGTTATGACTTTGAAATAATCTACAAAAAATGGAAGCTAAACGTTGTTGTAGATGCACTCTCAAGAAAGGATGAGGATGTGGAAGCATTTCTTTGTGCCATTTCTATTATCCAACTAGATTTGATAACTGAAGCAAGGGAGGAATGGAAGAAAGATGAATAAGTATGGACACTCATTCAAAACTTGCAGCAAGATCCCAGTACATCTGATACATTTAGTTGGAAAAATGATTCTTTATGGTACAAAGATCACTTATATGTTTGTAAGAATTCCCAAATAAAACAAAATATTAATTTGGAATTGCACACCTCTCCCTTTGGAGGACACTTGGGAATTTTAAAAACTTACCACAGGGTGAAGAAATATTTTTTTGGGATGGCCTTAAATATGATATTCAAAATTTTGTTGAAGAATGTTTGGTTTTCTAACAAAATAAAGTTGAGAAAATTAAAACCCTGGGTCTGCTATAATCTCTGCTACAACATTTATCCATTCCAAATCAACTCTGGGAGGAGGTTTCAAAGGATTTTATCAGAGATTTACTTAAGTCTGAAGGAAAGAGTGTCATCATGGCGGTAATTGATAGGCTTACCAAGTATGCACACTTTTGTGCATTATCTCATCCATTTAAAGTGAGTACAGTTGCTACTGCATTTATGGAAACAATTCAAAAGCTACATGGAAACCCAAAGATTATTGTAAGTGATAGAGATCCAATTTTCACTGGAAATTTTTGGACGGAATTATTTTCTTATTTGGGTACTCAACTAGCTCATAGCTCATCTTATCATCTTCAATATGATGGGAAAAATGATATAGTGAACAAATGTTTGGAAGGATATCTTCGTTGCTTTGTATCTGATAAACAAACACAATGGTTCAATTGGTTACCTCTGGCTGAATGGTGGTATAACATTTCCTTCCACACTACAACAAAAATGGCCCCATTTATGGCACTTAATGGATATCATCTGCTGTCCATCACATCATGTTTAAGAGAAAATTATAAGGTTCAAGCAATGGAAGATCACATCAAGAATCAACAAAAATTTCTCCAACTCTTAAAGGATAAACTAAATTTGGCACAGAATCAAATGAAACAGCAGGAAGATCAACATCATAGTGAGAGAATTTTTTATGTACGCGACTGGGTATTTTTACAACTACAACCAACAAACACATGTGCCTCAAGCAAGCTAAGAAGGATAATAAATTATTTCCAAAGTACTATGGTCCTTACAAGGTGTTGCAAAATATTTCTATTATGGTATACAAATTGGAGCTTCTTTCATCTTCCTGAGTGCACCCAATTTTCCATGTTTCATGCTTAAAGAAGGTTATAGGTGACAAACTTCTGGTTCAAACAATATTTCCAGAACTTGATGAGGAAGGCAAAATCATAATGGAACCTCAAGCAGTCAATGAAATAAGAACTTGTTGATCTCCCCTTTCTTCTATTTTGGGAGCTGGTTTGATAACAGGGTTAGTGATCTCAAAATATTTTCAATAATAGTAGTATCCTTTATTTCATCACCAAGATCTTTCATTGTGTTAATAATTTCATCCAGTATATGGAAAAATATTGCAATGCTTTCATCATTATGCATTCTAACAATATCATATTTAATTTTGTATGTTTTAAGTCTAACTCTTTTTACCTTAGAGTCACCTTCATAGCTTTGAACAATATTATCCCATATTTTATTTTTGGTGCTCAATTACATGACCTTCACAAACTTAGATTCAACTAAACCTATAAATATAGAATTTACTTCCTTTTCATTATTATCATATTGTTTCTTTCCTATATATTTTATGGGAATGGAGGTTGGGTATTGATATCCACCCTCAAAAATTCCCCATAAATCAACTCTTGGTCCCTACAATATGCTCTCATTCTGACCTTATAAAGAAATAAACTAGTTCGATTAAAAAAATGTGGCTTTATGGAAATTTCTCCTTCAATATTCCTTTAGATCTTTCTTTAATTGATCAAGCTTCTTCTGAGGGGCCTGCTCTGATACCAATTGTTAGGAAAAATATTGATACATGGGAGGAGGGAAGGGGGGCGAATCAGTATTTTTAATCTCTTTAATTTTGAATTTCACATTCAGAAATATGTACGATATTGTTGTTCATGCAACTCGCATGTGTAGACAACTCTAGTGAATGAAAAACATGTATATTCAAATTAATTAATTTTCCATAATTTCCATCATATCTTTAATTTAATCATTTTATTATTAGTTAATTATTCATCCAATATATAAATCACAACACATAAGAAACAAATCAAAATATATGAACACCAGGATTTTAGGTGGAAACCCAATGTGGGAGAAAACCATTATTTTCGTTGTCTTTGTCTTCTTTATTTTTATATAAAGAAAGTATATATTACATATTTTACTTGTGCATACTCTTACCAGCATGTAGGCACCGACCTGTAGGAGGCTACAACCTTCACTTATTCTTCAGTACCCACTAGAAGGGAGCAACAACCCCCTAGTCTTGTCTATCAAATCCTAATGGAAGGGACCTTGTACCCCCTCACTTAATGTTGCAACCCTCAACACCTTTTGGACCATGTTTCACATTGGATCCACCTATCTCAAACAAACATCAAACCATGTAGGCCACCTTTCATCACTGGACCCACATCAACAATAAGTCCAAACCAAAATTCTAAACTGAAATACTAAATCACAAAATATGAAATAAAATCACTAAATCATTACTGAAAATTAATCACTAATAAGTTGATTCACTTATGCAACTGAATCACTAAATGTTGAACCAAAACCAAGTTAGAAATCAACCAAAAAATAATCAAATCAATACCAATCAACTATTCAAGATAATACTCAACAATTCACTAAGTAATCACACTGTTAGTCATTACAGAAATAAAGTGTTGTCACTGAAATCCATAATCAAAATTAATTTCAGAATATATATACGTTATTTTTATAAATCATACATGCATATATACACGTTTCATGTACATAATAACTACGTACAATTCTCAAATCAATGAATGCTAAAATTAAATGTTACGTCCCTATAAGATTAGTGTATCCCCTTATTATTATCGTTAGTATAGCCCCCTTATTGTTATTATTTGTTGGAATATGGTCCCCTAGCTGCGTTTTGATATGTTCCAACACTACGTTTTTTTATATATTTTTGTAGTAATTAGTCTTACGCAGTCAAATCCCCCACTGAATTGTAATGGGTCAAAGGGTAGACCTAGAGTCTGCAAGCCACGGTTTGCGGACCACAGGATAGCGTAGGCTATAATGATATAAATAGATAGACAGTTTGAGTCTAGAAGTAATATTGATGTTACGTATGAACCGTTGAGATCTATTTGGGTAGTTTTGGGTAAGGAATCTTGTTGGCTATGTGTGTGGAGATCCTTAGTCCTATTGTGTGTGGATCCCACTGGCTGTGTGCGCGGGTTGTGACTTGGGTTTGTAATTGGGTTTTGGACGTTAATGAACACAAAATCTGTTGAAGTATCTCTATGTTATCTGAACTGGTTGTATTTAATATCGAAGGACCTCTACTTTAATTGAAATAGCTGCGATTGTGTTTGTGATATATGAATTAGCTGCGATTATGTTACTCTGTGATGATAATTGCTGATGCACACGTGGATGTGAAGGTGTTGATAAGATCTGCTTAATACTAGTAGCTTTGTTTATGTTTAAATGCTAGTTATACCATTAAGGGCTCGATAATAAGCTTGTTTCTATGTGAACCTGATAGAACTCAATAAGATCTGCCTCAATTACCCACTCTCTCCCAGGGTGCGGAAACATGGTTCCAACACCCACCCATACTACTTCGGGTGAGACCTTGGCCTGCGAAAGTAGGTCATTGCCGAAAGGGCTAGTAGCATAGGGGTTTGTTGGCATACCTTAAATCCGAACCTGGGTCAGGACCCCTCAAGCTAACAAATGGTTCCGTTGCTCAGACCAGGAGCATTTTGAAAGAGATATCAGGTAATGCCATGAGCCTGTTAGAGACCTGAGAAATTGGAGCTCGAAGATTGGTTCGAAAACAGATTCAAGAATTTTCTTTAAAAGAGAATCGAAGCACAAAGCTAATAGCTAAGAAGTGGAAGAACAAATATATTTTCATAGAAGTATATGAAATTTTCTTTGTAAATTTTGTGCACGAGCTCCAGGAGTGGTTAGTGAGGCTAGTAGAATTCTAGATGTGTTGGAAAGACGATCATGTTACACAGTGGACTCCAGAATTGATTCAAAAGTTGGAGAAGGCTGACAACACAATCACCCGAACTGTAGATCATTGTGTGGATAGTGTGCTAGGAGGATTTGTACCATAATTCATAGTCAATCAGTTTGTATCCTACTCTAAGGTGGAGCAGAGGTTCTTCAAAGGATTTTGAGGTAAGTTCTTGTGAACATTTCCGCTACTAATTAAAATATTACTATGCGAAAAAGGAATTTTGCGCAGCCACACCGAATGAATGACCTTTGATAAGAGTGAGAGTACAACACGAAGTGGTAAGTACTACCGATTCATCTAAGAAGGGGATAGATACATCTACAACCCATTAAGACAGTCGGTTGTGCACACAGGAACTAGTCCTCCGACTACACCATCATCGAGTCAGCATAAGGGAAAGAACTCCCCTACACCTCTGCCACTACCAGAAGAAGATATGACCACACACATGAAGCTACCGACATTCAAGGGTGTAGGAGACGAAGAAATGGACTGATTTTGGTTCATAGCAGAATCAGTATGGACTGCACAGAATGTTGCTAGTGATGCTGTAAAAAGGGCGCAACTATCCCTCGGCTTTGAAGGAAGGGCCCTGGATTGGTTCATGGGGTATGTAGGCCAACATGCAGATCCATAAATACAAGAGATTAAGGATGATTTAAAACAACAATTTCGGAAGCCTAAGTCCTACGCTCAATTGGTGTTTGACTTGAAAGACTTTAAAAAAGGACCCACTGAGTTAGTATGGGAGGCTGATCAGTGGCTAAATTTTTTATCAAAGATGGGGAAATTAAGTATGAGGATAGAAAACACAAGGAATGGTTCATTGTCATTCTATTACCTCACCTACGCGGGCCTATGGTTTAGCAAGTGATTGATACATAAGAGAAAGCCTTGGAGATTTCCATGAAGCTAGAAGCTGCGCCAAGAGATGATGCCTAGTTTGGGGTACAACAGATCCAGCGATAGCTGGAGGCAATGCACCTTGAAATCCAAAATCTGCGAAAGGAGTGAGGAAAGGAAGTTAGTCCAGACATATGGTGCATAAGATGCAGGGTGTCAGGCCACACCAAAGATCAGTGCCCTCTGCCAGTCGACTACATGCAGGCTGGGGGGCCCAACCCCTTATAGCCTAAGGAGGCTGCGGGAACAAGCACCTCCACATTATGGTGCGCTGGCTTCTGCGTAGCTGGACTACATGATACCAAGCACCACCCCCATCTTGGTGCCTATGTTTTAAAGTTGAAACAACAATGGTGCCATTTCTACTCATTTGTGGGACATGACGAAAAAAACTGCTGGACATATGACTTAATGATAGACCGAGGAAACTTGCATATGGTATAGGCTGACCCTTCATCACCGCTATCTCCCTTGGGATAAGGAGGCTCCCTTGCCAGAGGCTGGGGGGAGGGGAGGTGAAAACGTAGGTCGGGGAAGAGGGAAATTGATCTGTTATAATTATGGAGAAGTAGGACACTTCGCAAGGGATTTTCCAAACCTTGCATGACAATATTGCAGATATTTTAGGCAATTGGATCATGTAATCGAAGATTTTTCGGTACTGATAGCCAAGATGCAGGAAAAGCAACAGATTCCAACACAGAACATACAAAGGGTTAAGGCAGAACCACATGATGAAGGACCTAGTATTAATGTCATTACGTGTAGTGGTATGGATACTAGAGGAGCTGAGGAAAGAGTTGCGGCTGAAACCCTTATTCGAAAAGCCACTATAAAAAAGGAAAGCTTTGACCTACAGAAGGAAAAATAAACCTTCCTAGAAGCTTGCAAAGGATTTACCAAGGATGAGGCATCTACTTCCAAGGCTCCAAAAAACCTAAACGCGGACGAAGAAGCTAAACCATTCCTACAGGCATGTACGAAGTTGCTAGGCAACCAAAAGGTAATAGAAAATATTCAAGCACTGATAGGCAGCTGTGCAGAAAAAAATGACCCTCGAGCAGAAGTTAAAGATGTTCACAAACTTTACAAACATAAGAAACACACTGGTCAGGGAATGTGGCTAACTGCGCAGATTGGCGATTATGAAATGGATTAGGTCATCTTGGATCTGGGATCTGATGCAAATCTCCTACCCAAACAAATGTGGCAAAGGATGGGAGAACCTAAGTTGGAATGGTCTACTATACAGCTGCGCATGGCTAACCAACAAAATATGATACCATTGGGGGGACTATCAAATATTATGGTAGATATCGCAGGGGTTAAGGTGTACGTGGTTTTTGAGGCAATTCAAATTGTAGAGGATGCGAACCCTTATCTTGTGCTCTTGGGACTGGATTGGGCTACAGACATGGGGGGAATTATCAACTTGAAGAAAAGGAGCATGGTTTTTGAGAATGAGGGTATGAGAGTAATAGTCCCTCTAGACCCAACAGAGGGAGAATGACATACAAAACCTATGCACGAAGAAGACGACGTGGATCATATCTATAAACTAACTGCCCAGGATGAGGATTGGATTAATCCTATAGCTGATGGCGTGATTTGTTGGGAGAAATACAATAAAATCCTCTTTGACTCTGATGGGGAGATTGAAAATTGGCAGAAATGGTTGCATGATGTATCTGTGTTATGATGTATTAGGATCATGAAGAGCTTCTGGTGTATCTCCTCAGTGGTAAGGGAGCTGCCTTAATTTGATGGTTATGGTAGTATTAGGGCTTTTCTTAGAGCATTCAAAGCAAAAGTCCCAAGGGAGTGAAGAATTTGGGTGCTTAACCTAGCCATGCGTGCGACCCCTACGTGGTGGTGGGAAACTCATAAGGGGATGTTTTAGGATTGGGAGGAATGTCGCAAGATGATGATCCTATGGTTTGAACCTCCGATTCACCTAAACATGGAGACTTTCCTTGGCCAAGGTTACCCGCAGAAGCACTTTTCCACATGGATGGAGGTGTGGTGCAAAAGGACCAGGGATGAATGGGTCCACCTGTTCATTCATGCCTTGGGGCCGATCCCCACCACATGGTATTTGGATGTAGAGCTACATCAGCGCACCCGACACTGGGAGACCATGAGGGATGATTTTGTGGGGACATTCGAGTTTATAAGTGGAATTGGGAATTATATGAAGCCCTACAAGACATAGATGCCCTAGTATTTGATGAATCATGCTCTCATGTGGAGTATGGGGAACCAGCTTGGGATACGTAGATGCAAGATATTGCTAGCTATCACAATCTATCAATGGAGGAATGTGACAAAGACCCATGAAATACCATTATCCTAGAATAGAAGGGTGAATGAGAAATTTCTGGATCCCCACTACAGACCGTCAATGTGACCAAGCCTCATAATCTAAGGGAATTCAACATTGGAAAAAAAAAACACCCTAAGCTAGCTAGAATTGGGGACTACTGGGATGACGATACCATTGGGAAAGTCGTGGAACTTCTCACGGAGTACCAGGACCTGTTTCCTACAAAATTCTTAGAACTCAAGGGTATTACAGGGGACCTGGGGCTCATGCGAATCACTTTAAAACCGGATGCATGCCCTGTCAAGCAGTGACCTTACCGATTGAACCCCAAGTATAAGTAGAAAGTCAGGGAAGAAATTGAAAAAATGCTAGCCATAGGTATCATCAAACTAGTAGAATAGTCAGATTGGGTAAGCCCTATGGTGGTCCAAGAGAAAAATACTAAAGGATAGATAAGAATCTGCATCGACCTGTGCAAGCTGAATGATGCCTGCGTACATGATCCCTTCGCTACACCATTCTTTGATGAAATCCTCGATAGTGTGGGAGGGTAGGAAGCATACTCGTTCACTGATGGGTTTTCGGGCTACCATCAGATCAGGATCACACCGAAAGATCACAACAAAACTACGCTCATCACCGAATGGGGATCCTTCCAGTACACCATCATGCCGTTTGGGCTCAAAAATGCCCCTACCATATTTTTGTGGGTAGTGGTCTTAGTATTCAAGGACTTCATTCACAAGTTCTTGGAGGTATACTTTGATGATTGGACCATATTTGGATTGGTAAATAAGCACGTCTCGAACCTGCACATGATGTTGGATACCTGTAGAATGCACCAGATTTCCCTAAATATTAATAAGTGCATATTCTGTGTACCTTTCGAGATCTTGTTAGACCACATAGTCTGTTGGCAGGGATTGATGGTTGACCCCGCCAAGGTGGCAATTATCATCAACTTAGCAGTCCCTACAAATGAGAAACAACCGTGCTCCATCCTCGGGAACATGGGCTACTATAGGAAGTTTATTCAAGGGTACGCATTGATCACGACACACATGGAAAATTTCCTAAAGAAGGACGTTTTGTTTTTTGGGGATGCAGAGCGTTAGAAGGGTTTTGAGCTACTCAAGGAAAATATGGTCTCTGCACCTATCCTCATATTTCCTGACTGGGAAAAGGTTTTCCATGTCCATGTGGATGCTTCAGGGATCGCCCTGGGAGCTGTCCTTATGTAGCTTGGGGAGGGGGACATTGACCAACTCGAGGAGGGGGACATTGATCTAGAGCAGAGCGTAACTACTCCACTACTGAACATGAGGGGCTAGCAATGGTGTATGCCTTGTAGAAATACCGACATTATCTACTGGGAGGGAACTTCAATATGTTCACGGATCACCTAGCTTTGAAGTACCTAGCCAATAAGCCTATGTTGGGGGGGAAGATTTTCCAATGGTTATTGTTATTCCAAGAATATGACTTTGAGATAATTGTGAAGCTGGGGAAATTAAATGCTGGACTAGACCACTTGTCTCGAATCGAGAGTGGTGAAAAACCAACAAACCTAGGGGAAGGATTTTCCGATGCGCAACTATTTGCTATTAAGGTGGTTTATGAGCAATTTTATGATATTATTCAATTCTTAACTATAGGAATGGCACCTGCAGAATATTCGGTACAACAAAAAAAAGAGCTGGTAACCTGCACAGCTGACTTTACCATCATCGTGGGCCACTTGTATAAGCTGGGAGCTGATGAGGTACTGTGAAGATACATTTTGGAGCATGAAAGACAAGCCATTTTAGCAGAAGCTCACAGAGGCATAGCAGGAGGTCACTACACAGGAAAAGTGATGACACAAAAGATCTTAAGAGCTAGGATGTGGTGGCCCACACTGCATAGTGACTCTTATGACTATTGCAAAGCCTGTGACAAATGCCAAAGGACAGGAAGATCGTAGTGCAGGGATGAAATGCCCTTACAAACATAGATGGCCCTGCAGGCGTTCGATAAATGGGTAATAGAATTCGTTGGGCCCATCAACCCACCAAGTAAGAAGACATGTGTCCACTATATCATCACTGCGACTAATTATGTAACTAGATGGGAAAAAGCACTAGCTATGAAGAATTGTACTGCAAATACCACTGCGCACTTTATTTTTGAGCATATTCTAACCAGGTTTGGCTGTTTGAAGCTCTTGATGAGTGATATAGGTACGCATTTCATTAATGACATGATACAAGCTTTGAATAAAGAGTTTCAAATCCACCATGAAAAAAGTACCCCATATCACCCGCAGGTAAATGGAATGATAGAAGCTTTTAATAAAATTTTGGAATAGGTGCTTACCAAGGTCTATAATGTTGATCGAAGCGATTGGGACGTCCGCATCCCATCAGTCCTTTGGGCCTATCAGAACATGTGGAAGAAATTGACTGGGAAAACATCGTTTCAGATGGTTAATGGAAAAGAGGCCATTATGCCCATGGAGTATATCGTTCCTAGCTTGCGCATCACAACCTTTACGAACATGGAAAATCCCAATATCATGGAGGAATTCTTAGCGCAACTAGTCGCCTTGGACGAAGATCGATTCATTTCTAACTTTCATCAACAAGTTCAGAAGGCCTGGGAAAAAGCCTGGCATGATAGGCATATCTGGTAGAAGTCATTTAAAGAAGGCGAGCTAGTATTATTATATGACAACTAGTTTGTGCGCCACCCTGGGAAATTCTGCCAACATTGGTTGGGACCTTATACGGTAACAGAAATTACGAATGGTGGTGTGGTGAGATTGGCTATGCTACGCGGGGAATCCCCACCAGGCTATGTTAATGGCAGTCGTCTCAAATCATACTGGGCCAAATCGACGCAAACCAAATGACTATATGACCAGAGTAGCTGTATTGGGATGGATACGTGCAGGTTAGGGAGCTCGGGAAGGTGCGCTGGGTGTGCAAGGGTAATACATAGCTATGAAAACTAGTTGTTGGAAGGAGCAGGCAGTATGCAATTAATGTGGCGACTTCCAAAGATTTTTTACCATTTCCTTGATTGTAAGTTTCAATTAAGTTTCATTTGACCATTGTTCACTGTTCAAAGCTATAAATGGATGAGGGCAGCTCAGAATTGGGTTTTGCATGTCCTAAAAATCTTGTGCCTTGCAAATTTCTGTAACTATTGTGCTTTGTTCATGTCTGGGCGTACTACCGCCTCTGATAGTAGCAACCTTGAGATCATCTTCCGAGCGAGAATAACTGCAATCAATCCCACTGAATCATTGCAGACCGTGGCCTCTATTGAGAGAGCATCCTATGAAGTATTGGAGGTCACCCCTGAAGTCGAAGAAGTCATGTCCACACCAACCAAGGGGAAGCAGGTGGAGAAAAAGAAGAGTACGGGGAAAGGCTAGGAGTAAGGGAAGGGGAGGGTTATGAAATGGGCTGGGGAGAAGCCGTGCACCTACCCTCGGAATGTGAATTCTCCCCGAATGATGCCTAAGTCACACTCACCTAACCCGGCGAAGCGACCTCATTCTGCTCAGGAAGAAGCTCGGCTCGCTGTGCCAATCACTTGGCTACCACCCTATGTTTAGCCCCGAAGGCCCTCGGTGCGAACTCCCAAGAATCTGGAGGGTCTACACTCTTATCTGAAAATACCGCTAATTCTGGGCAAAGTCCCCATAATTGGAGAAGTATTCAGAAATCTCTCGTCAATTAAGTTAAACAACCACGACCTTTCCAACCTAGAGGCCTTCCCAAAATTGGCAGCTGAGCTATATCTCGAAAAAGTACTGGAGGACGATGTGCTAAGTGTTGTACCAATGCCGTGGGTGCATGGGTTAGAAGGATCTGGATTACTAAACTTGATACGGATACCTCAATTGGCCGATACAATGTAATTGACCAAGTTTTGCGACAACTGCTAGCCCTAATCCATGACGATAGCTTGTGGATCCAGGACCAAATTCCCATTGATGCCGCCCTATTTCATCGCATTATTGGTCTCCCCATGGAGGGGCCGAATCCCATGGAGCGTGTCAGTAAGAAGTACGAGTAACAGATCACCGACAAGGTGTGAGAAGACTAACATATCGAGTGAAACACCAGAGGGTTCATGATCAACACCATTGATGACCCTAGAGTGTGAATGGGTACCCTGCTGTTGGCTTGTAAAATGATGCGCAAGTTCCAGAGCGTGACTATCCCTGCCTATGTGATTCAGCTTGTTGGCCGTTGCGAAAAGGGGGTCTGCTTTAACTGGTCGCATTTCCTCTGCAACGAGTTTTTGAAAAACGTGCACAAGGCCTAGGATCACGGGAAGGAGTTTTGATACTCTTGGCCGCTACTCCTAATTGCATTGGTCGCATGGGAAGCCCCTGAAGGATCAGTCCTCTCTGAGCTTGAACCAAACATGTGTGAAGGGGCATGATACGCAAACTTATGGGATTCAAAGGATGAGCAGTGCTTTAAGGAAACAAATTATTTTGGGTACTATTTCAAGGCGCGCTCCTAGCAACAATTCACTCCTAGCCATGCTTGTTGCTGACGGTCTACGAAAAATATAAGTGCATCACAACATTCCAGGTTACAATGCACAACATGTAGATTCAGGGCCGTAAGGATCCAACTTTGATGTTGCTGCCTTACATGGTTGCCGATGAGGAAATCGATCAACCCATCACCACTTGGCCACCGCACTGGAAATTGGGATTCAAATTGGCCACGGTTGACACTAATGGTACAAGCACAAACCTGAAGACCCCCACCCCACCTCATACCACCAAGAATTTAGACAGTCGTGGCTCGGAAGGCTCCACCAGGACGGAGGTTCCCCCAGACGCAGTGGAGGGTGTGGAGCAGGAATTACAGTAGGACATGGAGACTGAGGGTCTAGATGCGCAGGGCACTGGCTCCCCGCGTGGCATAAAATAAACATCTGAACCTCTCAAGGGACAGCGAACGAAACAGCGAGCTACGAGTCCTGGTAGGGAGATTGAGGCTACCTTGACCGAGGAGGATTTGGAACAAATCACAGATGTGGTAACCCTCGCTTTAGAAGACCAATGGCTTGCCTTGGAAGAGAAACAAAAGGTTGCAATCACCGCATTATAGTCTGGGCTCCAAGCTCTTCAGCTCAAGTCCAATACCATACAGACGAGTGTGGTTCAAGCAAGGCTTCCTCAAGAACTATGCCATAAGGAAGAAGAATTCGAGCAAATGAAGGCTACAATGCCCACTCTGATCCCCGCTCAATGCCTAGCACATCTAAGAGCCAACTATGCGCTTAGAGATGACCTGGAAGGGCTTCGCCACAAGAATAATTTTTTGAGTGACCACCTCAAGCCATGGGCCAATCAAGCCCTCAAAATATCTCAGGACTTGGATGTTGTGGTCAAACAGCTGAATCATGCCCTAGAGAGTGTCACCGCTGCCACTGAAGGCCCAAATTCATAGAAGTTGGTGGACATTGCATAGAATGATGCCCTGCAGAATGAAGGAGTGTTTCCCCCTCTATTCGATGCCATTAAGAAGCTCCAAGCAAAGATGAAGACCCCACAGCCACTGTGACTCAGGACGAGTCACAAGATTGTGTTGGGGGCCTGTTGGAACAGGGTCCCCTAGCTGTGTTTTGATATGTTCCAACACTGCGTTTTTGATATATTTTTGTAGTAATTAGCCTTATGTAGGGGCTTTCGGGCAAGTCAAAGCCCCTAATGTATTGTAATGGGTCAAAGGGTAGACCTAGAGTCCGCAAACCACAGTTTGCAGACCACAAGTAACGCAGGCTATGATGGTATAAATAGATAGATAATTTGAGTCTAGAAGTAATATTGATGCTATGTACAAACTATTGAGATCTGTTTTGGGTAGTTTTGGGTAACGACTTCTGTTGGCTGTGTGCACGGAGATCCTCAGTCCTGCTGTGTGCGCGGGCTGTGACTTGGGTTTATAACTGGGTTTTGGACGTTAATGAACATGAAATATGTTGAATTATCTCTATGTTATATGAACTGGTTGTATTTACTACTGAAGGATCCCTACTTCAATTGAACTATCTATGATTATGTCTGTGATATATGAATTAGCTATGATTGTGTTACTCTGTGATGATAATTGTTGATGCACATGTGGATGCGAAGGTGTTGATAAGATCTTCTTAATACTAGTAGCTTTGTTTATGTTTACATGTAGGTTATACCATTAAGGGCTTGATAATAAGTTTTTTTTTGTGCGAACTTGGTAGAACTCAATAAGATCTACCTTAATTACCCACTCTCTCCTAGGGTGCAGAAACCTGGTTCCAACACCCACCCATACTACTTTAGGTGAGACCTTGGCCTGCGAAAGTAGGTCATTACCAAAAGGGCCAATAGTATAGGGGTTTTTTGGCAAACCTTAAATCCGAACTTGGGTCAGGACCCCTCAAGCCAACATTATTGCACCCATGTAGTCCCCATATTTTTATTATTGTGCTCCATAGAAGCCCACTATTGTTATTGTTGTGCCCTTACATTATTATTGTTATGTTGACTTTGATTATATTGAGACTAGATCTTCCATATGTATTACCCACCATATTGCTCGACTATCCATAAGAGATAATGTAAAGGAAGTTTCCCCCTTGAAGAGGTTTATTTCTAAGTCAATGATCTATATTTTCTTCTATTTTGTGAGTTGGCTGCATAACATTTGGTATCAGAGCCTAGGATTCTAGAGTTTCGCTTCTTCAAATAGGTCATATTCGAATTTTTGCTATAAATTTTTTTATAAGAGGCTTCTGAAGCTTAAAGTTTTACCACATGGAGCCGAAATATTTTTTAACTTCGTGTGAAAATTTCAGATCTTGGTTCACTATATTTTCAGAGATATGATCTGAGGAAGTTAGGGTTTTTGTAGGCTCCAAAATTCCATCTTAAACAGATGACTGAGGGGAAATCCTCATAACTTTTGTTTCAGGAATCAGGTTTGAATTCGTAAAAAGTACCCAAAAGTGCACAAAATTTATTTTATGTTTTTATCGATTTCAGAGCCAAAGGTTCAAAAATCACATGTGGCATGCCGTCCAAGTTCGCTCTACTGAAAAAGTGCATAATTAGGTCATGGTGGGAGATCAAACATAACTTTAAATTGAAGAATGAAAATTAGGTCTGACCTATGGCATTGGAAAGAAGACTCAGAGGGCTACTACAAGGATGAATTTAATATCTTGGGGATCCTAAATTAAAGAGATATGTTAGGTTAAATATCGATCTCCTCAAAACCAAGAAAAACATGTGTTTTTTTTTTAATTGTATAACCTTTATTTAAAAAATCAGTTTGAAGTGATTCCAAGGGAATATTGAAGCATTGATATTAGTATTGTGTTCTAAAATGCCTCCAAAAAATAATTCCAAACCCATTAAGCCCTATGAAATATCTATTATGATGCATGAAGAGGAAGAAGTGCAACATGATATATGAAAATTACGAGACCAAGTGCAACAAATTTTACTCTTGCAAAGAGTAAACAAAAATGAAATGGAAGCTAAGATTGATGGTTTGAAGAAGGGAGTGACAGCTTAGATGGATGGTTTGAAGAATCCCATGGAAGCTAATGGTATAGAGGAAAAATTGAAAGGCAATATCAAAGACATGAAGAATTCTCTAAAAGAAGACAGGGAAGGTTTGAAGGAAGGTTTGACAAATTTGTTACAAGAAATTATTCCTCATGGTGAAAATGTAGTAGATGAAACTCATGACGATAAAAAAAGAAATTTTAATCATTATTTTATAAACTCTAATGTTGGATTGAAGAGCCACCATATTCAAAAGATCAATATGAGGAATTTTGATGACAAGGATCTGGTAACATGGATACTACATATGGAGCAATATTTTGATTTCCATATTTGCAACACATAAAAAAGGTATGCATTGCAACTTTATATTTAGAAACCAATTAGTTTGTATGGTATTGATGGATTTTTTATCATAAACCAATTGTCACTTGTTCAATTTTTATGGAGGAAATGATAACAGAATATGAAGGTATAAAGAGAAACAACTTGTTGGCTTGAGGGGTCCTGACCCAAGTTCAGAAGTTAATGTTTGCCAACAAACCCCTATACTACTGGCCCTTTCAGCAATGACCTACTTACATAGGCCAAATTCTCACCTGAAGTAGAATGGGAGGGTGTTGAAACCAGGTTTCCGCACCCTAAGAGAGAGAGCAAGTTAGTCAAGCAGATCTGAGCTTGCAACCTACCAGGTTCACACAGGTCTTTTCGTCAGCTTTCACAGTAAATTCAGTTAGTAACCACAATAGAGCTACTTTAGATATATTTGATACCTTTGCATCTACATGCATACAACAATTATGATACCATAAAATTTAGCTTATAACAAACGTACTCATAGCTAAAAAAAAACCATCACAGAACCCTTATGCTCGTAGCTGAGACAGATCACAGATATACATATGCATAACACAGATCTAATTGCAACATAAGTAGATAACATAAATGTATTCGCAGTTCTGAATAGATTCCAAAGGTTCACATTAACAATAACACAACATATCCCGATCACACAGAGACATTCAACTATATCGGCATATATTATCATTCAGACCTGATTACAATCTAACATAGCTTGCACACACAACCAGCAGGGTCTGCACGTAGCAGGACTGATGATCTCCATGCACATAGCCAGCAGGAGTCCTTACCCAAACAACCCAAGACAAATCTAAGAATTCACACTTAACACAAGACTTAATTCTTGCCTACCTCTAGACTCAAAATATTCATCTATTTATATTGACTTAGCCTACGCTTTCTTGTGGTCCGCAAATAGTGGTTTGTGGACTCTAGGT